>CM028378.1:51466704-51532473 GCA_013146195.2 Codonopsis lanceolata | reverse complement strand
AAAATCTCTAATGAGTTGATTTAACTTAATAGATAAATATGATGGGTATTATATCTCTTTTATAGGCAAATGGAGGATCAAATTCCTATTATGGTTTTAATCTCAACCGTCCATCAAAATAAAGTTTATTTAAGAAACTTATCTTTTACAAACCAAATTTATTGTAATTTAGTAATCTCAAATCAAACCGTGATTTTCACTTATTGACCATACAAAGATTTTCTTAACCTCGCAAGATATATATCTTACAATCTCCCACTTGGTCAAAGGGATAATCCTTTAATGGTTAATCTTAACATAAGGCGCAAAATTACTAAATTAATAACTTGATAGTTAACATAATACATTCGCAAAACAAGCTATCCATGAGAGTCATAGCGGTTCCATATTATCGTTTTCAACATGGTTCCTTCCATGTACTACAACATAAATAACTTAACTTATTAGGCATTTTAAGCAAGTGTATAAATAAGGATCCAATAATGTTCTTTCTTCAAGAACTATTTCATGTTATCAATTATCCATTCACATAAAGTATACAAAATATGTAAACATAAATGAAATTCAGAATGTCATAAATAAGAGCTCAATAGAAGTTCAATGTATAAGCATAACAAACGATAAATTAATAATCAGTCACTCTCACTAGACCCATACTTAAAGTATGTTCATGAAAAGTCTTAGGAGGTAACCCCTTCGTAAGTGCATCCGCAACCATAAGTGTTGTGCTTCTATGCTCAATGAACAAATATTTCTTTTCCGAATTGTTTGTCACAATAGAGTTTCAACGGCCCGCAGACAAAATTCAAGTCTCTAAATTGAGATGAAATTTCAGAATATAGCAATGATTTGTAGCTTCAAAGCAAGCTACAAATTCAGCTTCCATCGTGGAATTAGCAATAATAGACTCTTTTGCACTTTTCCATGAGATTGCTCCTCTAGCTAGTAGAAAAACATAACCAAAAGTGCTCTTTAAAAGTGTCTTTGCATCAAACAATGGAGATCTGAATAGCCAACCAACTCTAATTGATCAGACTTCTTGAATGTAAGACAATAATCCTTCGTACCCTGTAAGTATCTCAAAACTTTCTTTCTAGCTCTCCAATTATCCATTCCTGGATTTAATTGGTATCTTCCCAACATATCAACAGCAAAGCTGATGTCAGGCCTTGTGCAAACTTGTGCATACATCAAACTTCCTATTAAAGAAGCATGGTATGTTCTCCATTTGCTTACGCTCCAATTCATTTTTAGGACATTGATAGAGACCAAATTTGTCTCCCTTTCGAATTGGAGAACGCTAGCAAAGACATGTTGTCATTCCAAATCTTTTTAAAACTCTTTCGATGTAGGTTTTCTAGTTGAGTTTAAGTAATCCACGTGATCTATCACGGAATATTTCTATCCCAATCACGTAGGAAGCTTCACCCATGTCCTTCATCTCAAATTTTTAGAAAGATAAGCTTTGTTTCATGCATTAAGCCAAGATCACTACTTGTCAATAATATGTCATCAACATAGGAACCAAAAATATGAACTTACTCCCACCGATCTTGAGGTATATGCATGGATCTGATATTTTCTTCAAAACCAAAAGCATTAATGGTTTCGTTGAATTTTAAATACCATTCTTGGGAGGCTTGTTTAAGTCCACAAATTGATTTCTTAAGTTTGCGAGACTATCTCTTCATGTCCTTCCAAGGTAAAACCTTGAGTTGACACATGTTAACTTCTTCTTGTAGCTCGCCATTAAGAAATGTTGTTTTCACATCCATTTGATATAACTCTAAGTCATAATGAGCTACTAAGGCCATAATAATTCTGAGAGAATATTTCTTTGACACAGGAGAAAAAGTCTCTATGTAATCTATGCCATTTTTTTGAGTAAAACCTTTGGCTACAAGTCTAGCTTTATATCGCTCAATATTGTCATGATCGCGTTTGGTCTTGAAGACCCATTTACACCCAACTGTTTTGTGTCCTTCAGGCAAATGAGTTAGTTCCCAGACTTGATTATACGCCATTGATTTCAACTCATCCTTCATGGCATAAATCCATTTATCAGAATTATTACTTGTAATGGCTTATGAATAAGAAACTGGGTCTTTCATTATCCCTTTGTCAAAATCAAATTCTTGTAGATAAACAATGTAATCATCATGGATAACGCCGTTTTTCTCGTTGAGATCTTCTTAATGTCGGTTCATGCTTGTTCTACAATTTCTTCATTAGCAATGATTTCATTAGGGGTTGTGGGCGATGTGGTTGTGGCTCTTCATCGTTTATCGGTTCAACGATGAGTGGATCCATAGGTGATCCTTCGACGTTTAACGGTTCAACGATGGAAGGATTCACATTGTCTGTTTGATTATTAGGTAATGGGATTGTTACCCTAACTTCGTGAATAGACTTATCTTCCACAAATATACTCCCACTAATCATGCAATCATCAATGAATTTGATATTACCAGTTTCCACAATTCGCAGCTTATGGGTAGGAAAATAAATTATATACCCATTGGATTTTTCAGGAAAACCAATGAAATAACCACTTATGGTTTTCAAATCCAATTTGTTTGCTTGAGGATTATATACTTTCGCTTCAACTGGTCGTCCCCAAACTTGCGGGTGTGTTTTAAACTAGGTTTCCAACCTTTCTACAGCTTCAAAAGGGTCTTTGGAACGCTTTCTTGGGAACCTATTTAAAATATATACGACCATACGAAGAGCATATGTCCACAACGTAATGGGCAACTTAGCATGACCCATCATGCTTCTAACCATTTCCAAAAGCGTGCGATTTCGCCTTTCAGCTACACCATTCTGCCATGGAGAATTTGGCATTGTATATTGAGCTACAATTCCAAGATGTTCGAGGAGTCTGGCAAAAGGTCCAGGATGTTGTCCTGTTTCATCATACCTTCCATAAAATTCTCCACCTCTATCGGACCGTATGATTTTCACTTTTTCTTTCTAATTGCCTCTCAACCTCTGTTATGAATATTTGAACAAAATTCACATATTGAGATTTGTTATGTAATAGATAGAGATAACAGTAACTTGAATAATCATCTATAAAGGTGATGAAATATGTTTCTCCCCCAAACGTTGGAACATCAAAAGGTCCACAAATGTCTGTATGTATTATTTCAAGAAGCTGAGAACTTCTTGTGGCTCCTTTCTTTGTGTGTTTTGTTGTTTTACCTTTAATACAATCCACACAACTTTGATAATCAGTAAAATCTAGATTCGGTAAAACCCAATCCTTTACTAATCTTTGAAGTCGTTTACGGGATATATGTCCCAACTTCTGATGCCACAAGAGTGAAGAGTCCTTTTTCATTACATGATGTAAAGTTCCTTCATTATTATGCAGAGTCAATTGGGTTTCAGGTAAGGATAGAGAAAACAAAGTAAATTTGTAAAAACCATCCACAAGAATTCCAGAACCAAATTTAATAGAATCTTTATATAAATTGAAACTTCCAGTACCCAAATCAAACATAAATCCTTGTAAATCAAGTTTTGAAACTGAAACTAAGTTGCGGGAAGTAGATGGAACATAAAGAGTTTGAAATAAATCTAAATAATGTCCTTTTGCAAGAACAAGACGATACGTTCCAATAGCTTCGACAAGAGCTTTATTGTCGTTTCCCACAAATAAAAGTTTTCAGTTGGGTTTATGATTTGGGTTGTAAGGTATCCATGCATCGAATTAGAAACATGAACATTAGCACCTGTATCCAACCATCATGAATTTAAAGGCACATTAGAGAAGTTACATTCTGAAAAGTTACAAATCCCAAAGGATTACCTTTACTTTCAAACCAATTACAACGTTTCTCACAATCTTTCTGGAAATGTCCAGATTTCTTGCAGAAACGACAAACTTCTTATTTCTTTGCCTTGACTTGAGGGGGTTGGACATTATTATTCATTTTGGGTGGTGCTCTTTTTTGGCCTTTTCCAGCCTTTTTCCCAAACTTATGATTCGCTCCTTGAATTGTGAGATGCGCAACGTACGTTAACACTTTGTTTAGTTAGCCTTGCTTCCTCTTGAACTAACATGTTAGATAGTTCATTCACTGTCCACTTTTCCTTAATGGAATTATAATTCACTTGAAAAGGGGCATACTGTGGAGGAAGAGAATTTATGATAAACCGGACAAGAAAATTCTCATCCACTTTCATTCCTAAATTCTGAAGCTTAGCTGTAAGATTTTGTATCTAAATACTATGGTTGTGCATTGACCATGCATCATCAAACTTTCTAGTAGTGAGTTCTGACATTAATTTCCCTGTAAGGGACTTATCTGCAGTCTTAAAACGTTCTGCAACGAATTCCATGAATTCCCTAGCCACTTTCGTTTCAGGAAGAGAGATGTCTTGATGTGTGCAGCAATTGTCATTCGCATGAATATAAGGCTCAATCTATTACTTTTCTCCCACAGTTTATGGAGATCATTATCCTCTTTGGTACTTTTTACGGTTAATGCAGAAGGTTTTTCAGTTTGGAGTGCGAGATTGAGATCAAGAACACCCAAGGTGAATTCAACGTTCTCACGCCATTATGAGAAGTTGGTACCATTGAGGGAGGGTACAGATAAAACATGCGAGTGCAAATTAACGGGAACAAGAGTTGAAATATAATAGAGACATACACGAATTAGAAATTGTCTAAATGTACATAAAGAAGATTCTCCTGTGGGTAGAACTTCCACTAAATTAATTATGACTTATAATTCCAATTTAATCATGTGTATAAGAACAAGATAAATATATGTGCATATTTTTATTTTCTCTAACACATTAATTTTAATGTTGTTCAAACATGTGAATCAGAATCACCTGTGGGTGATTACTGTTCTAATATGTATGTACAACATAGAAAACTCATCAATAAACATTAGTATTAAATAACATCAATTTAATTATCAATTATCACTGTGGTGATAATTAGACTTTTATACATATCAAAACAGTTAGTGCGGAAAAACATAATTGATATTTTTTAAAAAATAATATAAATTCATAAAATTTCGAAGAAAAATTTTGAAAGCCAAAATATGATCATATTGTAAACAACTTCATTGTGCAAAACGAATACGATCAGAAAAAGAATCTGAAAAAAAAAAAATAAGCATATGCTGGCAGTTATCATATTCCTTATTAATGCTGAGTAAAGCAAGGAAAGAAACAAAAGAGAATTCAAATTTGTTTACTTTATGCATATACTGCCTTGATCTTCCATTATTATGCATGAACTGATGTTCATATTTTAATATTTCAGTCCGACATAAACACATTAATGTATTAGTAGCATTATTTAAACAAAAATAATAATAATAAAAACTTGGTTCCTAATTGTTTAAGACATTTAATATCAAATCCATAGCTAAAACCGATTAATGACGTAAATATTGTTTTTAAGATATACAGATGGCCGCTGACATGAACAATTCTGATAAAAGAATATTCAATAATCAATAAACAATAATATTGCATGCCTTACTTAATGGATGATCATGAGTTCGTAATATTGCTCTGATACCAACTGTATGTTATTACTCTTAAACCCTAGATCTTGAACTTCATGATAATCACAATAACATACAAAATACTCTTTGTTAAAATACCTGATGAAGGCATATTGCTTCTAGTGATTTGCCCTTGATCCAAAATCTGCAGTATAGAGAAGCAGAGGCAGAATATAATTTCTCCTTTTTGCCTAAAACCCTAATGAGTTGATTTAACGTAATAGATAAATATGATGTGTATTATATCTTTTTTATAGGCAAAGGGAGGACCAAATTCCTATTAAGGTTTTAATCTCAACCGTCCATCAAAGTAGAGTTTATTTAGGAAACTTACCCTTTTTACAAACCAAATTTATTGTTATTTAGTAATTCCAAATCAATCGTGATTCTCACTTATTGACCATACAAAGATTAGGGAGGGAAGACAAGGAAAGTTATTCTTTGATATCCTTTTCATTTTTATAATTGCAACTTGTTGGAGTTGAAGATTTTTTTTAATTGGATGAAAAGGCCATGTGCAGCCATAAAAATCATCATTTGAGAAATTGAGTGGGGGAGAGTTGGGGTTAGGGGTGGTATAGACACCTAAATTCCTAAATTCGTACCTCTAATTTATATATGTATTAAAAAGTAGTATAATTTATAATTATATTGAATTGACTAATAAGTGCTAAGTTTTCGTTAACTTTAAGGGGATTCAAAGTGTCAAAGACGAAACAAGAAACAAATCAAAGAGCAGAAGACGGGCAAGTGTCAAAGAAAAAAGAAAACAAAAATAGGCACTGCCTATTACAACAATGGGTTATATGCCCCATTTTGTAACAGGGGGCGCTCATTTCTGTTTTGTGCGTCTTTGGTACAATTCTATCAGCGCAGGGTACAGTCACTTCAAGCATAAATGTAAAATATCTTTCCTTCCTTAGAGGTTAAATTTGCTCATCCGCCTATAAATAGAAGCCTCCTTCAGTGCAAAAAGAGACGGAAGAACAGAGAGCGGAGAACACTGAAGAAATTATACGCAGTTAATTTCCAGATAAATACAAGAGTGTTGTCAAGCTGCTAGAACCCCTCCTATACACTTATAACCACCGTCCAAATATAAACCTAGTTACCCGATTAGGTTCTCGCCCTATTCACCGGTTCCAAAAAAGTCAAAACAAGCAGTTGCGCTGCCTGATTTCAGACGTAATATCAAAGCAAAACAAGCAGTTGTTCCATCCAGATCTCAAGGTGAAAAGCAACAAATACAAGCAGTTACGACACTCGAATTTTACCAACACACAAACAAAATAAAAAGACTTTCTTTCTCGGAAGGACAGGGGAAGCATATGTAGACCGCCTAGTGGGCTTAAACCCAAGCATACCTGGTTCAGACACTTACGTTCCAAGAGGTAAGTTCTGCCCCGTAGTTATTTATTATAATCTATAACTTAAATATAATTATCAAAGTAAGTTTCTTTTTTGTTTATACTTTAATATATAAATAGTTAAAATGCAGATATTTAATTAGTTTCTTTCATGTCTTTACTTTAATATAATAATAATAATGAACTGCCTGGCCCGATAGGCCCATAACTGAGACACGTGCTTGGCCTATTTTCTTCAGTCATGAGCGAAGCACGTGTAACCCAAAGTCTAACTCGAAATCGTGAAGCGGGCACCGGCCAGACTTTGATCAGTTTGGATTGAGAACCTTGTAGTTATCCCTCAAAATCTTAAGGCTAAATACCAAGTTGGCAAGTGTATAGCAAGTTGCAAGCTGGATGTAACGAGCTGGGGGCTAAACACCCAGCGAGTAGACTTACCATGCTCGGCTATGTAAATAACGGTCATCCCGAACATGGGCAGTTATCTCCGAGAAACTCGCTTCCGTATTCATGACCAGACCGTTGTGTTGGACGTGGCAGTTATTGTGCCCGCCATGCACGCACTGACATTTAATGGGAGTTATCCAGCTCCCCATGAAAACTATAAAAACCCCTTTGATCAAGAAAGGAAGGTACATGATTTTCGTACTAAGGCAAAACTCTGTCAATTTGCTTACTCAATTGAGTGTTAGCTAATTCTCACGCCGGAGAGCTTTTGCAAGGGAAGCCCCTGTCTAGTTTACGGTTATTGTTTGCATTTCAGGATTGGGCCTTGAAGATTTTGGATAGAATTGAAAGCCAGATATCCGTACTATTAAGCCCAGTGCGTCCTTGGATTATTTTGGACGTATCAGTTGGTTCCGTTGCCGGGAAACGATTTTGTCAGGTGCAATCTCATTTCTTGATAATTCCAGAAGTCTTAGTTATGGATGAAAACAGTGTCAATGGTCGTAACCAAGTGGAGGAGGTCCACACAGCCACGCCAAGCATGAACCTTCTAGCTGGAAATAATCTACCACCCTCACCACCTCATGACGCTCGTCATCGGCTCAACCAACGACGAGGCTTGGATTCGCTGGCCAGGAGTGTCGTTGCTGCCGTTGGTCTAACTAATGAGTTTCGGGAGGAGGCCTTACACCAGAGGGAAATATATCTGGGGCAGATGCATCAGTTGAATTTGCAGCTAATTGCAATGGGCAAGCCCCCACTACCCATTGAGTTGGAGCCCCTTCCGGCTATGACCGCGCCAAGTCAAGCAGCAAGTGTGTCTAGGACGGGAGGAAATCCTCAACATCCAGTGCAAGTTCCTTCGCAACATCGTGAACGAGAGTCCAACAGGGGCCGAAGCCAGCAAGAGGGACAGGCCAGTCATAAGGTTGTTCCGAGTGTACATTCTCGATTGGGATCCCGGGCAGGAGAAGATTCGGCACAGTCACGCCACCGTCGAAGGTCGCCTTCTCCCCGAAGGTCGCACCCTCTGCGCCCACATTCACCATCTCCGCGCAGGTCGCATGCTCGCAACCATCGCACTCCATCTCCCAAGAGGTCACATGCTCCCCGTCCTCGGACACTTTCGCCTGGAAGGTCACAAGTTCATTTGTCACATCATTCTAGGGGCAGGCGGGAATTGCCTCAAACGAATGCACAGAAAAGTGTAGTGGCCAATGATCTGATGCCTCAACTCGTAGATGCAGCCCAAGCACAAGTGGCGCAGGCCGCGGGTATAGCTCAAGCTATGGGAGCTATGGGACCCCCACAGGACCCTCTTGTGCCCGGGGTGCAACCTCAGCCATGGGTGGTTTGCCTGCAACCTTCAACATGCAAGAGTTTGAAGATTTGAAGCACCACCTGGAAGCATAGGAGCAGGGCAAGGTCTCGAAGGGAATTTTCTGGGAACGTCACCTAGTCCTTTGACCCCCTGGATTGAGAACGCACCTCCAGCACAGGGGCTCATCTTCCGAAACATTAAAGAGTACACAAGGAAGACCAAGGCGAAAGATTGGTTGATGTCATTTGAGTCCCAGATCAGCCTTGTAACGTCAGATGAGGCACTGAAAATCCGAGCTTTCGTGGGATCGTTACAAGGAATGACATTAGCCTGGATGGGAGCTATTCCTCGCAGGTCCATCAACAATTGGGCTGACCTACGGGAAAAGTTCTTAGCAGACTTTGGGACCTCAGGGGCAATTGCAAAGACAATAGCTGACTTGTCTAAGGTTAAACAGGGAGCCCATGAATCAACTGCCAGTTATTTGGAGCGATTTACGAAAATGCTTGAACAAGTCCCTGGATTATCCGAGCAGGAGGTCACCTTGTGCTTTGAAACAAGTTTGCTCGAGGGGGAAGGTGGCTTGAGGTCTGAGTTAAGCATGCGGGAGCCCAAGACGCAAGCAGAGATGTTGATGCGAGCTCAAAAATGGTGCGCGGGAGAGACCGCGAATAAAAAAAAGAAAAAGGAAAGCACCGAGACAGGGGCTAATGCCAAAAGTAGCAGCCAGGGTGCAGGCGGTGGTTACAACCGTAACAAATCACAGTATGACTGTCCAAAGGAGTTTCTCAGAGAAAGTGATCTCACCCCGCTCAACACCTTGCGGGAAGATATAATGCATGAAATCAGGGACGAGCTTCCTCGTGCTCCTCGTATGAATCCAGAAACAGTGGATGTTCGGGATCGGATTAAAAGGTGTGCCTATCATGATGATTATGGGCATACGACAGAAGAGTGTTGGCCATTGAAAAAGGCCATTCAGAAATTGATAAACGAAGGTCAGTTGGACCGGTTTAAGAGAGATGGGAATAACATGGGGAATGCCCCCCGAAGAGATGCACCCCAATCCGCGGGGTAATAAATGTCATAATGGATGAAGAGCCATACACTTACTCAGCTCGGCAAGCAGATTTACTCCTTGTCGAAGGTGGTGGATTACCCGACCACTCTACAAGTAAGGGAGGAGTCGATACAGTTTACTCGCAGTAAGTTGGCGAGTAGTGTGGCTGGGGAGCAGTCTTTGATTGTTTCTGCTCTGGTCGATGGCTGGGTGGTGCATAGGATTCTGGTGGACAGTAGAGCCTGCAGGGACATGATGTATTACTCTTGCTTTCAGGGTTTGGAATTGAAAGATAAATGTCTCAAACCTTATGCAGGGACCCTGGAAGGCTTCACAAATTACAAGGTGCCAGTCAAAGGCATAGTTGAGTTTGAAGTTTTCATCGGCAAAGGTACTCGCACCAGGGTGGAAAAGATTACTTTCATGGTGATCGACCTGAAATCTCCCTTGAATATAAATTTGGGGGTGCCTAGCATGAGAAAATTTCAGATGGTTGCATCGATTCCTCACTAGCGAGCAAAGTTTTATACAGATCAAGGAGTGGGGGTCTTGAAGAGCCAGCCCCGAGCAGTACTGGAATATGTCCATGATAGTCAAAGGAAAAAACAAAAATTGACTCTGGAAGATGGCGAGCAAAAGGTCACCATTAGCACCAAGGAAAAGTCTCACGTAACTGTGGGTCCTTTGATGATTGCTATGGTCCGCGAGAGTCCGGTACAAGGCGAGCAGCGTTGCCCAGAGGAGGTCACTTGTCCTTTGCCGACGGTGGGGTCGGGGGGACAAGTCGAGCAGGCTATGGATATGGAGCAGGACCAGCTTGATGCGGCAGAAACTCAAGCTGAAGAGGAAGAAAAAGTGGAATGTGACACACTCCAAATGCGGGATGAACCTGAATTTACAGCTCAAGACGAGCTTGAAGAGGTGGTTATTAACTCTGCTTATCTCGAGCAAAAAATAAAGATTGGCAGAGCACTGTCGGCTGAAGCTTGGGCTAACCTGGCCAAGCAGCTCCAGAGTAGCTTGGATGTGTTCGCGTGGCGGCCAGAAGATATGCAAGGGGTTAGCGAGAATATTGCAGTTCATTGCCTTAGTGTGGATCCAGCTTTTAGGCCAATTCAATAACACCCTAGAGTGTACTCCACTGAAAAGGACAGCGCGATCAGATAGGAGGTTGAAAAACTGCTCAGCGCGGACATCATCGAGGAAATTCACTGTGACGACCCGACCCGAGTCCCAATCTACGAGACCCCGAGGTCGTGCCGCTGAAAAGTGCTAGAAAAGGCACGAACATAAACAAATAGCAAATAGTGGGTAAGGCCATAACGGGCGACGCCAAAAACTTTAACACATGCGGAAGCGTATAATATTTAAAACGCGAGCTAACAAGCTCAAACTAATACAACCTTAGAGATAATGAATCTCTTGGTCCAAAAATAAAATCATGTGACGCAACAATAGGCACATATAACAATTTATGGCAATTATATATCAAGTCATCGGCGCGACGCCACGCCGGCCGGGCAATATTAAACTAAGTCTAGAACTCTAGTCTAGCATGCTTAACGACTAAAAACATGCCGATAATAAACATATTAAACAAACCAATACATGGTTAAAACAACAAAAGCATGATCAACATAAATACATAGGCACGACTAACATATGTCGGCTCTCAAAACAATAAGTACTAATTAAACATAAGTTCAAATATCACACAATCAAAGTCTTGCTACCCCACATAAAGTTTATATAACTTTATGTCCCGTCGTCCTTGCCAAAGAAAAGGTACTAAAATTAACAAGGTAGCAACCTCGTGGCCAAAGCTTCACCAATCGCAACTTCACAATCACTTGAACCACTTGCACGGCTCGGATCTAGGAAAACAATCAAAACAAATAGGAGTAAGTCATAAAGACTTAGCAAGTTACTAACAATAACTTCCTGTCATGGCATCATGCTCAACAATAATAATTCATGCAATTGACATAATATGCATTTCATAAATAATCATGTCAAGGCATTCATACTTAACAATCTTGAATATCATGTTATCAACAAGTATAACATTTCATTAATTCCATCAACCATCATTTCATATCGTATCATATTCACGTAGCACATTATTCACATATAAGCACTCGTGAGTCAATTCATACAAAAGGGAGGTGATATCGTTACCCTTTTTCCGCGCATGTTGCTCCTGCAAAAACATGTGCCAAACTTATGTGTCCTCGATATCCCTTTCGTGAGATATCGACGTCCCGAGACATTTCCCGCCGAAGTTCGATAGTTATCAAAGTCATGTTTCCATACTACAACTAAGATCAACTACTTCCCTACCGTGGCCATCGATAGAGGGGTGTGTAATCGCGCGGCGATCCATCAAAATCACGAATCTCACAATTCGTGAAGATCATGCATCGTCCCGCCCCAAAGACTCAACAAACCGACTCCAGCTGGACTCAAACTTCAAGCACACGTAATTCATGTTCATATGCTCAAATAAGTAGGCAAGTACTCTACAATCATCTAGTCATGCTTTTAATTCACAACTAGCACATAATCACATTAGAGATAAATCAAGACTCTAATCATCAAGTGTTCTTCATACACTTTAAAATGCTTGGAGGCTTAACCTCCATTAATATTACCCCAAAATTCGTAGGACTTAGGCATATTACTCCTTAATGTCATACTAACTCCAATGGTCAACTCCGTTGAGTTATAATCAATCTTTCAAAATTAAGGTATAGAAGCCATTGGCCTCAATACTCTCCTATGTCCATACTAACGTAATTAAATAGGTTACTAAGGTCATTAAACCCATAAAACCCCAATCAAACAATCAAGTATGAAACATAGAATCAAAGTCACAAACTAGGCATATACATTCTTGCCATTTCATCAAATATACACCCAACACTTAAACAACAAGGTGGTGATTTAGCATACATTATCACACATAAATAACATTCTAAACATGGTTTACAACCTGTTTATAATCTGATCATACGACTTAAAATGTAGCATTTAGCATGTACGTGATCATAGCATCTCAACAAGTCTAACTACTTCATCAAACATGCTCCCAATGCTTAAACAACAAGGTAGGGTGATCTATCATACTTTATCACACATAAATAACATCTTAAACATGGTTTACAACCTGTTTCTAACATGTTTATAATCTGATCATACCATCAAAATGTAACATCTAGCATATACGTGAACATAGCATGTCTACTAGCCTAACTATTTCACCAAACATGCTCCCAATGCTTAAACAACAAGATGGAATGATTTGGCATACTTTATCACACTTAAATAACATTAAAATCATGTTTTACAACCTGATTATAATCTGTTTACACAACCCAAAATACATCATTTAGCACATACAAGATCATGGCATCTCTATAAGCCTAACTATCTCATCCAATATGCTCCCAATACTTGGACAACAAAGTAGCATGATATATCATACATTACTACACCTATATAACATTAAAATCATGGTTTATAATAGGTCTATAATCTGTTCATACAACCCAAATTCATCACATATCATAATCTAGAACATGGCATCTCTACAAAGTCCTATGTGCTCTCATTGACCTCATATAGCAAGATTGTTTTCCCTAGGGTCAATGAGGCTAAAAGAAATAAGAAGAGATGTTGTAACTTACCTTAAACAAGTCCTACAAGTTGTACAAAAACGTCCATGCAAGGTTGGGTATGTGTTCTCCTTGCTCTCCTCTTCACTTCTACCGAACGGTTTTGGAAATGGCTTCTTCAATAGTTGGCCACCATTGTTGATCACTCAAGAAGCTCCAAGAACTCTCTATAACTCTCAAGAAATGTTCAGCCACGAATTTGGAAGTGAATGACTGAATATGGTGGGTTTAGTGGAGGTAATGGGCATGCAATGGCTGAAGTGGGGTGGCCAATGCATGTGTGTGCATGTTGGAGGTCTTTCTTTGCCATGTGTTGTACATGCATCCAAATGACTCAAAACTTGTCAAGCATGCAGGAGAGGATGTGTAGGACGAACTAGGGTGGTTTAGGGTGGGTTAGGTTGGGTTTGGGTGGGGTTTGGTTGGGTCAAAAGTTGAATATGCAGAAAATCCCGAAAGTCTGGAAAAGCCTTGATGCGGTCGCATGGTAGGATAACCATGCGAGCGCTTTGTCCCTGATTCTTCAAATCTTCCACTTTGCTCCCTTGCAAGCTCTAGGCCTTTCCCCCTCGCACCCTCAAGTCCTCCAATGCACAAAATGGTCTATAATTCAACCCTAAACACCTCTAAACAATAACCAAGGCAAATCAATGTTCAAACCTCACTCAAACATGGCTAAGAACTCAGACAGAACACTCCCGAACGACAACCGAAAAGGTCAAACGGAGAAGGGTTAACGCTCGAATCAAACTAGCGATCAAACCGACGATGCAACTAGCATTCAACCGACATCTAAAGCGTGTTAATGATGTTAAGAATGGTTTCTAACATTTATCCAAGTGTTTATCACATAAAACACAAACCCGAGTTCCAAAGCAACTCGTGAAGGAAAGGTGCAAACGAGCATCCCAAACGACGTCAATGATCATGCTATCGACGTTAAACATATAAGTGAGCTTAGTTAACATACTAATGATGATTATTAATGTATGAACTCATGCAATAAACAAGCAAGCAATAAACTAGGGTTTTACATTCACTATCCCACCTGGTTGGCCAATGTGGTTATGGTTAAAAAATCAAATGGAAAATGGAGGATGTGTGTGGACTTTACCGACCTCAATAAAGCTTGCCCGAAGGATTGCTATCCTCTTCCTCGCATTGACAAGTTGGTGGATGCTATATCAGGCTTCGAGTTACTGAGCTTCATTGACGCATATTTCGGATATCACCAGGTGAAGATGAATAAAAACGATAAAGCTTTGACTGCGTTCCGAGCAGTAGGCGGGCTCTATTGCTATAAGATGATGTCATTCGGCTTAAAGAATGCAGGAGCTACTTATCAACGAATGGTGAATAAAGTTTTCAGCTCGTAGATTGGCAAAAATATTGAGGCATACATTGATGATATGGTGGTGAAGACCATAGGACATAATTATACTATTGATTTGGAGGAGACCTTTGGTAATCTCAGGAGGAATAACATGAATCTTAACCCGAGCAAGTGTGTGTTCGGTGTAAAGGCAGGCAAATTCCTAGGGTTCATGGTGAACGAAAAAGGGATAGAAGCCAACCCGGAGAAAATCAAGGCATTGGTCAAAATGAAGCCTCCTCGCTGCATCAAGGACGTCCAAAAGCTTAATGGCAGAATTATTGCTCTTGGTCGTTTCATTTCCAAGTCTGCAGAAAGGTGCCTGCCTTTTTTCAAAGTGCTCCGAGGAAACAAGGGGTTTGAATGGACAAAAGAATGTCAAGAGGCTTTCAAGTAGCTGGTGGAATATCTGGGACAGCCTCCACTGTTAAGCAGCCCGGTTGTAGGCGAAAATTTGTTTATGTATCTCGCGGCCACAGAGTAGGCTGTGGCTGCAGTATTAGTTAGGGAAGAATGTAATCTCCAAAAGCCTGTGTACTATGTTTCTAAGGCCCTCACTGCGGTGGAGGGGTGTTATTTTAATGCAGAAAAATTGGCTTATTCGCTTGTTGTTGCTGCTCGGAAACTTCGAGCTTACTTTTTTGCACACCCTATCATCGTTTACACAGACGCACCTCTCAGAAAAATTCTGCATAGGCCGGATTCTTCTGGTCGCTTGCTCACCTGGTCAATTGAGTTGACTAAGTTTGAGATTGATTACCAGCCCAAACTGCATTGGCAAATGTTCCTATTCAACGGCCTCGCCCAGATTATTGTTGGGAGTTACATGTGGACGGTTCAGCTAGCAAGCTCGGAAGCGGAGCAAGTCTTGTATTAGTTCCACCTGAGCAAGATGTGGAGTTTGAGAAGGCTTTGCGTTTCAAGTTTCCAACATCAAATAACCAAGCAGAATATGAAGCATTGATCGCGAGGCTTGAGCTCGCGCACGACGTAGGAGTGTTCGAGATAGTAATTTACTGTGATTTGCAACTAGTTGTAAATCAGGTCAAGGGTGATTATGTTGTCCATCATCCAGTTCTGGTTCGATACTATACCATGGTGAAGGAGATTTTGAAAGATTTTGATTACTGAGAACTGGTTAGAATTGGTCGCGAAGATAATATGCGTGCAGATTATCTTTCGAAGATGGCTGAAGACGAAATCCAATCTTTGCATCCAGGGGTTATGATTGAATACTTGGAAGTACCAGTGATAGAGAAAGAGGTAATCATGGATCTTGAGCCCGCTGCAAAGTGTTGGATAGATGATTTAAAGGATTACATCGAGCAGGGAGCGTTGCCCGAGGACAAGTCGAAAGCACAGACTATTCAGAAGGGAGCATGTCGGTATGTTATCCTGGATAAAGTCCTCTACAGGTGGTGATATACCAGGCCTTTGCTTAGGTGTGTGTGCCTAGAGATGACCGAGGGCATACTAGGTGAAATTCACGAGGGAAAATGTGGAGGGCACCCGGGTCAACGGTCGTTGGCAGAAAAGGTTTTGGCTGCAGGATTTTATTGGATTACTTTGAGGCGGGATGCAGAGATGTATGTTCGGCGATGCAATAAATATCAACGTTACGCTGATATACCTCGGTTACCTTCTACCGAGCAGACTCCTATGGTGGCCTCATGGCCGTTTGATATGTGGGGTATAGACTTGATTGGTCCTTTCCCGTTAGTTCGTTCCAAGTTTAAATATGTTGTAGTCGCTGTGGATTACTTCACCAAATGGGTAGAGGCTAAGCCTTTAGTAACTATCAGCGAGATTAATGTGATCGACTTTGTACACGAACATATATGGTGCCGTTTTGGGGTACCTCGGGCTATAGTTTCTGATCATAGGACTCAATTTTTAGAAAAGTTTACAAAAGCTTGCGAGCAGATGCGTGTGAAGCATTGACAATCTTCTGTGGCATATCCTCAAGGTAATGGGCAAGCTGAAGCTGCTAACAAATAAGTCTTGCACGCCCTCAAGAGAAATCTTGAGGATAAAGCAGGAAGATGGGTGGATGAGTTATCATTAGCTTTGTGGGCAGTCAGAATAACGGTTAAGGGGCCAACGGGCGAAACCGTTTTTTCCCTCGCTTATGGGTCTGAGGCCATGGCACCGGTGGAGATGTACCTGCCGAATCACAGAGTATCACACTATGATATTGAACGTAATGGTGCAGCTCGCATGGCTGATCTCGACTTGTTAGAGGAGAAACGCGTGGAATCTAAAATACGAATGGCTAATTATAAGCAGCGAGCAAAGGCCCGCCATGATAAGAGGGTTCGTGGTTGGTCATTTGTTGTGGGCGATTGGGTTCTCCGAAAAATTAAGGCAACATGCCATCGAGCAGAATGGGGAAAGCTTTCTCCTAATTGGGAAGGTCCTTTCCAAATTATCAAAATAGTCAAAGAGAGGACCTACATGTTGCGAACAGAGGAAGGTAGTGAGCTGAAACATCCATGGCATACAGATCATTTGAAGAAGTATTACCGCTGACTGGTAGTGAGCAAAATCTTTTTTCTTTTTTTCTTCTTTGTTGTAAGTGGGGATGAAATGAATGAGCATGAATTTTTTGAGTATCCCACTTGTGGCATTTGGTGTAAACTCGATTATGCTTTTGGCGGGCATGGTTTTTTTCCTGCTTGAATAAAAAGTTGGTGTTCGAGTGTGGTCTAAGGTTATTTCGCTTATTCGTTGGCATTAACAAGAGTATGCCTTGGCTGTGAGATAGTTTCTTTGATTATGCTTCTTCGTCGAGCAAAATTTTGCTCGCTTGAAGGGGTTGGTGTTCGAAGGCTATGCATTTTTTATTTTCGTCAAGCTTGGAATGTGCTTGCTCGATTTTAAAAATGGGTTTTTAGAATGGTTGAAGCATTATTGCGAAAATACAAGCATAGATATTGAGTGCAGAAGTACTAATATTACATGCCCAAAGATATTATAAACTATTTTACAGGAAAATGTAATGAAGAGTTGTTGAGGCACGCAGGCCATAAGTGATTTAAGGGTTGGCATGAGTGATTTGAGGAGTGCTTTGGCAAGGATCAGCTGCTTCATTGGTTGTAGTTTCTTCAATCATAGTCACGTCCCCGTCATCACCGGCGGAGTGAGCAGCCAAGGTTGAAGCCTCCTGTGATTTGGCCATCCAGATCTGGGTCATCATATCTGTAATAGTCACATCGGCAGTTTTGGGAGGAGTCCAGGCAGCAAGTCCTTTTTGAGCGTCTGATTGGGCCAGAGAAATCAGCTCATCTTCAGTGAAGGGCACCAAGGCATGACCCGGGCAAGCAGAAGGGCAGAAGGGGGTGTTAGTTCCCCATTCCGCAAGCTGTTCTGGTCGGATATCCATCCCGCTGCACGCCAACTGCCTTAGGACGTGGTGCACCCCTTGAAGGAAGAATGGATAGGCTTCGTCTTCCACAATGGCTTGGAAGTCCTCATAGTTCTTGTAGTCAGCAATTATTGCTTGCCTCTGTTCTTCATTGGGTTGGGACAGTTCTTCCCTCAATTTCTTTTCCTTCTCGGACGCCTCAGCCTCTGCTCGCTCCAATTGGTTGAGGGCTTTTTTGAGCTCTTTCCTCACTTGTCCAATGTTGTTAAAAGCAGCTTCCTCGGATTTCTTGGAAAAGCTAAGATGTGCTTCCAAGGTCCTCTTCTCTTCCTCCAGCTTGGAGAGCTCAGTAACTTTTGTAGTCACGACTTATTCGCTTTCTTTAAGCTCAGCTCGGAAGGTATTGATTTGTTCTTCAAGTTGGTTCTTCTCCGAGGACAAGGAACTGGAGGACTTGAAGTTTTCAAGCAGCCGATCGTGTAATAGTTCAGTTTTGGTGGCCGCCTGAAAATAAAATACAAAGTCAAAAACAGTGCATGTAGCAATTATTCACTTTTCCCAACAACAAGGGAGTTAGTTACCTCGGCCATACACATCCTTATTTCTCAGATGAGGACTGAGTTGGGATGATCGACACTTCTTTTTTGGATGCCGGTGTGACGGAGTCTCTTTACCATGCCTAGCCCGACAGTGGCAGCATGCCCACCTCGCATGTTTGTGTTGATATTGGCCATGTCGGGCACATTGGCTACCTCGGCAATTAATTCGGCAGCGAGTTCCCGTGTTTCTGGCATTTCAAAGTTGTCTCGCTGCCATGTAGGCGATGGGGAGTTGGACGTCTCCACTTGATCGCCTTTTTCTGTCCTTGATCTAGTCCTCCGACCAGTCGGAGGTTCAGGGGTCGGGCGTTTAGCTGATTGCTGTGCAATAGAGGGGATGACCGAGGCAGCTACAGTTGGAATTGTGATGGCAGGAACAGCAGTAGGGACAGGAGTGGCAGTCCGGTTTGATCCGCGACCCGTATTCGTGGCAGGAACGGTTGGAAGATGAGCAGGATCTTGTGGGGCCAGTTGAGTATTTCTCCTTATAGCTCCCTTCTTCATGGCTTGAAGGAATCTGTTGGAATCCTCTAGTTGCCTCATATCTGCAAAAGAAGTCATGAAAGGGTCACAGCAGTTAGATCAAGACACGATAAGGTATAGACAAAAGCAGATTTGAGTGGACACCATTCAATGAAAAGATAGGGGTACTATTGGTCCTAGCTTGCTGACAATCGAGACACTCGCTAGGGAATCTCCCTCCGTGACAGTTACCCCAGTAAGGGTGGGGTTCTTCGGCATCAATGGTTACCCTAGGTTCAATTCCTTCTACAAGCCAGCTTAATACGCCGACCAAGCGAAGCAGGGGAAGGTCAGATGTAAGGGCCGTCCAGTCTTGGCCACCTTTGCCTTCTTTGACGCCGAGCAGCTTCCTGAAGGCTCTGGCTATTGCAGGCTCTCCTGCTCGGAAAGCATTCTTATCATATTTGGCGACCTGTAAGTCTTCCAAATAGGGAGCGAAGGGCCATCCAATCTGAGACTCGACGAGCAGGATTTTAAGGGTTGTGTTAGAAAATCCCCCGTGTGATGCACAATATATAAAAATCTATAATAATACAACAAAAATTAAATTTTAGTGACAATGTACTGTATGAAAGTTGAACAAATTATTAAAACATAAAGACAAAAAAAAAAGTGTAACTTAATAGTTAATTATAAAGAATTACATTATGCAAAATGACATTTATTTTATTGGAATACTTACTTAAAAGCAACATTGGTCGTCGAACGTGTACGATTACTATCGGTATCAGTATCACTTATTTATATGAAACACTTATCATTAGAAATTGGTCAAACAAAAAACCTTTAGCTTTATTTTGAAGATAATCACCGTAACATTGTCATAATAACTCTAGAAAAGAATTATACTCCCTCCATCTCAAAAAAATAATCTCATTTATCAAGTTGAACTAACATCTGAATAATGTGCTCTATTAACTGCCTCAACTTCAATGTTGATTCCACTATGGTTGGTCGGACGAATATACTTAGTCATACTTATAAGAGTTTCATTTCGCAGTTGGATATTTCTTATTCGTCTAATGATCTTGTTAATGAACAATACTTCTTTTGCAACAAATTTATACTGGTTTCAACATTGTAAACTGCTTGATATTTGAATAGCCATACGAATGTGCATCTCCCAATGTGTCCATGTACAACAAAATTAATTAATTAACTTGATGTATAATTATTGTTGATGCGTCCAAAATCTTCCAAGACGCACTGGACTCTTCCAATTTGATACCTGACTTTCAACGTATCCTATATCTTCGAGGCCCAACTATGCAAATAAATCAAGAAAACCGTGAACTAGGTAGAGGCACTCCCTGCAAAAGCCCTCCGGCGTGAGAGTTAGCACAAACACTTAAGTGGGTGAGTATTTTTGCAGAGTTTAGGCAAGTTATTCGAAATCACATACCTCCCTCCTTCATTTTGAGGGGCTTTTATAGTTGTTGCCGGAGAGAATAATTGATCATAACTGCCCATAAATGTTCATGGAATAAATGACGGGCATATTAACTGCCCCATTAACTATCTCATTTATCACAACGGTAACATGGAGAATTTTTCGGGCATAACCGTCCCCAATTAACCATAACTCTTTAATGGACGAGCTTAATGTTTCCTGCTCGCTTCATTGGTTAAGCCCCCAACTCGCTTATTCCATTGCCCGCTGAAGGTTAACACCCCAGCTCGCAGTATATTAAAAAACCATTATTCTTTCCCTCGTGCCTTTGACCCCAGGATGCACGCGCACTGCCTGTGAATGATGATGATGTGCCAAACATGTGACCCATGTCTTGGGCCTATTGGGCCGGGCAGCTCAATTGTAATTGTTTTTATATTTCTATTATTAATTTGATATTATGTTGTATAATTTAGTCATTAAAAAAACAAAATCCTCTATATTATTGAATGTAATTGTAAATGCCAAAATAAATTTATTAATTTTTCAGTTAGTTCTTATAATTTTTTCAATATTGTATTTATTCACAATTCAATGATAATCTGTTGTATAATCGAGTCATTAAAATAAATATCTACGTTTATTTCCTTGCAGTTTCTGTAGTTTTAAAAAAAATTCTAGATTTTTAAATACTATTGAATATTGAATGTAAGGAGGCCGGAAGTTTATTACTATAAAAAAATTCAATTGGCTAAAGATAAATAGAAATGTGAAAGGTTTTTGAATTAATTTATGTACTTAAAATAATGATGACAATATCAAGTATCAAATACCAAGAAAAAAATGACTCTTGAATTAAAACAAAAGGGTTTCCAAATCTAGAAAGTGTATTTTGGCAGGATATTTCCATTATTTTCTCCTCTCCTTTTATATATGTATAGATGTATTTAGTGTTTTTAGGTGTTACATTTAGCTATTATGTATTAAAATTAGAGGCAAATTCAAAATTTACTACTTGGGTTGGGGGAGGAGAGAGGTTGTGAAGGTCGTGACCCTAAGCATGTCAATTGATCAGATTTAGATCCGAATCCGATGTTATTTTTAGGATATTGATTTAGTTTCTAAATCTGATTATCCCGATTTTGATTTGAATCCGATAACCCGAAAGTTTAACAAATCATATTTGGATTAAGGTGTTCCGATCCGTTAACAACCCGATCCGATCCAATATAAAATATATATTAATATTATACATAGAAAAGCTACTAATGTTGAGTTTTTATTCATTAATTATTACTAACTCTACTAAATATATTTTTTTTGTGCACTCTAAGAGCTTATTAGCATTGTTATTCATGTTTGTGTAAACTGAAAACAAGAATTTTTAATTTCATTTGACCTTTAATTAAGAAAAAATATTTAATTTTATTCAGTACTTTAATTGGGGAAAAATATAATCCAAATAAAATCCGAACCCGAAAATTTAGGATATAGATCAAACTTTGAAATATTCAAAAATAATCCGATCTGATCCAAGTCTCATAATCTTTTAACATATCGGATATGAATTTGGCTAATCCGATTCGAATCTGATCCATTGACATGCTTACATGACCCCACACAACACCTTGACAGACCCAGTTTTGGGGGAGTTCAGAGTGATCGACCGAACATGATCCCCAATGTAAGTGGACCCAATTTTATATATGTGTAGGCTACATTTATTTGGATATATTGTAAATAATGTAATATTACTAACTAAATTTCTTTTGGCTCAATGAATTGGATAATTGTGTAAGTTGTGAATTGTAAATGAAGCATAAGCCCAAGGTTCAAATCTCATCTTGCCATTATTATTATTATTATTTTGGCCTACGGTCAATTATTATTTTTATTTTATATGCATATTATATGATATATTTTCCCGATTTAATTAAATAGGCCCCTATATTATTTTGAGATGTTTTACGTAAATGATTAACTTTTAAAAAGCATGCTTATAATTTTCATAATATTTCATATTTATCTTCCACTTGTATTGTAAGTATAATGGTTGTGGACCTTGTGGTTAAATATTTTATTTATTTATTACCAACTTCAAATCTACATATATGTTTTAATTACTTCGGAACCTAATAAATAAAGAGTTACTATATAAAGATAAATATTTTGTATTCGGTTTCAGCAGAGTAATTCAACCTTAATTTTATTTTGCGTTCGCTAAATTTGCTTATAAAAAAGTTAGTTGATCATCAAATTTTTATCTGGGTCATAAAAAATAATACTCCCTCCGTCTTAATTTATTGTCTGGTTGACCCGGCACACAGATTAAGAAAAAACAATTGACTTGATTATTTATATTGGTTTAATGTGTAGTTTCCTTTAAAGTCAATGTGTATGTGGCACATAATTAAAGTAAGCTGAAAAAGTAAGGATAAAGTGGTAAAGGTGATGTTCTAAAAAGGTAAGTTTCATAATGAACAATTATTTTGTAACGCACGAAAAAGGAAAGAAAGACGATAATTTAGGGACGGAGGGAGTAATTGATTGGATATATAATATCAATATTTCAAACAAAAATCAAATTTTATTGTTATGTTACTATCATTTTTAATTATTGCTTATGCTTATTTAATTCTTTACTTTTTCAGTTGATTGTTTTTTAACTAGAATTTATAGTGCATAATACATGTTACCAAAAAAATATCTATCCAGAAATCAAAACATAAATAAAAGAAAAAATTGATTGAATATATTTTTTATTGTAAATTATTTTAACGAATGAAGAATAACAGTTTTTAGTAATTATTTAATACTTATTTTCTTATATGTTTGGGCATTATCAATTTTCAGTACTTCAAATGATGAAAAGTCAAATAAATTGTGTCTTTATGCTTATATTTTTTTAAGGACCCTTTGTTTTCTTTTCACTCTGGACCTCCAAAAATTCAGGACTGGCCCTGCACCTTGAATCCAACTATCCAAGTTCCAAGCTATTCTTAAGTTTTCTGACAATCTAATATACAATAGAGATCATATTCACACACGTGCAATTGACTAAAGCTATTTAGAGGTTAAAATTAAATTATCTTTAAAAATTTAATGGTTGTGATTCACCCTCACATTCACATGTGTGAGAGTAGTTATCTACTTCTAACTTACTATTACAAAATCACCCATACAATTAATATTATAAGCTGTCACTCATTTTTCTCCTGAACAATCACCCCTTATAAAACATCCATTTTACATTAATATATAATCTCACAATAGAGCTTAGTTGATTGACTGAAGCTATCTGGCGGTGGAGATTGATTTCAGCCGCAAAATCAAACGGTTATGGGTCAGTTACATACTTACTTATAACTCCTTATAAATAACCCCCTCAACTATGGGTCTAGTTTAAAATCACATTTTTTATTTAGACATTATTGTTTCAATTGACCAAATCATATAAACTGGTATCGTGTCGTAGGTACGGGTACGAAGATCTAGTATGAAGTTATGTGGAATCAAGAATATGTGGGGGGGGGGGAAATTGTACCCGTTTTCTTTTTTCCGTCCATTAAAAACGTATAATATTGTCATGTTTATGCATTTTTCTTTTTATAAAAGACAAAAACTTGGGTAACACGGTCTTATGCATATTTTTTTTAAGACGGATCATCTTTGTACGACCCACCATTTGTTGGTAGGTTAAACTGTAAGAAAGTGGAGCTCCGTCTTACGAATTAAGATCCGTAAAACGGTCTTACAAGATACACGATGGGTCGGATAAAAAGATATGTCTTATAAAAAATATCTGTAAAACTGTTTTATACAAGTATTTATCTTTACCATTTATCTTTGCTATTTTGGCTTACTATAATGAGAGCCCTACATTCACATGAGTTTTAATGTGAATTACATGTTAATATGTACGCTAATATTTACACTCCATTAGTTTTGTCACAAAATTTTTTATTCTTGCAAACACACAAATTTAAGAAAATTACTTTTACAATAACACCTAAAAATTTGTATCAGTATGTTCAGTTGTTTACACTTAAATTTCCTTATAAAAAAGTTGGTTTAAATCTCAATTTGGTCACCTTACTTTCGGTCAAAATTTATTAAGTTCACTCTACTTTTTTTCTTCAATTTAATCATTCTACTTAGCTCCGAAAGTCAATAAGGTCACTAGAGTCATTTCCGTTAGTTAAGTTGGATAAAAATCTTTGAAAAGATAATAATATCCTTAACCTTTGAAAGGTGTGTTGACAAATTCAAGTCACGCAATAAAAAATTATGTTTGAGAGAAGAAGGAGACCCTCAAATCCCCCAAATTTCATAAGAGTATTTTTTGATTTTCCTAACAAAATTAAACTTTCTATCCAAATATATGGATGGAGTAATGAAAGTATTAATTATGTGAAAGTAGAGTGATTAAATTGAGGAAAAACAAAATAAAGTGAGTTTAATAAATTTTGATCGAAAGTAAAGTGACCAAATTGAGATTTAAACCGAAAAAGTTCACTCGGAAAGATACCCTCGCGGGAGTAAACTACAAAAGTTAATACTCCAGTATTTGGGATAAAATGCACCGGTTGTTCTTCTACTATATTTTAATTAACCAAGTATGCATCTTCATATTTATGTTCAACTTCATTCATTTTGTTAATATGTTCTTTCTTGGAAAGATACAATATATAAAAATTACTATTATTGTTATGAAAAGTACAATATATTAAAAATTACATTTTTTTGAAAGTTTCGAATTTGATTTGAAGAATATTAACATTTTCAAGTGTACAAAGTCACACTCTTTCCATTTGCAAATAATCGTCATGTTTGACCTAACATACTGTTTAAAAAAAATTAATTGACTATATTATAAATATTTGTGTAATATGTGAATTCCTTTAAGTCCTTTCAACATATGATCATAATTAAAGTACTTAAAAAAAAGTAACAGTAAAGTGGTAAAAATATTTTCTTAAAAAGGAAAGTATTGAAAAAGAACAATTATTTTAGAACGGACAAAAAAAGAAATAAAGATTGTGTAAGTCCAGTTGACAACGAAATAAAGCTAGAGGGAAGTGAATAACCTTTTAAAAACTTTAAGGGTTATTTTAAAAACCTTCAAAAGATATAGTGTAAAAGATAAGTTTTCAGCAACTGATGTAAAATCATTAAATCAGCAAGTAGCAGCTGCTGAACTTAAACAGTTTGGTTTTGTTTTTTTTTAATCACTTAAGTATAAAGAATGAATTGAAAAACAATATATAAGATCAATTTTGTAAAGAACTCAAGACTGTAACTGTTGAACATTTAAATAGATAGAAGTTGCTTAAGTGTTGTAAACAATGAAAACAACAGGTAGACAGAACACGGTATTTGGAGTGGTTCACAGAATTAAAACTGCTACGTCCACTACCAAGTTGGTAAAACTTGGATTTTGAAGTACACTAAGATTATATATATGCTAAGTGATCACTAACGGATCATTGTACAACAATAACCAGTGTTTGAGGAGTTTGATCTAGCAAGAATCAAACTCGTGCAACAATCTGAGATCCTTTAAGGATTAGAAAGAATAAAGGAACATAGAATTAGAGATTGCTTAAAACAAAAACTAAGAAAGAATAACTATGAAAAAAACTGTCTAGTAATGTTTTGAAGAAGAAGCTCTTCAATGAAATATTAGAAGTCTTTGTTTTTGAATAAGAGCTTTGACCAGTTTGTCTCTTTTCAGTGCTGTAGAGAAATATTGATTTATGAAAGCTTGAGCACGTGATATTGCAAATGTGTTATTTTTCAATCCTTGCTTCAAACGTTTTATATAGATATCCAGAATTGTAGCCATTTGAGAGAGCAAGATTGAATCTTGAATTTCTTGATGAAATGATGTTCCATTGAAAGCCCAGAAATTCTTGAAGACTGTAAGAGATAAAGAGTATTTCATAGCATCAAATATTAAAGAGAGTTGTTAGCTAGGTATGAGTATACAAAGAACATTTATAACATGCACGAAAGTTTTCTATTGATAGAATATGTGAATAGTTCTTTTGTTTGAAAAAGTTTTACCATATTTTATACTAAGTGTGTGAAGGTTAGATCTTTTTCAAATGACTACAGAGTTTTCAAGAGGTAGAAAATTAGAGTACAAGCAGGTGCTGACATTGTGTATCAGCAGTTGTTAGCTGCTGATGACTAATGCTTTAGACAGATAGAATGAAACTAGAATGTAGGCTACCAAGCAAAGTTAAAAGGGTATCTAATGCATAAACGACGTAGGATATCTTATCTACTGAATGTTTCAGCAGATAGATTTAAACTTGTTACAAAGTCTAAGTTTTAAAACTTATTTTAAGGATTTTAGATAAGTATTTAAACTTGCTATTTTTAACTTAATGGTTTTAAATAAATATAATGTATGTGAGTTTTTAAAGACTGTAAGAGTAAAATATGGTCGACCTATTTTTCTCTATTGAATGTATTGTTGTACCTTTTCTTAGTCCAAAAACTATGGTAAATAGTTACCATATTTAATACTTCCAAAATCTCTCAAGAGCCCTTGTTTAAATTTGACTAAATCTTTAGTAAGATCTTTCTAAATAAAGAAACTAATTTTGGAAACTAAATCTCTTATTTCCTAATCTTGTGTTTCCTTAGAGAATTTGGTTTCTTTATTGTTTCAGGACTCCCAGCTCGAGAATATATACAAGTGCAACTTGCGCAGCTGATACAGACGCTTAGAAACTTAGTAAGAATATCTGGAAGAGAGAGATAGCCGAAAGTTTACTGGAAGAATTGTCGTTGTAGTTCTGAATGCAACTGTATTAAAAGCTACATCGATTGTTTGTTTTTCCTAGTTGATAGGAAAACATATTTTTTAATCTCATGTTTTCTTTACTTTGTTTTTGTGGGTTTTCTCTCAGGACTTGTTGTCTTGTGAGAAGGTTTTGGTATTTTGGTGATTTTCATTATTTTCATTGTAACACTCTTAATCTTTTTAGTGGAATCCTTTTTTTCCATAAGGTTGGATCTACAAACATTGCTTGTAGATTGTTTGGTATATTTCTATGTCTTATTACTGCTTTATTAGAATAAAGTATTTTGCTGTTTATTTGATAAGTTATCCGGTTAATGCACATTTGAATGCAACTGCATTGACATTATTTTTAGAATCCTAGCTACTATTGTAATTTCAGTTGGTATCATAGTCTTCTCTTGACGACACTAAGAGAAAATTCTAGTTGTAGCCATGATGGATTCCCAATATGAGAATGTTGTTCGTCATCCTACCTTGACGAATGTAAACTACTCAATTTGGAAAGTCAAGATGCATATCTTCATCAAATCAATTGATGAGAAGCATGACTTGCTGTGTTGAATGGGTAGACTCCACCTAGGACCACTGATGATGATGGTGATGTTAAAATCAACAATGAAGTAAATCGGACCACTGAAGATAGAACCACAACTTCGCTTAATTATATGGCTCTTTCAGTGATATACAAGGCCTTAGATGCCAACACCTTCAGAGTTATTGTAAATTATGATTCTACTAAAGATGTTTGGGAGGCTCTTCAAACCTTATGTGAAGGACATGCTCGTGTTCGTGCTTCCAAACTTAGAATATTTACCACACAATTTGAAAACACTAAAATGAATAAGAATGATGATATTATGTCTTGCTATGGTAGATTACTTGATATATCTAATACTGTTCTTGCTTTAGGTGATCCTATCACCAATGATCGTCTTGTTAGTAAGATGATGTGCACTTTGCTTGAAAGATTTAATGCCAAAATTTATGCTATTGAGGAAGCTCATGACATTGATAAAATGAATTTAGAAAAACTTGCTAGCATTCTCCAAAATTTTGAGTTAAACCTCAATAAGCAAATTAAGTAAAAAGGCAAAGGTGCATCCTCTACTCCTTCTATGAAAAGTATTGCCTTACCTTCTGTTGTTGATGTGTCTTCTGACTTGCTTGAATTACATAAATAAATTTTAAGAATCTGATTTTGGTGAAGACTATGGCTCTTTTAACAACAAAGTTTAAAAATATTTTGAAAGTAAAAGGATAAAATAGTTCTCCATCTTCAAACTCCAAAACTATTTTCAAACATGAGCCTAACAAGTTTGTTCCCAAAGGAAACTCATTCCAAACCCCTGAAAACCTTTTACCAATCCTTTTGCTAAACATACTACATCTAGTGGTAAAAATATTGATTATATTCAATATAGGGCTTGTTAAGGGTTTTGTCAGTATGCTAATCAATGTGATAATACTTTACGTAAGAAGGGTTTGAATTTCTCTGCTACTTTGAGTGATAGCGATGATGGATATTTTGATGATCATATCACTCTCACACCAGTGCAATTTTTAAAGATTAATCATGTAGGTGTTTCGCGTGGTGAAGCTCGCAATGTAGTTGCATCAGAAGCTACATCAGACGAAAGTTGAGATGATTCTATCTACTTTAATTCTTCCAAAAATTGAAGATACTATAGGTACTCTAGAGTCAGAATGCGAAGAAGAATCTGAATAAATGGAAAGTTACAAGGAATTATACAATTATTGGGAGAAAAGAGCTTCCCAAGTCAAGGTTTTTGTAAGAACAAATGAAACAATCAAGAAGGAGAATTAAAATTGACAGAAATGCATTGCAAGGTTAAAGTATTTTCTCACAAAGAAGGATGTTAAGTTAGAATCTTTTAAGGGTGAGCTTGACAAAGCCAATGAAACTGTAGTTAAGTGGAATTATGGTAAAATCCAACTTGATGATATGTTGAAGGTTGGATAGGATGGTGAAACTGGACTTGGGTTTAAACCAAAAATCTTTGTCAAGGAAGGTTAAGGAACCTCATCATCTTCTTTTGAACCAAAAAATCCCTCACATACCTTCCAAAACACCAAATTTTTTGAAAACCTAGACCTAGGAAGAAAAAATTTGTGTGTCACTACTTCCATAGACCTAGGCACATTCAGCCGTTCTGCTACCAGAAAAATATAGACTATACGGAAGAAGTTAGACAAGCTTACCTGAACCACAACTAGATGCACCACCGAATGCAGCAGCATCAGAAGCTACATCAGCCGAAGAAGTTTAGTACTACTTATGTACCCAAAGGAACTTTCAAACCTGCTAGAGTTCCTAAGGAAGAACCTTTTGACATCTGTCCAGGAGCTCCATTATCTGATTTTCAATGCTACAATGTAACATTTACCTCCCTAAAATCACACATTTCCGGATCTTGGAACTTTGATAGTGGTTGTTCACGTCATATGACTAGGTCAATTGACAATTTAGAGGATTATGTGAACATTAATGGAGGATCTGTGACTTATGGAGATGGTGCAAAAGGTAAGATAGTTAGGAAAGACACCTTGAATGTGGATGGTTTACCTAAGCTCAAAAATGTATATCATGTTGAAGGACTTAAAACCAATCTGATAAGTATAAGTCAACTTTATGATGATGATCTTTAGGTACGTTTGGACACAAGCCTCAGACCTAGACTTCTGTTCTGCAACAGCACACATGCCCACCAGCAGCCTTCACAAGTCTTAGCACACCAGCAGACTTTGTAACGAGCATCAAATTTGGTGTGCATATCAATAACAGACTTTGCACATTAGTATATTTGCAAAGCATCACCAGTCTACTAGCAGTAACAATTCATTGTTTTATATTATGTAATTATGTATTTGATTCCCTATATATATTTCTAACAATAAATGCATTTGGTAACCACCTCAAAACAATATTTTCGTAAATTGAATAGTTATCGAAAATGACGTTCCACCCTAAAAAACAAAGGCTCTAAGTAAAATTGGAAGGAGGAAAAGTAAAAGGAAGAAAAAAGAAAAATAAGTAACGGAATGTGTTAATTGTTAAACTCAAACAGAGAGAGGGAAAATGAAGAAACCCCCCGAACAAAACCACCATGTTCGAATTTACTCTTCAAGGCCCAGGTCAAATAAAAAAGATATGTCATATGCAATTGGTTAAAGATTAAGTTTAATTATCATTTAGATTATAACCTAGAGCACTTTGGAGTTGAGGTCAATGATGACCTAAAAATCAAATGTAGAACTTAGACTCTATAGAGTCGATTAAGGATCAATAAACACTAACGAAAGATGAGTTCAATTCCTACGATATTTGAGACACATTTAGTCTCGGTTGTTTGACCCGTGTGATCTTGGTGTGTATGTGTCCAATATGACACTTAGACTTAGAGTTTTCGGTGTTGATTGCGTTTTGAGTCTTAACTAAGTTAGTAAGCCATATATCCGAGCTATGTGAAGCCCTAGGATTTGTTGATTTGTTATAGCAACTCATGAGAGTGGGCTATGGGTGTGCATGATAGGGCACCAAATGTTAGAGACTACATGAGGGTCGTAAAGTGATAATACGAGTTTATTTATGGATGGGCATGGGCTACCATTCCATATTAGTATTTGTTAAGTGTACTTTTAGGCACTTGTGGAAGTTGACTTGGGGATTTGTTAGGTTACGCCTTGAGCGCGAGTTTGAGTATAACGATGTATATGTTGTGAGTAAAGGCTAGTAGTAGTTCGGTGTGATTATGATTTGAGACTTAGTGTATAGTCTCGTGTCAGGAGCATATATAGACTACTTTAATAAGTGTTGTTTGGGATTTAAGGCTCACAGTATACCCTTACGTGTATTTGTATTGGACTAAGAGGTAGTCTTGATTTGTGGATTGAGGTTAGACTAAAATAGGCTCAAGGTGTTTATGGTTCAGAGTTCGTTGTGTACCCCAGTACTTGGATGGTTGTGATTCCTATGCGAGTATTTATATGAAGACAATGATGTCCCTATTGGTGTTTCTTGATAGAATATAAAACCTACCGACTTAGTGTTAGACCGATTAATTGAGAGTTTGTGTTTCGAGGATCATGAGGACCTCGATGTGTTGTTGCTTAGACTAAATATGTAAGTCTTATTGCGTATGGAATACTTACAAAGGGTTGGATGGTGAGATGCTTTGATAGGATCATTGACCTACTTGATTGGTTAAGGTCTCCTCTTTTGGATCCTTGTCAGATTTCATTATTGACAAGTAAATATCTGCTTTTACATTGCATTAGGGTTTCTTGGGGGACATCAATGGATGATTACTTGAAACTAAGGGTTAGAGGAGATGTATAGGATGAAACGGCTACAAATGTCGAGAAAAGGAAGATGGAGCATGCTATTTTCCAACTATCTGTTATATGACTTCTCCCATGGCTCACAAGGAATCTAGACATGTTCCTTCTGCTGCCCTCTTAGAAGGTAGACCCTTCACTTTAGGGACCTAGAATTTGTTAACCCTTAGATCGAAGGTCAGCTTGAATGAATGAGAGTAGTTACAGTGTATTTAGGTTAGAAATGTTGTGTATTTACCATGGGCGGATCTAGAGCTTGCTTGAGTAGGGCGCAAGCCTGAAGCCCCCCTCAAACTTTTACAAAAAAAAAAAAAAACATATAAATCCCAAAATCACAAGCCACCCAATTATTTGAATATTGATGCTCTAAGTTGATATTATCATTTTGGAAACGATTTTTTAATAGTCACATTTTGGTCCTTGTGCTTCCTTTTGATTTAGTTTATTTTCTTATGAAATTATATTAGAATAGTGGTTCTATAAAAAAAATGATGATTTTTATGATGTTAAAAAAAATATAGGTGTTTTAAGCTAAAATGACTTTTAAAAAATTATACTCTCTCCGCTTTCAAATTATTGTCTATCTTTCCTTTTCGTTCGTTCTTAAATAATTGTCTTCTTTCAAAACTTTCCTTTTTATAAAACACATTTACCACTTTACTCTTACTTTTTCTATATATTTTAATTATGACCATATACTCAAGGACAATAAAAGAAACTACAAATTTCACAAATATTTATAATTCAATCAATTTATTTTTTTAAAAATGTATCGGGTCAACCTAAACAATATTTTAAAAAGAGAGGGAATAGTATTTATTTTTAGATCTTTGTATTTTGTGCGCATTAAAAAATTGAAAATATCTAGTCCACATGATATTAAAATCATGGATCCGCCCCTGCTATTTACTATTTAGGTAAGAAAGAGTGCCAATGTTTATTTAGGTTAGTTAGGGAGATAGTGTGACAAGTGAAATTGCTTGCCATGGCTTCTTATTGGGTCAGTTTTAGATTGGATTTTTTTGGGTTTGAGCCAGATTGAGTATAACTAATAAGGTGATAATCAGACCGATCCCATAAAATGAAATTATAACTGAAAAAATCTTTTATATTTGTTTTCAAATATTAAAGTATATTTTTGATGATAAAATGACGAAGATATCCTTAATGAACAACAAACACGTGCACAAAACCCCGCGGTCAAACTTTAGCATCTCATAAGTAAAGAAACGATGATTAATTAAATAATATTGACGCATGATTGGAAACGACGCCTAATTAACTAACACCGAGACATGATTTGAAGGAACGATGTCTATTTAAGTAACACCGATGTATGATTGGAAACGACGCCTAATTAAGTAACACCGAGGCAAGATTTGAAGAAACAATGTCTAATTAAATAATACCGAGGCATGATTGAAAAAAAAGTGACGCTTAATTAAGTAACAGCGAAGCAAGATTGGAAAAATAAATTGAAGTCTGCTACCATATTAAATAAACGACGTCTAATTAAGTAACATCGAGACATAATTTGAAGAATGATGCCTAATTAAGTAACACCGATGCAGGATTGAAAGAAACGATGCCTAATTAAGTAATACCGAGGCAGTATTGGAAAAAAAGATACCTAATTATTTATATACCGCGATACAAAAAATAAATTGAAGTATGCCACCATATTGAAGAAACGACACCTAATTAATTAATACCGAGTCAAGATTGGAAAAATAAATTAAAGTCTGCCAACATATTAAAGAAACGACGCCTAATTAAGTAATACCGAGACAAGATTTGAAGGAACGACACCTAATTAAGTAATACCGAGGCAGGATTGAAAGAAACGACGCCTAATTAAGTAACACCGATACATAATTTGAAGGAACGATGTCTACCTAAGTATTACACCGAGACAGGATTGAAAAAAAAGATGACTAATTAAATAAAACCGATACATGATTGGAAGAAACGATTCTAAATTAAGTAACACCGAGGCAAGATTGGAAGAAATGATGCCTATTTTTTGAAAGTTAACGCTGGCGCACAATTTTAAAATTAATATAAAACACCGATGCTGAGTTGCAAGATACGATGACTAATTAAAAACACTGAAACAAAATTGTACATATATTTAAGAATGATAAATTAACAAACCTAACGTGGAAATGATTGTATACCGCGGTGGATTTATGAACACAAATCTAACATGCATTTATGAAAAACTCTATCATCATATATTTGTCAAGGCAACATGTAAAATTGGCCAAAACCTTGTGTGTTGGTTATATTCTACATCGAGATTGGAGGAAGGAAAAAACTAGGTTGCAAAGATTCCTTATGTTCCTGAAATCGTAATTCATTTTTCGATTGAAGTTGAATGAAGAAGGAAGGATGTTTCTTTCAAATTTGAGGCAAATGAATTACGAAAGTTTGGCAAATAGATTGTTGAGAAATGAATTATGATTGTTGTTGTTGTTGATGCTCCTTTTTAAAAATGGTGCTAAACAGAGCAGTCAATGACTAATCAAAAAGTTTCTCGAGCTTCTTATCTTATTGAAGCCGACGGTGGATATTTTAGGAAAAATATTATTAAAATGGATTTTAGCGGTTGAATTAAAAAATAGAGGAGTAGAACGGTTACAATTTTACAAAAGTGGACCAACATGCAATTATTTCTAACTAATACTAATATTTGTGGTCTACTACTTATGTAAAAATAATTAGGAAACTAATTTTAATATTGTGTAATAATAATTCAAATAAACTCAATACTTCATTTGTTTTAAATAAATAGTTCACTATATTTTTTAGAATATTTCACATAAATAGTTCACTTAAAAAATATATATTCACAATTTCTAATTTTTTTTTAATCTTTACCCTCTATTTGTGTTTTAATCATATTGGTTGTGCTTTTTTTTTATAAGTATATATTGGTTGTCCTTAAATATTTTTTGTAAGTATGAGCAACTCTAATGACATTAATATATCTCATAATTATTTAACTTTTTAAACGTTGATTTTTTGGGTGGAACTGATGGAGTAGAACTTTTGGCAATATTAAAATTAAAACTCAACTCATTGTGTAAAAATTAAAACTCAACTCAATATGTGTTAAAATTTAAATTCAGCCAGGTAAAAACAAAGCAAATTGGTAAAAGATTAAATTTTTTTTACACGAGTAACCTTTGAATCACGAAAAGCTGCCACATAAACGAACGACAAATGTTGTATATAAAGAAGCATTTTAAAATTTATACTAACTTTTTGAAATTTATGTGGTTTTCTATGTTTAATTCATTGTTTATTACTTTTTATTTATTTTGTTCATATTAAAAAATTTAATCGTGTATTATTTAACTTTAATTGAGTATATGATTTTAAACTCATATATGTACATCACTAGTTTATACTTTATGTATAGAAGAGAAATACAACCTCAATCCTGAAGAATATACCAATGTAACTGATGGAAAATGAGAATTTGTTAAATAAGATAAATATTGACTACACTTTTAACCTCTGTTTGTGGGTCCCCTGGCCGGTTCTCAAGGAACAAATTTAATAGAAAGATCTCGGGTTTGTGAGTTATCGAAGAAGAAAGAGATCTATGGTGCGAAAATCAGACACTTCCTGAGTGAGGTAAAGTCGAGAAAGATTGAGTGATGGATAAACATGTCAAATACCTCAATTGGTTTGGAAGGGAACTTTTCATTTCAATACTGAAGCTATTCTGAATTTAAGATTTTTCTATACTGGGATCAAGATATATATATATATATATATATATATATATATATATGGAATACATAAATCTCGGATTGGAACCGGGTTTAGCGTCAACTACCTCATCTTCGTCGCCACCATATTAGCCTTCATCTTCAATCTTTCCCCCAATCAAATCAACCCTCAATCGCCAAGTTTGACTATGAACTTGACCCCCAAATCTATGTTCATTTGGGGTTGTTTTCATTTTCAATTAGGTCTAAATTCTATTCCAAGCTTGACCCATTTGGCCCCTCTAAGTATTTTTGCTGATGTTGACATTGGAGCGATACGCGTTGTCATGATTGAAGAATGGTTGATAATGTAGGCAAGAGTATTTTCAAGTTTCTATAATTGTTTTAAGCTTTCCATCCAAAATATTGGATGGAGTGATGAACGTGCTTAGAGCTGTCAAAATTGGTTAGGCCCGTTGAGTTAGCCCGCCCCGCCACCTAAAAGAGGTGGGTTGGGTTGGTATTTCTTAGGCCCGCCACTTTTTTGGGTTGGCTCGCCCCGCCTCGCCAAATATGGGGTTGAAGTGGGTTGTGGGTTGGCCTACCTAGAGTTGTCAAAAAGGATTGGGCACGTTGGGCTAGCCCGCCCCGCCACCTAAAAGAGGTGGATTGGGTTGGTATTTCTTAAGCCCGCCATGTTTGTAGGCTGGCCCATCCCGCCCCGCCAAATGGTGGGTTGAAGTGGGTTGTGGGCTTGTTCGCCCCTCCAACCCATTTTGACAGCTCTAAACGTGTTATATATTGTCAAATACAATGATTAAATTAAAAAAAGAAATTGTAGAGTCACCTTATCGCAAAAAGTGGGAAAGTATGGTGACCAAATTGTGATTTAAGCCCAAGGGTATTTTCGGATTTCTACAATTGTTTTAAGTTTTTCATCCAAAAATTTGGATGGAGTGATGAACGTGTTATATGTTGTCAAGTACAATGATTAAATTGAAAAAAAAAAATTATAGAGTCACCTTATTGCAAAAAGTAGGAAAATAGTGTGACCAAATTGTGATTTAAGCCTTTATGTATAGAAGAGAAATACAACCGCAGTCCTGAAGAATATATCTATGTAACTGATGGAAAATGAGAATTTGTTAAATAAGATAAATATTGAATACACTTTTCACTAAACAGTTTATGTTCTTTGTTAATAGAAACTATAACCACCTAAACCTAAATATAAATTGGAAAAAAAATCTAATTTGGTGTTTGTTTACCTCCATCAAAAGAGAAAAAAAAACGTGAAATCTCCCTCCAATCCGTGACAGTGTACAGTTTCTCTCCCAACACCCATTCCACAACAGAGAAAACAATGAACAAATTAAACATCAGCACACCTTGTTGGTGCAAAACCAAGCCTAGACTTGTTTGTGTCATACATGATATGGAAATTCTGCTGCTGGTAGTTCCCAATTATGGACATTGCAGAACGAGGAGTCCCCAAAATGGCCAAACAAACAACCTCTTCAGGTTCAAGTTTTATAAAGTAATTCTCTACCGGGAAATTCCAAACGGCTCCGTCGCTGAATAGAATCCCAAATGAGGGAAGCTCTAGTTTACTGGCTCCAGACACATTGTAACAAGGCTCTAATATAGGAAAATCTTTCACAACCGGGTACCCCTTCACTTTCTTGGCGAAGGCATCTTTTATGATCTTATAAGCAGGGTCAGCAAAATAACTGAGGGTAGTACCCGAATCAATGATTGTTCCACCAGAACCTTCAGAGGACAAATTCCATGTCTCTTGAGGTATTTTCAGAACCTCCCCTCCAATGATGACAGATTTTATGTGCACGTAGTAGAATGTATCAGCCGGGTTTTCTTTCCCACCAACAAATGCAGTGAAATTCAGCTCCGGATGGCTCATTAGGTCCTTATCCTCCCCGAAAATCAACTTGCTGCTAACGCTTGAATTGCTGTTTCTGTCAACGAGGCAATACGAAAACGAGTGGCCGTACAAAGACTGGAGCTGCGAGGAAAACGAGAGAGGCCCTCTACCAAGTCCCAACAATCCGGCAGCCCCGTGAAATAGGCCTCTATTCCAATGCCCACAACCAAACATCACATTCTCAACCGACTTAAACACCGAATCCCCATTAGGAGCAGTGAGATTAACCGTAAATGTCTCCATGGCGAAATCACCGGTTGTGTTAGAACTATCTCCATACCAGTAAAAATAGGGGCATGTTTGGGTATCATCATCAGACTTGCAAGGCTGTGGAGGGTCAGGCGACGAAACCAGACGACAGCGCGGATCATGGCAACTAATATTCTTAAACGAAGTAGAATAATTGGGATCATAATGAGGTCCAATTTGTTCAAAACAATCATAACAAGGAACACATTGAATCCAATTAAGATCACTACCAGTATCTAGTATTAGAGAAAAGTGTTTAGGAGGTGTACCCAGAAACACATCCATGAAGTACTCTCCCGAGCCAAGGCTCACCCCTGACTCGAGGGTCGCCGTCAGCTGGCCGGAACTGGAAAGCCCCGATTCCAAAGAGGCTGCAGTGATTACCGATGAAGTTCCATTAGCCTTAGTCAGCCTTGAAACCGTGTTCTGATTCTTCTTGTCAACGATTCTCGTGTAGAGAGTCTGAATCCTGCTCAGGTCTCTTGATGCCGAATATGCTACTGAGTCTTTGGCTTGACCGGTCGCTCGCCGCCGCTTTAGGGGAACTTTGACCGTTGACTTTTTGTGTTTTCCGGGAGATTGAATTACAACTTTTTCATCATCATCATCATCAGAGTCGTCGTCGGCGGCGGCAGCGGCGTCTCCTAAACCTGGGATTTTGGCTTGATTAGAATGGAAGAAATTATTACAACCGGAACTTGAGGAAGAAGTGACGGAATTGAAGCTTGAGTGCTTGGGTAATTCCATGCCGGTGGCAAGTAGAGAAGAATTCGAATTACGATGATGCCCATGACCTCCAAATGCTCCCCACACAAAAGAGAAGAATATCAGAAACAGCAAGAATTTGGACACCATCAGTTTCTATGATTTTTCTCTCTTTTTTTTCTTCTTTACTCTCTGAAATATGAATAATATAATGTTTGGCAGCTTAGAAAAGAACACCCAGAGAAGGAAATGAGATTAAAGAAAAAACTGTGTCAAAAATGGGGGTAAAGATTGTTGGGAACAGTGAAAATTGAAGCTTTTTAGAGCATGATTAAATTATAAAATAAAAAAACCAATGGAATTGAATTGAATTCAATAAAATTGAAACCCGGAAAGGAGAAATCGAGGGAGGCTCGACAATTCAGCTTAGTATGTGAAAATGTGCCTGTCTGCTGTGTATGTTGTTTGTAGAGAGAGAGAGGGAGGGTTTTGAAGAAGAGAGAGAAGGGGTATAACTGGGAAAAAGGGTAAGAAGCTATACACATTGGGGTGCGAGGGGAAGGGGAGATGGGGGTAGGTTGGCTGGTTGGGGTGTTGTTTTGGTCAGCAGGAATGGTTTGGTCAAGTACGTCTGTGTTGTCGAATGTATTGTTGATAGTGAAAGACTTTGAATATCCATTTCCCGCATGTATTACTAATACATGACCGAAGGCCAATCCACCTGTTTTCTACGCGCTTTCCTATGATGTTATTATTCCCTCATCCTTCGTCCTATAATAAATGCTTCATTTTTTACTCTTTGTCGTGTCAAAGTAAGCTACTCGATCTGTTCCTAAATTGGATAAAAATTTAGAAAATATGATTTTATAGTTTATTTTTACGTAGGATTGATCCGACGTATATTGTTGATGATGTGTCAGCTCGAAACCAATCACCAACCAAGCACGTAAGACTTTACGTGTTGATCACGAGTTCAGCATCGAGCAAAATGTAGAGATTCAACGAGTAGAAAACATAGGTGATCAAACTCACCTTTCCTAGTTCGCCTTTCTTCTAATCTGGTTAGAGATGGCATCGCCACTACGACAAGGGGTCCCTGCCTGGGAATAAGGGAAAGGAGAGTGCGAGCACATAAGAATGCAATCGGGCAAGGCCTTGCCCACCCCACCAAAAATACATAATTCACGAGCAGACTCATAGAAGCGTGCTCGCCCAAAATATATGCAATCACTTCGATAATTACACAGTCAACATGATTTATAGCCACCAACCCCTACAATCTCGCCGCTACTCACAATCCGTCCAGATTTGGCTCTATTAGGACTATAAATACCACTCAACATCAATTCTAAAAGATACGCTGACCTCAACACATCAAAACTCTGTTGTAATATTGTCTTTGAGACTTGACACTTACTCTCACGTAGAACTGTCAAAACGAGCAAAAGCCCGCGGGCAAGCCCGCCCCGCCCCTATTAGGGGCGGATTGGGCTGGTGTTTTCTATACTCGTTAGGATGAGGGCTTTTTGCAGGCCGCGAGCCATGGTTGGCCGTGCACCGCATTTTATGGACCCTAGAATTTGGACTTTGTATTGCTAGGCTATTAAGTAATTGGCCCAGCCCAAGTGTAAGTTTATGGACCTAACTACCTAAGCCGTAAGTCACTAAGGAGTAAGGAGTAAGGACTCTTAAGGTTACTGGGTTAGGCTTAGGTAAGTTGTAACTAGATTGGTAAAACATATCAACACGTCATTGGACGGTTGTTTTCTCCATGATATTGGATTAGTTTACACGCCAGCTTGGAGTTTATTTCGATGATTACACTAGATGAATTAATGTAAATAAAAATTACAAAAACTTATAAAATATGATCTTACCAAAATTTTATACTTTTTTTATTTTGGATAAATAGCTCCTGTTTAAAAGTTATATTTTTTTAAAAAAAATAATATTTTTAGTAGTTCATAAATAATAAAATAACAATTTTATACCTTAATTTTTTGAAAGTATATTCTTTAGGCGAAATATCTTAAAATAAAATAATAGACTTTTTACCCAAAATAAAAAAAGTATAAAACATATCTACTTTACCCAAGTTATATTTTGTCTAATTGGTGTATATTGGTAAATAAACCCAAAAGCCCGCGGGCTTGCCCATTTTGCCCGCGGCCCTACGCAGGGCGGTTTTGGGCTAGGGGTTTTCAGGCCCGTTATGTACGCGGGCTTTCCCGCCCCGCCCCGTTTCACAACGGGCTTTTTTGGCCCGCGGGCTTTCCCGCCCCGCAAACCCGTTTTGACACCTCTACTCTCACTCACATAGTGGTTTCGCGAGGCCTTGTATTCCATTCTCACTAAGGTATTCTTTGTATTTGACAAAGTCTACGAAGATCAAACCCAATTCATAAGCCCGAATATCCTACAATCCACATTGGACGGCTTAAGACTGATTTTTGCATCATCAGTTTGGTTCCATTACCGGGAAACAAAAACAATTTCCAGTTAACTCCTAACCAATTGTACTTTCTAACAGCCAAACAAAGAAAGAACGCTGCCACCACTAGTGGCAAGGTTGGGGCCTCTGAAGGGGATAACATGGCTGGGAATCCACCCACACAATCTGACTGGCCTCCAACGAGTGTCATGTCGTGTAAAGCCCAAACCTTTCATATGCTTAACATGTGGCAACCCGACCTAAATTCCAACACGGAATCCCTAGGTCATGCCACCAAAAGACACCAAACAAGCAAATGAGTAAGGTCATAATGGCGATACAACAATGACTAAAAACAAATGAGGAAGTAATTATGCAATGGTGCCTGAACTATCAAGCTCCAAGCTAAAAACACAACCAAAGATATAGTCAATCTTTCGGCCTAAAATTTTGAACCACGTGGCGCAACAATGCGCACGCACAACATAACCACATGTTGTACAAAATAGGAATATAAATAACCAAGTCATCAGCGATGTTACAACCAGAACCCAACACTATACTATAAGTCTAGAACTCGACACAATAATACGTCAACTGCTAAAACATGTCGAACACAACAATAATACTGAATGCCCTAAGCTACGGCATGCTCGGGAGACAACTAAAATAAATATGTCAACTGCTATTGTGGCGAACTACTTGACATCTCCCTATGGCCAGTAGTGAGGAGAAAAAAGACTCAATGCAGCGAACCATAGCGATTGCTACCCAAAGGTTATACGGCGTCCCACTGCCGACTCGATACCAATATGCTAGCATGCCTTTCCAATGAAATATACAAGTAGATATTTACTTGTCAATAATAAAATCTGCAAGGCTCCAAAAGAAGAGACCTTAACCAATCAAGTAGGTCAATGATCCTATTAAAGCATCTCACCATGAAAAGTATGTTTTATACTCTACCAAGAAACACCAATAGGCACATTATTGTCGTCACATAAATACTCACATATGAGTCACAACCATCCAAGTACTGTGGTACACAACGATCCCCGAATCACAAACACACCGATGCAATTCTAGTCTAACCTCAATCCACAAATCACGACTACCTCTTAGTCTAATACATACATGGAGGTCTACTATTATCCTCAAATCCCAAATAAATGAAGACTTATTAAATTAATCTATATATGCTCCATGTGGCGACCCGACCTGGATCCCAAGACGAGACCCCGAGGTCGTGCCGCCTAGAAAAGGCACATAATACACAAACACATAACAAATAATGGGTAAGGCCATAACGGTGATACGTCAATAACTTTAACACATGCGGAAGCGTAACGTAATTAAACGGCGGCGCCCGAGCTAACAAGCTCAAACTAATACAACCAAAGAGATAATGAATCTCTTGGTCCAAAAATTAAAATCACGTGACACAACATTAGGCACGTATAACAAAACCACATGTCATGCAATATCAATATATATAGCAATTTATATACCAAGTCATCAGCGACGTTACAGCCGGAACCCAACATTAAACTAAGTCTACAACTCTAGTCTAACATGCTTCAACGGCTAAAAACATGCCGGAAAACAATCCTAATAAACCAACCAATACATGGATAACATAACTGAAGCATAATCATCATAAATACATAAGGCACGATTAACACAAGTCGGCTTCCAAAAGATTAAGTACTAAATAACATAAGTACAAATATCAAACACATAAGTCTTGCTACCCTTCATAAAGTTTACATAACTTTATGTTCCCATCGTCCTTGCCAAAAGAAAATATACTAAAACTACAAGGTAGCAACCTTGCCAAAAGCTTCACCAATGCAACTCGATAATCACTTCGATCCACTCGCACGACTCGGATCTAGGGAAAACAATCAAAACAAATAGGAGTAAGTCATAAAGACTTAATAAGTTACTAACATAACTTTCTGTCATGGCATCATGCCCAATAATAATAATTCATTCTATTGACATAATAAAACATTTCATAAGTAATCATGTCAAGGTGCTTATACTTAACAATCTCGAATATCGTGTTATCAACAAGTATAACATTTCATTAAATCATTCAACCATCATATCATATCATATCTTATCATATCATATTCACGTAGCACATTATTCACATATAAGCACTCGTGAGTCAATTCATATAAAAAGGGATATGATACCGTTACCATTTTTTCGCCGTGTCGCTCCTGCAAAAACACGTGCAAAACATATGTGTCCTCGATACCCATATCGTGGTATCGACGTCCCCGAGACATTCCCCGCTCGAGTTCTATAGTTATCAAAGTCATGTTTCCATACTAATACTAAGATCAACTACTTCCCCATCATGGCCATCGATGGAGGGGTGTGTGCAACTCGGCGCGACGATCTATCGAAATCACGAATCCCACAATTCGTGAAGACGATACATCGTCCCGCCAACGACTCAATAAATAGAATCTAGCTGGACTCAAACTTCAAGCACACGTAATACATATTTATATGCTCAAATAAGTAGGCATGTACTCTACAATCATCTAGTCATGCTTTTAAATTCACCACTAGCACATAATTACGTTAGAGATAAAATTAAGACTCTAATCATCAAGTGTTCTTCATACACTTTAAAATGCTTGGAGGCTTAACCTCCATTAATACTACCCCAAATTCCGTAGGACTTAGGCATATTATTCCTTAAGGTCATACTAACCCAATGGTTAACTCCGTTGAGTCATTTTCAATCTTTCAAAAATTAGGGTATAGAAGCCATTGGCTTCAATACTCTCCTATGTCCATACTAACATCAATAAATAGGTTACTAAGGTCATTAAACCCATAAAACCCCAATAAAACATTTAAGTAGGAAACATAGAATCAAAGTCACAATCTAGGCATATACATACATTCTAGCCATTTCATCAAATATGCTCCCAATACTTAAACAAGCAAGATAGAATAATTTATCATACATCTCTACACATGAATAACATCATAATCATGGTTTATAACATGCTCATCCAACAAAAAATTCATCATTTAGCATATAGGCAAACATGGCATCTCTACAAACCCTAAGTGCTCTCATTAACCTCAAATAGCAAGATTGTTTTCCCTAGGGTCAATGAGGCTAAAATAAATTGAAAGAGATGTTGTAACTCACCTTTAATCAGCCCTACAAGAAAGCAAAACGAACATGCAATGGTTGGTATGAGTTCTCCTTGACCTCCTCTTCACTTCTATGGTTGGGATTTGGAAATGGACTCCTCAGGCTTTGTCTACCATTGTTGAACACTCAAGAACCTCTCAAGAACTCTCTCAAACCTTCAAGAAATGTTCAGCCCGTTTTTAGAGAGAATGGCTGAAGAAAATGACTTTAGTGGATGTATTTGGTCACCCTTTGGCTGAAAAGTGGGATGGGAAGGTGTGACCAATGCATGTTGATGTTCTTCCTTGCCAAGTGTCATACAACTCACTCAAAACTCCCAAAACTTGCGCAAGACACATTGGTTGATAGTTAGGATGAATTAGAAGTGGTTTAGGATGGGTTTGGGTGGGGTTATGACAGCCAAAATGGAGCAGCAAACGAAATAAGTCGTATCAGGAAAACACACCATGCGGTCGCATGGTATGCCCTAGCATGCGACCGCATGCTAGGCAGATTCCTCCTCTCAATCTTCTGTTCAGCTTGCGGGGGCAAGGTCCAAACCGTCTTGCGATAGCAAGGTCTCCAGACTTCAAAAGGTCTTAAATCACTCCAAAACAACCCCAAACTCAAGGCCAAAGATCCCTAGGCTCAATCCTCACTCAAAGATGGACTAGAACACAACAAACACTCCCGAGAAACGCTCAAACGAGCCAAACAAAGAAGAAAAACAACTAGAAGTGAGCAACGATTGAATCGACGATGCAACAAGCATTCAAACAACTTCTAAATAATGTTAAGGATGTTATGAATGACATCTAATACTCATATACATGTTTTCAACATCTAAACACAATTAAAGTCCCAACACATCTCAATATACAAAGGATGCATACGAGCATAGAAATCAACGTCAACGAGCATGCTATTGAATTCAAACATACGAATGAGTTATGTAAACATGTTTATGATGAATATGAAAGTATGAACTCATGCATAAAACAAGCAAGAAATGATCTAGGGTATTACATCCCCCCCCCCACTAAAAGGAATTTAGCCCCTAAATTCTTACCGTGATCAACAAACAAATGAGGGTACTTCTCACACATCTCTAACTCGGTCTCCCAAGTCGCTTCTTCGATCTCATGATTCCTCCAAAAAACCTTAACCAATGGAATTGTCTTTTTCCTCAATACTTGCTCCTTGGTGTCGAGAATCTTCACCGGTTGCTCAACATACGACAAATCAGGCTGAAATGAAATCTCTTCATATGCAAGAACATGCGAATCATCCTTAAGATACTTCTGAAACATAGATACGTGAAACACATTATGAATGTCCGACAACGATGGCGGTAACGCCACTCTATATGCCAAACTCCCAACTCGCTCCAAAATCTCAAAAGGTCCAACAAACCTCGGTGATAACTTTCCTTTCTTCCCAAATCTCTTAGTACCCCTTCTCGGCGATACCTTAAGAAACACATAATCTCCAACTTGGAACTCCAAATCTCTCCTCTGATTATCCGCATAACTCTTCTGTCGACTCTGAGCTGTAAGCAATCTATCCCGAATCAACTTCACACTCTCGGCCGACTGTTGAACAATCTCCAAACCCCATAGCTTTGCTTCTCCGACATCATCCCAACAAATGGGAGATCTACACTTCTGTCCGTAAAGTGCCTCATACGTTGCCATCCCAATACTCGATTGGTAACTGTTATTGTATGCAAACTCCGCCAATGGAAGGAGTGAATCCCAACTCCCTGTAAAGTCCACCGTACAAGCCCGTAACATATCCTCAAGTATCTGTATCGTTCTCTCGGACTGTCCGTCTGTTTGAGGGTGAAAAGCTGTACTGAAATTCAACTTAGTCCCCATAGCTTCCTGCAAAGCCTGCCAAAACCTCGAAGTAAATCTCGGATCCCTGTCTGAAACAATGCTAACCGGAACCCCATGTAGTCTCACAATCTCTTGCACATAAAGTGCCGCCAACTGACTCAAGGAATAAGTCATTGCAATCGGAATAAAATGAGCTGATTTCGTTAGCCGATCAACAACAACCCAAACGGCATCAAACCCTCTACGCGTACATGGAAACCCCGAAACAAAATCCATCGTAACGTGCTCCCACTTCCACTCCGGAATATCCAACGGCTGCAACAATCCCGCGGGTCTTTGGTGTTCCGCCTTCACCTGCTGACAAGTTAAACACCTTGATACATAATCTGCTATCTGGCGCTTCATGCCATTCCACCAAAACTGCTTCTTCAAATCCCTATACATCTTCGTACTTCCTGGATGGATAGTATACCTTGCCTTGTGAGCTTCATCCAACACAAGTCGTTTCACATCCTCAACTGAAGCAACACAAACTCTTCCCCTGAAAGTCAAAATCCCATCTTGATTCATAGCAAACTCCGGCGTCTCATTCTTACTCAAACCATCAATGATCTTCACTAACCCCGGATCCTTCCTTTGAGTCTCCTTAATTCTTTCCAATAAAACTGGAATAGCCCGAACACTAGCAAACATCACTCCATGGTTAACCTCACTAGGATTCCAATCACGGACATCCTCCAACATCTTCCATTCTCGAATCATCAAACACGACAAATGAACTTTCCTACTCAAGGCATCGGCGACCACGTTCGCCTTCCCCGGATGGTAAAGTTTCGTACAATCATGATCCTTCAACTTCTCAATCCATCTCCTTTGTCTCGTATTCAACTCCTTCTGTGAGAATAAATATTTCAAGCTCTTGTGATCCGTAAAAATTTCAAACTTCGACCCATACAAATAATGCTTCCACTTATGCAAATCAAATATGACCGCTGCCAACTCCAGGTCATGCGTGGGATAATTCTGCTCATATGGAGACAACTTCCTCGAAGCATAAGCGATCACCTTACCATTCTGCATAAGAACACAACCCAATCCCTCTTTCGATGCATCGCTATAAACAACAAAATTCTCATCTCCGCTAGGCAACGCCAAAACTGGTGCCGTAGTCAATTTCTTCTTCAACTCTTGGAAACTTACTTCACACTTATCGCTCCAAACAAATGTTGTCTTCTTTTGGGTCAAATTTGTCATCAGTGTAGCAATCTTCGAAAATCCCTCAATGAACCTCCGATAATACCCGGCTAATCCCAAGAAACTCCTAACTTCCGTAACTGTAGTCGGTCTCCTCCAATTCATCACCGCTTCAACCTTAGAAGGATCTACCGCTATCCCGGTACTAGAAACAACATGTCCCAAAAATGAGACCTCCTCTAGCCAAAAAGCACACTTGCTAAACTTAGCATAAAGTTGCCTCTCCCGAAGAATCGATAACACCATCCTCAAATGTTGTGCATGCTCCTCCCGAGACTTAGAATACACAATAATATCATCTATGAAAACCACCACAAAACAATCCAGAAAATTATGGAACACCCGATTCATCAAATCCATAAATACTGCCGGCGCATTAGTCAACCCAAATGGCATTACCATAAACTCATAGTGCCCATACCTCGTACGAAAAGCGGTTTTCGGAACATCCTCGACTCTCACCTTCAACTGATGATACCCGAACCTCAAATCAAGCTTAGAATAAACCACCGATCCCTGCAATTGATCAAACAAACCATCTATGTGCGGTAATGGATACTTGTTCTTGATCGTTACCTTATTCAACTCCCGGTAATCGATACACAACCTAAGGCTTCCATCCTTCTTCCTAACAAACAATATCGGCGCACCCCAAGGCGATACACTTGGCTTGATAAAGCCAGTGTCAAGAAGTTCCTGCAACTGAACCTTTAATTCTTTCAACTCCATAGGTGCCATCCTATACGACGCCTTCGATATCGGTGTAGTCCCTGGCAACAGCTTGATACAAAACTCAATTTCCTATCCGGTGGCATCCCAAAATCCTTAGAGAAAACATCCGGAAATTCATTCACCACTGGCACATCTTCTAAGTTCGAAGTAGAAACCCGTTTATCAACCACACAAGCTAGATACCCCGTGCAACCCCGTGACAACAATTTCCTAGACTTAAGAGCAGAAATGACGCGCAAACCACTAGATGCATTATCACCCAAGAACATAAATTTAGGAACACCCGGCAATTCAAAAGTAACCCTCTTACTAAAGCAATCAACCAAAGCATGATAAGCGCACAACCAATCCATACCGAGTATCACATCAAAATCATAAAGTGGCAACACTACCAAATCCGCATGCAAAACATGTTCATCCACAAGTACATCGCATGCTTTATAAACTTCCGAAGCCAATAAACAATCCCCAAGCGGGGTAGAAACTTCAAGTACGTAGGGCAAAGACTGAGGCAATACACACAAACGGTTAACAAAATGTGATGCAACATACGAATGCGATGATCCTGGATCTATAAGTACTCGTGCCTCACTATTGAAGATAGAAACGGTACCTCCAATAACTGCAGTCGACTCAGGCACTCCCCTCTGGTATAAAGCAAATACACGTCCCTGCAACTTTTCCTTCCCATCACTATCCCTTTTAGCCCCAACAGTAGGCTGAATCGATCCTCTTAGCTGATTACCCTTCAACTTAGGGCAATTCCTCTTCATGTGCCCCGCAGCTCCACAATAGTAGCACTTCATCGGTGCCCCATTCTTGCTCCAACATTTATCCTCTGTGTGCCCCATCCTCGAACAATAGGAGCAAAGCACGATCATGCTACGATCTCCCTGGCTCGGTGTAGAAGTAGCCCTTTTATCACCTGACTGATTCTTTGCCTGCCATTCATGATTAAATTTACCATTTCCCTTCTTGCGATCATTGTTCCCATTATAATTCCCTCGGTTACCCGATCCATTACCTCGTCCAGAAGACTGTCTAGACTGTGGAGAAAAACCCGAATTACCCATGACACGATGCTCCTCGATGTCCCTCTCAATCGCATAGGCTCTATCAACTGCCTTCCTATACTCCACGAACTGATGAGATAACAACTGTCTCCTATACTCCGTCTTCAAACCCTTCACAAATTTCTGAGTCCTCTTCGCTTCATCCAGAATCAAATGAGTGCAATAGCGAGCTAACTCCGTGAACCTCGCTGAATACTGCGATATAGACATACCTCTCTGCACTAGGTCAAGAAACTACTCCCTCTTCTCCTGAACAACCTCCGGTACATATGAAGCTCTAAACTCCCGAACAAAGTTAGGCCATGTGTGGGGAACTCTAAGCATGTCCCAACTCTCCCTAAGCACTTGCCACCAGTGCTCCGCAACGCCTTCTAGCTTAAACACTGCTAACACAACCTTCTGCTCATCATCACACCTCAACGGTGCAAATATCTTCTCTAGGTGCTCAATCCACAACTCGGCCTTCGAAGCATCCGGCTCCCCATCAAATTGTCTTGGTTTCAGCTTCACAAACTTCTCAAGCATCGAATCCCCGTGATGTCTAGCATCCAGTACCGGTATCCCAACCTGCGGTGCTGGCTGTGGCTCTGGCTATGGTCCTGGTTGTGGTTCACCTCTACCGAAACCCCTTTGGTTCATCTCATTCATCATAGCTAGCATACCCCTATACATGGTAGCCATAGCCTCAAATTTCTCCTCCGGTGTCCGAAGTGGAGGAACCTCTGGTGGACGGTTCTCATTAGTCTCTCTCCCACCATCTGTGCCTCTACCGGCACTACCTCCGGTGCTAGTACCAGCTCTAGTATCCACCATCTTAACCTACAAGAACACTCGACGTTAAGATAGAACTATCACACAAAACCAACCCCCTAAACCAAGGAACCTATCCCGGCAAATAGCTAACTTATAAATATAGCTCTGATACCAACTGTGGCAACCCGACCCGGATCCCAAGACGAGACCCCGAGGTCGTGCCGCCTAGAAAAGGCACATAACACACAAACACATAACAAATAATGGGTAAGACCATAACGGCGATACGCCAATAACTTTAACACATGCGGAAGCGTAACGTAATTAAACGGTGGCGCCCGAGCTAACAAGCTCAAACTAACACAACCAAAGAGATAATGAATCTCTTGGTCCAAAAATTAAAATCACGTGACGCAACATTGGCACGTATAACAAAACCACCTGTCATGCAATATCAATATATATAGGAATTTATATACCAAGTCATCGGCGACGTTACAGCCGGAACCCAACATTAAACTAAGTCTACAACTCTAGTCTAACATGCTTCAACGGCTAAAAACATGCCGAAAAACAATCTAATAAACCAACCAATACATGGTTAACATAACTAAGGCATAATCATCATAAATACATAAGGCACGATTAACACAAGTCGGCTTCCAAAAGATTAAGTACTAAATAACATAAGTACAAATATCAAACACATAAGTCTTGCTACCCTTCATAAAGTTTACATAACTTTATGTTCCCATCGTCCTTGCCAAAAGAAAATATACTAAAACTACAAGGTAGCAACCTTGCCAAAAGCTTCACCAATGCAACTCGATAATCACTTCGATCCGCTCGCACGACTCGGATCTAGGGAAAACAATCAAAACAAATAGGAGTAAGTCATAAAAACTTAGTAAGTTACTAACATAACTTTCTATCATGGCATCATGCTCAATAATAATAATTCATGCTATTGACATAATATAACATTTCATAAGTAATTATGTCAAGGTGCTCATACTTAACAATCTCGAATATCGTGTTATCAACAAGTATAACATTTCATTAAATCATTCAACCATCATATCATATCATATTCACGTAGCACATTATTCACATATAAGCACTCGTGAGTCAATTCATATAAAAAGGGATATGATATCGTTACCATTTTTCCGACGTGTCGCTCCTGCAAAAACACGTGCAAAACAAATGTGTCCTCGATACCCAAATCGTGGTATCGACGTCCCCAAGACATTCCCCGCTCGAGTTCCATAGTTATCAAAGTCATGTTTCCATACTACAACTAAGATCAACTACTTCCCCACTGTGGCCATCGATTGAGGGGTGTGTGCAACCCGACGCGACGATTTATCGAAATCACGAATCCCACAATTCGTGAAGACGAAACATCTTCCCGCCAACGACTCAATAAACCGACTCCAGCTGGACTCAAACTTCAAGCACACGTAATATATACTCATATGCTCAAATAAGTAGGCATGTACTCTATAATCATCTAGTCATGCTTTTAAATTCACCACTAGCACATAATCACGTTAGAGATAAAATTAAGACTCTAATCATCAAGTGTTCTTCATACACTTTAAAATGCTTGGAGGCTTAACCTCCATTAATACTACCCCAAATTCCGTAGGACTTAGGCATATTATTCCTTAAGGACATACTAACCCAATGGTTAACTCCGTTGAGTCATTTTCAATCTTTCAAAAATTAGGATATAGAAGCCATTGGCCTCAATACTCTCCTATGTCCATACTAACATCAATAAATAGGTTACTAAGGTCATTAAACCCATAAAACCCCAATAAAACATTTAAGTAGGAAACATAGAATCAAAGTCACAATCTAGGCATATACATACATTCTAGCCATTTCATCAAATATGCTTCCAATACTTAAACAAGCAAGATAGAATAATTTATCATACATCTCTACACATGAATAACATCATAATCATCGTTTATAACATGCTCATCCAACCAAAAATTCATCATTTAACATATAGGCAAACATGACATCTCTACAAACCCTAAGTGATCTCATTGACCTCAAATAGCAAGATTGTTTTCCCTAGGCTCAATGAGGCTAAAATAAATAGAAAGAGATGCTGTAACTCACCTTCAATCAGCCCTACAAGAAAGCAAAACGAACATGCAATGGTTGGTATGAGTTCTCCTTGACCTCCTCTTCACTTCTATGGTTGGGATTTGGAAATGGACTCCTCAGGCTTTGTCTACCATTGTTGAACACTCAAGAACCTCTCAAGAACTCTCTCAAACCTTCAAGAAATGTTCAGCCCGTTTTTGGAGAGAATGGCTGAAGAAAATCACTTTAGTGGATGTATTTGGTCACCCTTTGGCTGAAAAATGGGATGGGAAGGTGTGACCAATGCATGTTGATGTTCTTCCTTGCCAAGTGTCATGCAACTCACTCAAAACTCCCAAAACTTGCTTAAGACACATTGGTTGATAGTTAGGATGAATTAGAAGTGGTTTAGGATGGGTTTGGGTGGGGTTATGACATCCAAAATGGAGCAGCAAACGAAATAAGTCGTATCAGGAAAACACACCGTGCGGTCGCATGGTATGCCCTAGCATGCGACCGCATGCTAGGCAGATTCCTCCTCCCAATCTTCTGTTCAGCTTGCGGGGGCAAGGTCCAAACCGCCTTGCGATAGCAAGGTCTCCAGACTTCAAAAGGTCTTAAATCACTCCAAAAGAACCCCAAGCTCAAGGCCAAAGATCCCTAGGCTCAATCCTCACTCAAAGATGGACTAGAACACAACAAACACTCCCGAGAAACGCTCAAACGAGCCAAATGAAGAAGAACAACAACTAGAAGTGAGCAACGATCGAATCGACGATGCAACAAGCATTCAAACAACTTCTAAATCATGTTAAGGATGTTATGAATGACATCTAATACTCATATACATGTTTTCAACATCTAAACACAATTAAAGCCCCAACACATCTCATGATACAAAGGATGCATACGAGCATAGAAATTAATGTCAACGAGCATGCCATTGAATTCAAACATACGAATGAGTTATGTAAACATCTTTATGATGAATATGAAAGTATGAACTCATGCATAAAACAAGCAAACAATGATCTAGGGTATTACACTCCAGACACGAGACTAAACACTAAGTCCAATACCTATTTAAAAAAATGTTTGACTTTAAGTAAATTTTTTAACTCATAATAATCATTAGTGATGTCAAATCAATAAGGTCTGTTGGATCAATAGGGTCCTTGCCATCCATCTATTTTTCAGAAGCACCAGCCCTTCAGCCCACTCCCTTGATGTCTGGGCCGTTCCCAGCCTCCGTCACCCCAACCTATACCATTTCTCGTTCAAACCGGCAAACCGCAGCCCTCAAGCCCAGCGCCAGCCTAAGCCCTAGGCCGTTTCCCTTTTATCCAAAACAGGCTGCCCAAATACCAGGCCTCCCATATTTTCACCTTCAAGGACTGCTTAAATACCAGCCCACTTGTATTATATATTTTTTTTCAATAAATTGGTATTTTTTATAAAAAAAATCAGATAAATATTGAACATCCGTAGATAAAAGTTTACTAATTAGAAGTAAAGATTACCGTAAAACACAAGTTGGTGGTACACATAACACTGTAATAATCCTCTGTATCCACGTTTCAACCCTTTATTTGACTCTTGGGAGTAAAAAGTTTGAAAGTTTTTGAGAGTTTTGAAGAGTAGATATATATATATATATATAATGATTAAATTTTAACCACGTAATTAATTAGTTTTTGAATACTTAATTTAATTCAATAGCTTAATTAAACACTTTCTAAAATACTTAATTTGTTAAAATTCAAAAAACTAGCGAAGGACATTTTGGTCCACTTTTGTTTAGAAAGTGTTGTATATGTATTTCGTAGGTGCTTTATTAAGCACTTATGTTACTTTATAGTACATATGTACGTGGACTATAATTAAAGTATGATAAAAAAGTAAGATTGGAGTTAGGTGCGGAATTGGGACGGGACGGGACCCGTCCCGATTAGCTTTATCCTGATCCCGTCCTGATAGAATTCAGGATTTTGATGTGCGCAAAAACGCATCTCGGGCAAGATTACCCGACCGTATCAAGTAATAAAGTTTGTAAGTACGAGTCGATCTCACGGGAAATGCATGTAATTCTCACTCCAACTAAGTACCGAAATTATGCTGACTAATTATATTTGAGCAAAAAGAAAATGAATTAAAATCTAAAAATATAAACAACCTAGAAAGCAATAAAATCTATACTACTGCGGAGGTGGTTTGGTAACAACAAATCAAGATAAAAATAAATGAACGCATTATTTCCAGTCTAGCCGGTATTTAATTTAATCATATTTTTTGCTTTTCTTTAACTCAAGTCTTGGTATTCGGACACGCTATTTTATTCGCTACGGGCTTTCGTTACGTATAACAAATCTAGCTATCTCTCAACCTTGCTACGGGCTCATATCATTGCAACACATAACATAGGGGAGACAATAACTGCATGTGTAAACAAGCATCCAAAGACTATCTACGCACGATCTACTTTCGGTCTCACGCCACGCAAACTACTATTGTGATTTTCGGAATAACAGAAAGGGCTTTCGCTTCGTATCCTATCATTCTAGTGATCATCTAATGGTTCGTTACGCCATTAAAAGTATGAAGCACACACATTAATAACCAAGTGCATGGATAATACTTCGCAAAAAAGAAACTCTCTATATTTTTCTACAATTCATGTTGGTAGCCGAGACAACTAAAATTGGTTGACTACGGGCTCTCGCATATTATAGTCAACCCTAACCTACCCGACATCGTGAATGGCTAAGGTGGTTCGATCGCGTGTCAAATCTAGTCTCATAATGGCTATCAGTGTGTGTCACAAAACACCAACTATTAAATTGATTGGTCTGAAATATAAAGTTAGCTCTCGCGGATCCTAAATATTTCTAAAATCATTTAATTATTGGTCAGATAATTAAAAGCATTAATTTCACAAAATAATAACCAACATACTTGTATACTAAATAAAGAGACAAATTAAATTAAAACACTACATTGGACATAAAAAATAATTGTATTTCCATAAATAATTGAAGCACAAACCAATTCAACAATTACAAAATAAATCATCCCAAGAAAATACAACAATATATCAAAAGATAGGTTGAAAGAATTAAACCAAGTGTTGCTCGAATCTGGGATTGATATCTTTTGCAAATGCGTTCTTGGCTCTTGACTTGAAGCTTCAAACCTTCAATGGTGATCAAGCATCGAAGGAATGGGATGATTTTTTGGTGAAATGGGGCTGGTGCCCCATTTTGGGAACAAAGTCCCGAAATGGGGACTTGCTTTTTTCACAAATGAGGATGCTGGGATTAAAAATGGAGAAGGCAACAAAGGCTGGAGGCTGTTAGGGGCATTTTAGGGAAGACAAGAAGAGTTTGGGGGCAAAAAAGGAAGAGAAAAGGGCTTTGGGTCACGGCAGGGCATGGTCAAAACCAGGGGAAGGGGACGTAGGTCCAACCATGGGTAAATGGGCTGGAATGGGTGAGGCAGTGGGGGGAAGAGGGCCAGATGGACGGTTGATGGGCTGAAGTATTCGCGGGTCACCAGCGGAAGAGCGACAACACACAAGGGCCTTCCAGCAATTGCGCCGGCCTCCCCTGCATCCCTGATATTTACTCTGGTGCCCCTGATGTTCCTGACTTCGGTGCCGCTTTCCAGCCCTTCCTAGGCTTTGCAAAATGGTCCTTCGTTAGTGATTTCAACCTCTCGTTAGCCTCTGTTATCGTGATTTTGCCTTGGATCTCTTAACGGACTTAACGTGCATTGATCAAATAATTTCCAAATTAACTTTTAAGCCCAGAATTGTCTCAAACTACGTGCTAAACACCATATAATTGCTCGATTATGCATGAAAACCTACATTAAGCACAAAAACATGAATAATAATATTTCCAAAGCATAATTAAATAAAAAATAGCACAAAATAGCATAAATTTCCCGAAAAAATTAGTGGAAATCTTGCGCTCATCAGATTTTAATTTCCTTCCCGATCCCGTTCCCGATAAGTGTCGGGATCCTGACAGTTCGGGAGATAAAAATCTCGTAATCCTGACTATAATATTTATGAACAATATCTCTGACACTAAAATATTTTTAAAATGTCTCCATCATGATTAAAATTTTAGACTGTATATTTACAAGTATACTTGAATATTTATTTAATGGTAAATATTGATAAATATGTCATTATGAACAAAATGCACACCTCACTCGTGCAGAAACTTGATATAAAAAAAAAACCCCAAACATTGTGAAAATAAATTTAACAAATACCATTATGTAATTTTTGCAAACACAAAATAAACATTGTTTGAAAGATAGTCTCTTGGCTTGGCAACAGTACACACACAAATTTTTTTTAAAAAAAATTAAAAATTAAAAAAATAATAAAAAATTTGTCGAGACGGGTCGGGAATCCTGACGGGATTGATATATTTCCCGAACCCCGTCCTGAAATAAGTCGGGACGGGAAAAACCCCGACAAAGTCGGGATTAGGATTATGTTGGGTCGGGATCGGGACGGTTTAGAAAAATCGAGACTTTTGTCGACCCTAATTAAAGTGGTAAAAATGGTATCCTAAAAAGAAAAGTTACAAATAAGACAATTATTTTAGGACAAAGAAAAAAAGCCGGATAATAATTTTGGGATGGTGGGGATAATTTATAAATATTGTCCACATGCACAATAAAAAAACTAAATATATGTTTAATGATAAAAAGTAACTCAACTGATTAATCATGATGCAAAGGGATGGTGTGAAGATGATTATGCATAGGGGTATACTTAATACAACACCTATAAAATGCTTAATACAGCACTTTTTAAAAATATTTGACCAAAATACCCTTTACATAATTTATTTTTTTGTTTTTTTATTAAATTTAATTTAACAAATTTTAAATTTAAAAATATTTTAAACACAATTAATTTATTAATTAATTTGATTTAGTTACTAAACACAATTAAATTACTAATTAATTTGATTTAGTTATACTAAGTGAAAAATTATCTTTGAGTTAGGTTTAAATTTAAAAAAATTTAATTTGATTTGAATTAAGTTTAAATTAAAAAAAACAAGTTTTGGGTAATTTATTTATTTATTTTAATTAAATTTATATTAGCTAAAATTTAATTTTTTGTTTTTTATTAAATTTAAATTAGCTAATTTAAAATTTAATTATTAATTTGATTTGAATTAGGTTTAAATTTAAAAAAAAAAACAAAAAGTTTTGGGCTTAGGCCTTAGGACCAGTTTTGTACCAGTCCAAATGAGGAGATGGGTTAGGGACCGGTCTGCTAGCAGGCCAAATTGGGGGGAATGAATTTGGGCCTGGTTGGGTGGCAGTCCAAAAGTGATTACTTTTAGGTCACTTGGTAGAAAACAATAGTAGATGCTTCTATACATCATTATTTTATCAAGACAAATTTATCTCGTTAGTCATCTTATCTGAGATTTGGTAGCAAACACTGATTTCAGTGTTACATTATTGTTGAAAAAATATCCTAAATTCAGTTATGATACAATATAACTAGAGTTTATCTTAATCTTGTATTTTTCCGGTATGATCACCATTTTGGTAGTTGGATAGGGATAACCAGTATTATTAATCTCAGTACTATTAGTACTCTCGCTATTAATCTTCAGTTGTATATCGGGGGTAGTTTTGAGATTACAAATGTTAATCCTAATTTTTTTTTAGTGAGGGCGCTAATAATACCACCCTCCCCCTTGGTATTAATAGTGAGGGGATAATGACTTTATCCGGATAACTCGTGCTATTAACCCCGACCACCTATTGAGTACCAAACATCAGACAACTCGGCTTATTAATCCTATCTGACCTTAATCCTGCTAACAAACGGCAACTAAAAGTAAAGCTTGTATTTATATAATTATTCTCATCCTTTGCTACATTTTCAGTATCTTTCATCAATAAAAATGCTAATTCTATATATTGTACTCATCTTATATGTGTCAGAGAACTGAGAAGGCTAAAGAGAGATAATTTTTTCAGCCCGAAAATACAATGTCGGCCCTAGAGCATTTGACGCCATAGTCTCATTCTTCCTTGATTACATAATTCTTCTTATTGATTTGTCATGCAACATCAAGTATTATTTCTGAAGTTAAAGGAAGACGCAAATGATCTACCATAGCTAACAACATCGATATACTCCTCTGATATATTCATCTTAAGCACACTGCTTCAAAAGAAAAACTAACAAGCTTGAAATCATAGAGAAGAGCCCAACCACCGACGGTGCTTCAAACTGCTTAAGAGTAACAAGTTTAACATGTTATTGTTTTTGTAACGATTTTTGAACCGTGATACATAAATTTATTTCAAAAAATGGCTTCTCCTCCTATCTTTGAACAATTACATTCATTGCAGTACTATCACCTGCTCATACCATTAATCATGGAGCAAAGTACAGTACACTAATCTTAATTAGAATATTAATACCACTTCTTTTAGCCTCCATTTCCATCCAAGGTATGTTTCCACCCATTCGTATTTTCGTCATTAGAGGCAATCAATCAAACAATTGGTAGATTATGATTTCACTTTTCATTAGCATTCCAAGCATGTCACTTTGTTTTTTTTTTTTTTTGGTTTTGGTTTAGGAATTGAGGGAACAATCAGAGTAAACTATGGCACGGTGGCAGACGACCTTCCGCCACTAGCACAGGTGGCCCATTTCCTCCTCGACACCACCATCATCAACCATGTCAAGCTCTTCGATACCAATCCCGAAACACTAAAAGCATTTGCCCTGGATAGCCGGTACTGTCACTATTCCCAACGATGTAATAGGCAACCTCACTAAGCTCAGTTTCTCTCAACAGTGGCTCAAAACAAATATTAAGGTATCACGATACATAAATGTTTAAATCACGATATATAAATTTTTAATTCGCGATGCATTTTTGTAGCGAACCTCATGTTCATTAAAGCTATCGCAGTCGTTTCGCCTTCAAAAGTGTCACTTTCTGATTAAAAAAAAAAGATACTATAATAAATTAAAATTTTAAAAAGTAAACCGGCATACCATATATTTTTCAAATGTTACTGAACACGAGAAAATGTGTACAATATTTTCCGGTGGTGAAATAAACAGATCCTTACTTTGGGGTCGTGTGGTGGGCCATACTTTAAGCATTAACTGAAAAACAGGTTTTTGGATAGATTTACCTTGGCATCAGCCCATTGATAAAATGTTGGTTTAATTAATTATTTGATCTTTCCACTTGTAAAAAATTTTCATTTGATCCTAATATTTTTAAAGAAATTAATTTGGTCACGTTATATCTCTGGTCAAGTTTTTCTGAAAATTGGCAAATTATCCTTTTCTCCCTTAACATAAGTGCTCTTACCTTCATCGAATCATATATAACAATTGTTTTTACATATAGAAACTAAGTTCTTTGCACATAAACGTGATATTGGACAGGAAAATGATAATGAATTATCAAATAATTACGAAAATGATCAACCTCAAATAGTGTGACAATAACAAGAGCTTCAAGAACACCAGCCCCAAACCCTGAAAACAACCTCCCATAATTACTAATTAATCTGCCAAGTTTTCAGAAAGAGCTGGAAATTGGTCCATGAAAATGTAACATACTCCCTCCGTCCCAGATAAATATTCCTACTTTCTATTTTGGGATGTCCCAACTAATATTCCTAATGACTTTTGATGTACAAATTTTCTATCAATCTTCCTAATATATCCCTTCATTTAATACTATAATTATTATACATTCTAGAGAGAGAGAGTGTGTAATATGTGTATAATTAATGAGAGAGAGAAGGTGTGTGATGGGTATTATTGTCACAACATATTTTACATCCTATCATTAATTACATTTCTTAATCTTTGTGTTTTACTCACTAGGAATATTTATCTGGGACGGAGTGAGTATATAATAAATACTAGTTACTTCAATTGGTCCAAACATATCCTGTTCAAATTTTTTGAAATCACTAACAATTTATAAAATTAAAAACTGCAAACCTAAGGAGTCAAAGCTATAATCAGAACATGAGGACTCAGAAGGTCCCGGTGAATCATTAAGAGAAGATGACGAAAACTAACACTGACTGAACTTCTATAGGAAAAAAACCGCATGGATGATAGAGCAACTTTTCTTCCTTTTGAACAGGTCTCTATTGTTGGACGTTCCTTAGTCGATTGGGCTGGCATCCCACTTTAGACTTTCCGCAGGTGACAAAACCAAAGAGTTGGCTCGAGTGTAACGCCCCAAAATTTCGTACCAATTTATAATTCTAAAATCTTGGACACGTCATTAATACAAATAATAAATCACAATATTTTCAAAATCATCTCTTAAGGACTATTTTATTAAATAAAATCATAGAAAACTTATTATAATTCGAAAGTAGAATTAAACAAATCTGTAGTTCCAAAAAAACCAAACCAAATCCTTGTCCGATAAATTTAAAACGAGATAATTCAAAAATAAATCTTCAAGTCGTCCTTAACGATATCCAACTTACTTAAAACCTGGAAGGATAAATATTTGGAAGGAATGAGCGAACAATACCCAGCAAGATCATATACAATCCCTCCGAAATCTAGTGAAGGGTTTATCAAAAATAAGGTATTCAAAATAAATCAATATTCAAATAGTTCATATTCGGAAATATCACATTAAGATGATAAATTTTACATTTCATAATGACACAAAAGAACTCGAGATTTCATATGAAGGATAAAGATAACAAAAACACTTGCGAGAGGTCTAATCGTCGCCAACTGTCTCATACCAATTGGGGATGACGACCAACCCGTGGATACAATGATCACATAAGCGGTCTCATGACTTCTTTTAAACAAAGATTCATAATATAATCATAATCATAGTTCATAATGGTATATCCGGATAACCAAGTCACGGGCCAGGTGACATAATTCATAATCAAATATCAAATTCAAAATGCTACTTTACCTCAGTAGTCGGCTGTTCAACTTAGTGATCATAGTAAGATTTCAAAAATAATATTCCAACGATAATTTGGTTTCACAAAAATATCTCACTAGAAATTTAAATATTAGTGAGATATATGTAATGAGATTTACAATTTAGAGTAACAATAGAACGGGTACGACGAAATTCAAATTCAAATTCCAACTCAAAGTTAGTACACATTTCAAAGAAAAGTAAATGTCAAAAATTTAGCGGAAGCCTATCAATTTGGAATAAAGAATTCAAATATCTAAAAGATGTATAATCCCTTACCTTTTAAACGCTGTAAAAAAATAGACTTGTATATATAGCAGTACCGTTAACCGCACTGACCCAAATCTAAAATACAAATGTCAAATTTAATTAATTACATATTTTACTCGTAACGAGATTAATAATTATCTTAGAATCAAAATATTTTGACTATAATTAGTCGTATAATAATTAATACAAAACTTAATTAACCCATACATCTAACCACCATAACAATTAGTTAACTTAAAAAGGGCTTGTTTGTTAATCTCATAACATGAGTTTCCTTTTCTAAAAAAAAGTAATAACCATAAAGAACTCACCAAAGTTTAGGGGTCAAAAAAGGCAAAATCTAATCATCTTTTTCAAACCCAGCAAATCTAAACGTGCTGCCATTGTTTCTTTTTCCTATCAATTTGCTTTTTACCCTTATTCCTTCCGGCACCCATTAATCAATTTCATTTCTTCCCCTTTCACCGAACATGCACGCACGCAACAGAATTTACAACCACCAATACTTTCCAAAATTTTCCTCTATTATATTAACTTCTTCTACAACAATCCCTCACCCAATTGACCCATAGACGTTTTACATTGATTCTAGTTTTCCATTCATAGCTAAATTTCAAGTTCTTCTCTTAATCTTCTAACAGAGAATCTAAGTTTTCAACCGAAGAAATTCTACTGCTAGAATTTGAAACAAGAGAAGTTAGACATTACCTCCAATATTTTTGACTCGCGGCAGCCTCCTTAGGATTCTCCTTCTTCCTTTGTGCTCCCCTTCTTCTCAAAACCTTTCTTTCCACTCAAGGTTTCCAATTTGATGAAGACACTCAATGAAGCCCCCTTTTTATACTCTTCACAAGATCGATCGATCTTCACCTCCATTGAATCTGCCGAAATTTGTTTAACTCTCTCTCTCCCTAAGTTAGTCGAACTCTCCCGACAAATTCTTCCCCCCTTTTGAAACTGTGAAACAACTTCTAAACATATTTTTCTTTTTCTTTTCTTCTTTTTTACCACCATATTTATTATTATTATTATTATTATTATTATTATTATTATTATTATTATTATTATTATTATTAAATAATTCTAATGGGTTGAACCAACACTCTAAATAAACTAATAGGGTATACTAAGCCCACTAATAATGTACACCAAGCCCACACAATTTCAAGTGTACTAGGCCTACATAATTTTAAGCAAGCCCAAATGTTAGTAAGTACAATAAAAATAATAACAAAATTTTATTTTATTTTAGAAATTTTGGGTATATTACACTATAACCCCCTTAAAAGAAGTTTAGTCCTCTAAACTTAATGCATCTACTAGCCAAAAAGGGTCGAGATACTATCGATATTTTAGTTGTGAGGTGTCCATTTCAAACTAGGTAGATATAAAAAATATAATAAAATGCATGTCACCTTAAAGAACCAAAGCGTACAGTAATGCAGTTATAATTGACCTTACCAGTCATAATGTCCTTGGCTGCTAGCGCATCTTCAACCGTCATTGCGAAAACTCTCCCTTGATTCTTAGATTTCGCCTTTTCTTCCATTTCTATACATGACATGTAATTTCTCTTTAGTGGTTCCGGGCAATCCCTAATTCTATGTCCCACCTTGCCACAATTAAAGCAAGCTCCGATTACCCGATAACAAGTTTCTGTTGCATGCTTACTTCCACAACGACCACATACGTGGTTACTGTCTTGATTCCAACTTTGATTTTTAGCTTGAGTTGTACTCTTGTTGTGATTGTCTTCTATGCTCCTTCTCTTATTTCTATCTCCAGCCTCATCGCGACTACTATATTGACCCCTATATCGTTCTATGTTGTCTTCAACATTCCTCTTCTTATCATCCCTCTTTCTTCGGTATTCAACAGAATTTAGTTCGATCATACGAGCTCGATCTAAAACTTCGGCATAATTAAGTTGGTAGTTTCAAAGGCAATAATCAATAGCTAATCTGATCGCTAAGGCCCCTTTTAAACTTTCTAGCTTTCTGACTCTCATCTCGAATGAGGTCTGGAGCGTATTTTGACAACTCCGTGAACTTCGCATCATACTCATCGACTATCATTCTCCCCTGTTCGTGGTAAAGAAATTCAACCATCCTCATTTCTTGCACACTTGGGGGAAAGTACTTCATGTTAAAGGCTTCACGTAACATCTCCCAGCTATAAACTTCTACTCCATTTGCCTCCGCAGCCCTTTTCTCCAATTTCCACCAATGATTAGCCTCCCCTTCCAAAACGAATGCAGGAAAATTTACCTTCTGTTCATTGGTGCACGCCATGGTTTCAAAAAAATTCTCCATGTTCTCTAGCCATTCTCCTGGTTCCTCGATGCCTAGCTTACCAAAGAAGGTTTTGGGTTTCATCCTATGAAAACTTTCTAGTAGTTCCCTAGTGGTTGGTTGAGTTGGTGGTGTAGCAGCAGCGTGCTTGTGGCGCAGTCTGCAGTACAATTACAGTGATGCGTTGCTTGGCCAATGCTTGCCGTAATGGCTTGTGTGAGGCCTTGGATAAGAGCCACGGCGTTGGGTTTGTAGGAGCAGACCATTCATGTTTACCCACGGTTGTGGTTCATCGAATTCTTTGTGAGTCTTGAGGCGAGAGTCATGTGTCTTCTACCTCGTCCGCGCCCATTACAAAAAAATCTTCCCACAAAATCAGTCCACAAATTTGAGTAACAATCTTGACCATAACTTAACTATTTTCAGTGTGAGAAACCCAAAATGTGTAAAAAAAAAAAAGGGTAAATAAAAAGGAGAAAGTAGACAAAAGAAAAAATATAGAAATAGCTATTGTGAGAACCCAAACCCCTTTACATTTATAACATGTTTATTGTATGTCTTAGCATATTAGAGACTTCATTTTATTCATATCATGTTTGCACAATCAATGTTCATAGATTTGTTGCATTTGGAAATAAGATGATCAACATATCACTTCACAGATTCATCCTGTTTTTGAACTTTGGGAAAATTCTGGTACCAATATACTAAAGAGAATTTTCTAAAAAATTAGTATATTTTACCTTAATATGTTAGGTTACTCCCTGTAAAATTTGGTAATTTTCCAAAGTGTCTAAGTACCTCATTTAGGTCTTGACTTACGGCTGTGCCAGAATTCTATTTTCAGGAAATCAGCTTCTGTACTTGATTTTGTTGTAACTTTATTTTGATGAATATAAGTCCAAATTGAGTAATTTAAAATTCTAAAATATATTTTAATGAGTCTAATTTCAGAAAATGAAAAATAACCTCATTTGGAGCTGTGATCTATTTATGGTAGATTTTACAAGATCGACTGTCCAAGTAACAATCCGGTGGTCCCTGAATTCACACTTACGGGATTTTTGGTTGGTTTTGGTTGATGACCACCATGCCCTTGCCCCTTGGACGTCTTGGGTGACTCAAGCCCCCTTTGTTTACCCTAGTCCAACCCCTCTAAGCCCTTGGATGAACCCTTATCAAAGGCTAGCATCCCTTAGCCAATTAGAAGGCTTATAACCTCGTTCACATGGATAGTGGTCTTCTTGGAAGGTATAAAACCATTTCTTCAGCCATTTCAGCCATTTGTGATCACCAAAACTTCAGAGATTCAGAGACTAACCTCCATTTTTGTCCTTGGAGAACCCTAACTTGGGAGGCCATTTCCTGGGAGTTCCGTGATCGATCGGCGATCCGAGACCGCCAAATCGAAGGCCTTGCTCTCCTCTACAACAATCTTTGGTTTAATCATCCTTTCCTCCATTATTCATAGGCTTAAGGTGAGTGACAATTCCTAGAAATTTTCATGTTCAATATTATAACATGACCCCTTCATTATAGTTGTTCTATTGATGATTATGAACATTTTTTGTGAAGAAGAAACCTCCAATTCAACCTATAAAATATGTGTAGGATTTTATGAATTCTTATTGAAGTTGTGATTTTGACTTTATGCAAAGCATGAATGTTGTTTATAATGTGCCTAGGAACAACTCTTGTGAAAGAATATGTTTCAATTCTAGGTTTAACAAAATCACCGATTCTAGGGTTTGAATCTCGGGAATGCGTTTATGGCTAGTTTAAGGTCATGAACGGCTTAGTTATCGAGTTCTAAATGAACGGAGAACTTAGGAAAGCGCAATGTGATGCATATAGTATTGATGTTCTACTTTGTTGAATTTTAGAAATGACTCACCGGAGTTGAGATTAGGGAGTTATTGAACAATACCGACTCCACATTCAATCCCTACGACGTTTGTAGTTCGTTAGACTAATGTATTAGCTTACGTGAATTTGGGATGAATTGAAGGGCATATTTGATATGTGTGCTTATAAGACTCAATCGAGTTCTTATGTGGTTTATATGATTGTGTGAAGCAAATGCATAATTGAGAGCATATTGTAGAATGATGTATCTATTTGATATGTTGAATTCGCTCTTGTCGAATTCCTATTTGATTTCTTAATGAGTAAACAACTACTTGTTGAATAAGTTCGCTCTTGTCGAACATGTTCCTTATTTGAGATTATATGACGAGTAAACATCTACTTGGCATTGCATTAGTCCAGTGGCATATTTGGTTGAGTCGATGGTGTGACAATGCATCGCCACGAGTTATGGGACTCGTGATAGTGATGAGTTGTTATACCGGCTTTTATCACACGCCTCCACCGCTGGGCCACGCGGGGGAAGTAGCAACTTTGCCGTAACCAATATAGCACATTGGCAAG
>CM028378.1:51281896-51466604 GCA_013146195.2 Codonopsis lanceolata | reverse complement strand
CCATTGAGAAAGAAGGACAAAGATTCGTTGGAGAAGATCTCGCGCCCGCATCGTATGATTATGATGGGGACGAACGGGTTGCCGTGCAACTTGGAGACGGACATGAAAAGGAGACCTCCCGGGCGTGGCCGTTGTCGTATGGTAACTGCAGAGACGAAATCACCTTTGGAGAGAGAAAGAGCGCCAGCATGAGGGAGGGGAGTGTTTGAGATTAGAGGGATGGAGTGTGTTTGAGATTAGGTAAGTTATATTTATACTTAGGTTTTTTTTTTTTTGGTTTTTTAGTCATGAGTACATAAATACAACATAATTTAAATTGTTTTTGTGTATCTTGAATTTAATTTATTAAATAGATAAAACAAGTTATTTTATTTTTGTCTTAGTATATAGTTTTTATCTTTAATTTAATTTAAAAAATTATAAGTGTGTGTGCATAATGCATAATATAATATTATTAAAGTGTGTGCATGATGCATAATTAAAAAAACAGTTTTATTTGATTTTTTTTCATAATTTATACTTTCAATTTATAGTTTTTATCTTTAATTTAATTTAATAAATTTATAGTTTTTATTTTTCTTTAATTTAATTTAATAAAAAGTGTGAGCGCGTTTCTACGCATGGGTGAGAGATTGAATCAACATGCATCGCTGCCGTCACTGACTCATTGGACTGGAGAAACTGAGGAAGCCGAAAGATATTGATCAACAAGTGGTTACGTTACGTTACGTAATTAAATTGATATTTGCATTCCTTTTAAATGGTTGTATCCTTTGATTTCCAACAATCACCAAAATGATCGGCTAATGAAAACCGTCACGGCCCAGAATTTTAAATATCAAAACAGTCACATTTAAAGTTGGTTCGGCGTTGCCCCCGGAACCCCTAAACCAGTATGCGTTTGCCGGACTCCGCATCACGGACCCAATCGCCCGGCCGATTGAGACCCCCTCAGGTTATTCGCTAGAAAATAATAAGTCGAAAGGAAACGAACACTTGATTATTAACACCCGTAAGCCTCGTAAAACTTATGTGAATGTGCACTGCACTCTTGCACTTTTGATTCACAATGTAGTACTTCTTGGGGAAGAAAGTTGTTAATGACAGCCCAACCTTTGGTGGACCGGGTGAGCAGCATCACGGTTGGACTGTAGCCAAATCTAAGAAAATCCGACCGGCCCACAAAGATCAAGAAAAACCCTGAGGCCCGAGGTTGAGACAAGTGGTTACATTATGTGCGTTACGTTATTTAAGTCACGCTAATTACGTTACATTGTTAATTACGCTACGTTAAGTTAAGTTAACTTACGCTACGCTAAGTTATGTTACGCGTTTTAAGTTACGTTAAGCACCACGTAACGTTGCGTTCACGTTAGTTATGTTCGTTAAGTAATATTACATTACGTTACGTTAAGTTACATTACCACGCTACGCTAAGTTATAACATTTCGCCAATAGCGTAGCGTGTTTTATGTTATAATGGTCCATCGTATTCCAATATAACATTTCGTCAATAGGTGTAGCATGTTTTCATGTTATAATGGTCCATCGTAGTCCATTATAACATTTCGCTAATAAATATGGCGTAGCATGTTTTCATATTATAATGGTCTATCGTAGTCCATTATAACATTTCGCCAATAGGCATAGCGTGTTTTCATGTTATAATGGTTCATCGTAGTCCATTATACCATTTCGCCAATAGGCGTAGCGTGTTTTCATCTTATAATGGTCCATCGTAGTCCATTATAACATTTCGCTAATAGGCGTAGCGCGGTTTTCATGTTATAATAGTTCATCGTACTTCATTATACCATTTCGCCAATAGGTAAAGCGTGTTTTCATGTTATAATGGTCCATCGTAGTCCATTATAACATTTCGCCAATAGGCGTAGCATGTTTTCATGTTATAATGGTCCATCGTACTCCATTATACCATTTCGCCAATAGGCGTAGCGTGTTTTCATCTTATAATGGTCCATCGTAGTCCATTATAACATTTCACCAATAGGCGTAGCGTGTTAAGTTAAGTTACATTATGTTATGTTAAGTTATATTACGTTAAGTTAAGTTAAGTTAAGTTAAGTTAAGTTAAGACAAGTGGTTACGTTACGTTACGTTAAGTTATGTTACGTTACGTTACGTTAAGTTACATTACGTTACGTTGCCACGTCACGCGTTAAGTTACGCTACGTCAAAGCATATTAAGATGCGTTAAGGATGCGTTACATTAAGTTACGTTAAGTTAAGTTAACTTACGTTACGTTAAGTTACGTAAGTTAATAAATATAACGTTACGTGTTTTCATGTTATAATGGTCCATTGTATTCCAATATAACATTTCGCCAATAGGCGTAGCGTGTTTTCATGTTATAATGGTCCATTGTAGTCCATTATACTATTTCGCCAATAGGCGTAGCATGTTTTCATGTTAAGTTACGTTAAGTTAAGTTAAGTTAAGTTAAGTTAAGTTAAGTTACGTCACGTTACGTTACGTTAAGTTAAGTTAAGTTAAGTTAAGTTACGTTACGTTACGTTAAATTAAGTTAAGTTACGTTACATTACATTAAGTTAAATTAAGTTAAGTTAAATCACGTTACATTACGTTACGTTAAGTTAAGTTAAGTTACATTAAGTTAAGTTAAGTTAAGTTAAGTTAAGACAAAAAACAAAATGTCGGGGCTAGTACAGCACGGCCAAAATCTAGTGTTTGGGGACAAGAAGTTTCAAGATCTTCGGATTGGGGTGCTATAGCTTCTAAGAAAGATAGTGACCAGCCGATTTCATTGCCTTCTCGGGGTAGGAAGGATGAAAAGGCGATGCTCTATGTGGAAAGAAGGCGTCGGCCGATTTCATTGCCTTCTTGGTTCGTTGGATGCAGTGAAGACGAGCGAATTCAAAACTTATTCAAAAGGAGGCTAGGCTACGATTCGCAAGAGAAGAAAGCTATGGTGAATGGGATTGAGAATCACGGTAGTGGATACGGTGGAGCTCGATTGGGTGAATGTCGAACTAGGGCAAGGGCTGCTTATTTGCTTATTTGGAATTGGGTTGTCGCCAGGCTTGGATGGTGGCGGGGAAGTCGAAGAAAGAAAGGTGCAGCGGTGGCGCTAGTTAATGATGGAGCTCGGCTATGAAACCGAACTGGGGTGGAGAAGCCACGGTGAGTGGTGGGGCGAGGAGGCGGATTGGATGGATAGAGTTGAAGGGGAGCAGAGGAGGTGAATTGGACATATGGAATACAATTATTTTAAAAAATAATTTTAATTATTTTAAAAATTATAATTCAAAATTATTTTAAAAATCAAAAGATTAACTAAATGTATACCCATCTCATATATGCAAGTTCAATTAATGATAAAAATTAATTATTAACCAAATCTCACTATTATATTGTTTTTGATTTTTTAATAATATAATTTTTCAAAAAAATTATTTTGATTGTTATAAAACAATTTTTCACTTAAAATATCCAAAATATCAACTAAATGATGAACTATAAATTGATAAAATATCATTCATTAAAATGATTATAATATTTTTCTACTAAGAAACAATTATAATTTATTTACCAAAAAATCATTAATTTTGTATAATAGTGACGGAGAAAACCGTCAGCGATCGATGACGGATCGGGGCGGCGTATATCGTCGTCACCGATCGATGACGAAAATAAATCAATTAGTGACGGAATCTCCGTCACTAAATCAGAATGAAACAATTATAATTTATTCAACAAAAAATCATTAATTTTTTATAATAGTGACGGAGAAAACCGTCAGATCGATGACGGATCGGGGGCGTACGGCATCGCGATCGATGATGGAATAAATCAATTAGTAGACGAATCTCGGTCACAAAATCTGGAATGAAACAATTATAATTTATTCAACAAAAAATCATTAATTTTTTTTAATAATGACGAGAAAACCGTCACCGATCGATGACGGATCGGGGCCGATTCGTCACCGATGTGATGAATAAATCAATTAGTGACGGAATCTCGGTCACTAAATCCGCATGAAACAATTATAATTTATTTAACAAAATAATCATTAATTTTTATATCGACGAAGAAATCTTGATCGGTGACGGATCGATGACGGCGATTTACAGATTCCCACCGATCGGATCGAATAAATCAATTAGTGACGGAAACAAACAATTACCAACGGAAACTCCGTCATTAAATATGGCGCCATTTCAAAGTGATTTTGCCTTGAACGGATTTCCGTTAGTAATTTTAAAATTCGTCGAATTCTTTGTCGAAAATTCCGTCAGTAATTAATGACTCACGGATCTCCGTTAGTACTTTTCAAATTCCGTCAGTAATATTCCGTTAGTAAATGTCATGTTTCTAGTAGTATAATTCACAATCAAATATCAAATTCAAAATGCTACTTTACCCCAGTAGTCGGTTGTTCAACTTAGTGATCATAGTAAGATTTCAAAAATAATATTCCAACGATAATTTGGTTTCACAAAAATATCTCACTAGAAATTTAAATATTAGTGAGATATATGTAATGAGATTTACAATTTAGAGTAACAATAGAACGGGTACGACGAAATTCAAATTCAAATTCCAACTCAAAGTTGGTACACATTTCAAAGAAAAGTAAATGTCAAAAATTTAGCGGAAGCCTATCAATTTGGAATAAAGAATTCAAATATCTAAAAGATGTATAATCCCTTACATTTTAAACGCTGTAAAAAAACAGACTTGTATGTGTAGCAGTACCGTTAACCACGCTGACCCAAATCTAAAATACAAATGTCAAATTTAATTAATTACATATTTTACTCGTAACGAGATTAATAATTCTCTTAGAATCAAAATATTTTGACTATAATTAGTCGTATACGAATTAATACAAAACTTGATTAACCCATACATCTAACCACCATAACAGTTAGTTAACTTAAAAAGGGCTTGTTTGTTAATCTCATAACATGAGTTTCCTTTTCTAAAAAAAAGTAATAACCATAAAGAACTCACCAAAGTTTAGGGGTCAAAAAAGGCAAAATCTAATCATCTTTTTCAAACCCAGCAAATCTAAACGTGCTGCCATTGTTTCTTTTTCCTATCAATTTGCTTTTTACCCTTATTCCTTCCGGCACCCATTAATCAATTTCATTTCTTCCCCTTTCACCGAACATGCACGCACGCAACAGAATTTACAACCACCAATACTTTCCAAAATTTTCCTCTATTATATTAACTTCTTCTACAACAATCCCTTACCCAATTGACCCATAGACGTTTTACATTGATTCTAGTTTTCCATTCATAGCTAAATTTCGAGTTCTTCTCTTAATCTTCTAACAGAGAATCTAAGTTTTCAACCGAAGAAATTCTACTGCTACAATTTGAAACAAGAGAAGTTAGACATTACCTCCAATATTTTTGACTCACAGCAGCCTCCTTAGGATTCTCCTTCTTCCTTTGTGCTCCCCTTCTTCTCAAAAGCTTTCTTTCCACTCAAGGTTTCCAATTTGATGAAGACACTCAATGAAGCCCCCTTTTTATACTCTTCACAAGATCGATCAATCTTCCCCTCCATTGAATCTGCCGAAATTCGTTTAACTCTCTCTCTCCCTAAGTTAGTCGAACTCTCCCGACAAATTCTTCCCCCCTTTTGAAACTGTGAAACAACTTCTAAACACATTTTTTTTTCTTTTTTTTACTACCATATTTATTATTATTATTATTATTATTATTATTATTATTATTATTATTATTATTATTATTATTATTAATATTAAAGAATTCTAATGAGTTGAACCAACACTCTAAATAAACTAATAGGGTATACTAAGCCCACTAATATTGTACACCAAGCCCACACAATTTCAAGTGTACTAGGCCCAAATAATTTTAAGCAAGCCCAAATGTTAGTAAGTACAATAAAAATAATAACAAAATTTTGTTTTATTCTAGAAATTTTGGGTATATTACACTATAACCCCCTTAAAAGAAGTTTAGTCCTCTAAACTTAATGCATCTACTTGCCAAAAAGGATCGAGATACTATCAATATTTTAGTTGTGAGGTGTCCATTTCAAACTAGGTAGATATAAAAAATATAATAAAATGCATGTCACCTTAAAGAACCAAAGCGTACAGTAATGCAGTTATAGTTGACCTTACCAGTCATAATGTCCTTGGCTGCTAGCGCATCTTCAAGCGTCATTGCGAAAACTCTCCCTTGATTCTTAGATTTCGCCTTTTCTTCCATTTCTATACATGACATGTAATTTCTCTTTAGTGGTTCCGGTCAATCCCTAATTCTATGTCCCACCTTGCCACAATTAAAGCAAGCTCCGATTACCCGATAACAAGTTTCTGTTGCATGCTTACTTCCACAACGACCACATACGTGGTTACTGTCCTGATTTCAACTTTGATTTTTAGCTTGAGTTGTACTCTTGTTGTGATTGTCTTCTATGCTCCTTCTCTTATTTCTGTCTCCAGCCTTATCGCGACTACTATATTGACCCCTATATCGTTCTATGTTGTATTCAACATTCCTCTTCTTATCATCCCTCTTTCTTCGGTATTCAACAGAATTTAGTTCGATCATACGAGCTCGATCTAAAACTTCGGCATAATTAAGTTGGTAGTTTCAAAGGCAATAATCAATAGCTAATCTGATCGCTAAGGCCCCTTTCAAACTTTCTAGCTTTCTGACTCTCATCTCGAATGAGGTCTGGAGCGTATTTTGACAACTCCGTGAACTTCGCATCATACTCATCGACTGTCATTCTCCCCTGTTCGTGGTAAAGAAATTCAACCATCCTCATTTCTTGCACACTTGGGGGAAAGTACTTCCTGTTAAAGGCTTCACGGAACATCTCCCAGCTATAAACTTCTACTCCATTTGCCTCCGCAGTCCTTTTCTCCGATTTCCACCAATGATTAGCCTCCCCTTCCAAAATGAATGGAGGAAAATTTACCTTCTGTTCATCTGTGCACGCCATGGTTTCAAAAATTTTCTCCATGTTCTCTAGCCATTCTCCTGGTTCCTCGATGCCTAGCTTACCAGAGAAGGTTTTGGGTTTCATCCTATGAAAACTTTCTAGTAGTTCCCTAGTGGTTGGTTGAGTTGGTGGTGTAGCAGCAGCAGCCGTTGTAGCAGCCGCAGGTGCAGCTGCAATTACAGGTGATGCGTTTGCTTGGCCAATGCTTGCCGTAATGGCTTGTGTGAGGCCTTGGATAAGAGCCACCAGCGTTGGGTTTGTAGGAGCAGGACCATTCATGTTTACCCCTGGTTGTGGTTCATCGGAATTCTTTGTGAATCTTGAGGCAGAGTCATTAGTGACTCTTCTACCTCGTCCGCACCCATTACAAAAAAATCTTCCCACAAAATCAGTCCACAAATTTGAGTAACAATCTTGACCATAACTTAATTATTTTCAGTGTGAGAAACCCAAAATGTGTAAAAAAAAAAAAAAAGGGTAAATAAAAAGGGAGAAGAAGTAGACAAAGAGAAAAAATATAGGAAATAGCTATTGTGAGAACCCAAACCCCTTTACATTTATAACATGTTTATTGTATGTCTTAGCATATTAGAGACTTCATTTTATTCATATCATGTTTGCACAATCAATGTTCATAGATTTGTTGCATTTGGAAATAAGATGATCAACATATCACTTCACAGATTCAGTCCTGTTTTTGGGCGAACTTTGGGAAAATTCTGGTACCAATCTACTAAAGAGAATTTTCTAAAAATTTAGTATGTTTTATCTTAATATGTTAGGTTACTTCCCGTAAAATTTGGTAATTTTCCAAGGTGTATAAGTACCTCATTTAGGTCTTGACTTACGGCTGTGCCAGAATTCTATTTTCAGGAAATCAGCTTCTGTACTTGATTTTGTTGTAACTTTATTTTGATGAATATAAGTCCAAATTGAGTAATTTAAAATGCTAAAATATATTTTAATGAGTCTAATTTCAGAAAAATGAAAAATCACCTCATTTGGAGTTGTGATCTATTTATGGTCGATTTTACAAGATCGACTGTCCAGTAACAACAATCTGGAAATTGGTCCCTGAATTCACACTTACGGGATTTTTGGTTGGTTTTGGTTGATGACCACCATGCCCTTGCCCCTTGGACGTCTTGGGTGACTCAAGCCCCCTTTGTTGACCCTAGTCCAACCCCTCTAAGCCCTTGGATGAACCCTTATCAAAGGCTAGCATCCCTTAGCCAATTAGAAGGCTTATAACCTCCTTCACATGGCCGGATAGTGGTCTTCTTGGAAGGTATAAAACCATTTCTTCAGCCATTTCAGCCATTTGTGATCACCAAAACTTCAGAGATTCAGAGACTAACCTCCATTTTCGTCCTTGGAGAGAACCCTAACTTGGGAGGCCATTTGCCGGAGTTCCGGTGATCCGATCGGCGATCCGAGACCGCCAAATCGAAGGCCTTGCTCTCCTCTACAACAATACTTGGTTTAATCATCCTTTCCTCCATTATTCATAGGCTTAAGGTGAGTGACAATTCCCAAAAAATTTCATGTTCAATATTATAACATGACCCCTTCATTATAGTTGTTCTATTGATGATTATGAACACTTTTTGTGAAGAAGAAACCTCCAATTCAACCTATAAAATATGTGTAGGATTTTATGAATTCTTATTGAAGTTGTGATTTTGACTTTATGCAAAGCATGAATGTTGTTTATAATGTGCCTAGGAACAACTCTTGTGAAAGAATATGTTTCAATTCTAGGTTTAACAAAATCACCGATTCTAGGGTTTGAATCTCGGGAATGTGTTTATGGCTAGTTTAAGGTCATGAACGGCTTAGTTATCGAGTTCTAAATGAACGGAGAACTTAGGAAAGGGCAATGTGATGCATATAGTATCGATGCTCTACTTTGTTAAATTTTAGAAATGACTCACCGGAGTTGAGATTAGGGAGTTATTGAACAATACCGACTCCACATTCAATCCCTACGACGTTTGTAGTTCGTTAGACTAATGTATTAGCTTACGTGACTTTGGGATGAATTGAAGGGCATATTTGATATGTGTGCTTATAAGACTCAATCGAGTTCTTATGTGGTTTATATGATTGTGTGAAGCAAATGCATAATTGAGAGCATGTTGTAGAATGATGTATCTATTTGACATGTTGAATTCGCTCTTGTCGAATTCCTATTTGATTTCTTAATGAGTAAACAACTACTTGTTGAATAAGTTCGCTCTTGTCGAACATGTTCCTTATTTGAGATTATATGACGAGTAAACATCTACTTGGCATTGCATTAGTCCAGCTGGCATATTTGGTTGAGTCGATGGTGTGACAATGCATCGCCGTCACGAGTTATGGGACTCGTGATAGTGATGGGTTGTTATACCGGGTTTTTATCACACACCACTCCACTGTTGGCCACGGTGGGGAAGTAGCACCTTTGCTGTAACCAATAGAGCACATTGGCAAGTCTAATTACCAAGTAGAGAGCTTGGTACCCGAGTAGAGAGCTCGGTACTTTGATACACTCATCACGGGTATCATTGGCACGAAATGTTAACGCTGTGTATTGCAGGAGCTACGTAGCGGCACCGGTTCCATAACATATCCTCCTTATATGTGGTTTACTTTATAGCACTTATGTGAAACAATGTGCTACCATGGATATGTGATTTAAGTGTTTATATAAATGAATGCTTTGATTGACTTGATATTAAAGATGATATCTTGCTATGTATGTTGCATGATGCCATGACATGCATAATTGTTAACTCACAAAGTCTTTATGACTTACCCCCTCCCTTTTACTGCTTTAGATCCGAGCCGTCCAGGTACATCCCGTTGAGGCGTTGCAGGGTCGTGCTTGTCCGTGATCACACGCGACGAGGTTGTTGTTTATAGATGTCCTTCTTTTGATCTCTTTTGTAAGGACGTTGGGATTAGCAAGTCATTTAGACTTCGCTTTGGGAACTTTGTTTATTTGTATTTATGTCTATACTTGTAGTTCATGTATCCTATTTTGAGTGCCGGCGCATGTACGCCGAGCCTTGTATAGTTGTAGTTTGGTTCACATGTTTTAAATCTTCCGCTGGGCATTACTTTAGCTCTTATTTATTTATGTTGTTTCTCCGGCATGTTGTAGCCGTCGAGGTATATATGCATGAACTGTTTAGTGTTGGGTTCCGGTTGTAAAGTCGCCGATGAATTGGTATACTTGTCTTTAATTGCTATATCAGGTTTAAAAAGTTTTAAATTATTCCGGCCTTTTAGTGCCGAGTCGCGCTTCATCTACAATGTTGCGTCACGTCATTTTCTATAATTGAATCTTTGCATGTATTGTTGTCCTATTTGGACGACTTGACTTGTGATTCCACCTCGGGGTCCGGGTCGGGTCGTCATAGCTATAATAAACTTACCTTCCATAGATAGTAGCCTAAGTGTTCTTGATAGCAACCTAGTGTTCAAAACAAATTCTCTTTTGACATCAAGATCTTAATTATTAATAGCTTCATTATCCATAAGGTAGTTCATGGAAAAACCCCAATGCATAAACAATGTCAGTTGAAACAAAACAATTTAGTAACCTAAAAAACCCCGAATTAAATTAAAACAAGAAAGGGGAGGAGGAATTTCGGAGGCGAGGGGCACTATATTACATTAATGATCTTATAGATGCAAGTGACCAAGCTCATGGACCAAAGAAGACACTAATCATTTTCGTAATAGGAGTAATGAAAGTGGAGTTAACCACACTTGCACGAAACACTGGGAGAATTCACGTTGGCTCATCCTTAGTAATAGACCATACGGTCATATGGAAAGAAAAACAATGTACCCTAGAAAAAATGATATTCATATTTAGACGGGAAAGTAGGAGTTTTCTTTCCTTTTGGATGTTGATGCTTTATCTTTTTCCTCTATGTTCTCATAAATTTTCATAGTTCAACTTTAACCTATAAAGTAAGCAATGACAGTAATATGTGTTTTCTAAGTATTTAAGGTCAATGTGTTCTTGTCTTAATCTTGCAAGTAAACACATGTGATTGTTTTTGTTAGATTTATATATTTCCCTTGACTTGCTGATATATATTCTGATACAATATGTGTGCATTCTCGACTTTGACTTCCACCATCAATTTTCAACAATGTATGGCTTTATAGAGGCATGTAGCTCCTAAACCAAATGACAATACTGCCTATTTAAAATCTAAGAAGCATTTACCTAAGCCACTTGTATATCTAAACCGTAAACATATATACCTAGTTACATTATGGGGGTCACTATTGCAACCCTTTTCCAAATAATATAAATATACTCACTGTAATTTAATAAAAGAAAATGAATTATTACTGTAGCGGTCGAGCTAAATTAACACAATGAAACAAAAAAGAACTTGATATCAAGAAATCAAAAATACATAATACATCACTCAACCAACTAACAATTGGGAAAATAAGCAAAAATTCATCAGTACATCATAAAACCTAGATAGATGGGAATACCATTCTTTAGCATCCTTCATGCCCATTTATATTGACCAATATTGAATATAGATGATACTTAATCACCTTCTTTTACGCAAACAAACCCAGCAAAAGCGGACCACATATTAGTAAAGTAAAGTCACAAAAACCTCTACAATAAAAAAATTAAAAATAAGCTAATCCCCGAAAAAATGATCTTGCTATCTGTTGTTTTCCTAACTATATAGTCATCAAAATTTCTAAAAAAATCTAATGAAAACGTTCCCAAAATGTGCAAAGTAGAGAAGAAAAACTCACAACAAAAGGGGATGAGACGTGGGTTTTAATGTAGAGAGAGAAAGAAATCGAAACCGCACATGACTCCCACCTCTTTCAAGCATTTTTTCAAACACCTAGCATGCTCCACATTTATGCCCAATTAACAGTTTGATTAAGCTACACCCAACCCACCTTCTAAGAACCAATACAAACCACAATAATCAACAGAAAAACCTCAAAAGCTCACTTCGAAACTATGAACATGTGAAAGACTAAGTAAGGGTGATGTGAAATAAGAATTGAAACAGAAGGCAATGAGAAACTTATTGATTTTGGCACTGAAGAGAGTTAGGGCTCGGGTTTTACCGAGAGAAAAAGTGTTCGTTTCCAGCTAGTCATTTGATCTTTAACAACTAAACCCTTTTGTTTTTCAAAATTTTTGAGAGCTTTTTTGTAAATGGACAGTTTGAAGCAAAATGTTCGGGTTTTCTACAATTAAAACATAACAACCTTTCTTTCTCATCTTTTTCTTCATTGATTTTGAAGTAAGACTTTTGAACGTTTGAAAAAGAAGGTCTTTGAAAGCTTGAAGAAGGTTTTTGAAGGTTTCTTTTGAAAGATTTAAACTTTCTGAATTGTTTTACAAAAGTAGCAAATTCATCTTCATCAAAGTCATCATCTAACAGAGATGTAGAAGTTTTTGGTATCTCTTCTTGAGCTTGCAAAGAGATACCTTTAAAAAATTTCTCAAGTTCTTGAGTTTTGAGAATTTATTTTTCATAAATTTTTAGACTAGCAATAAGACTACGCATATGAGTCTTATTTAAGTCTCTTGCTTCCTTTATGGAAGTGACTTTAACGTGTCATCTGCTTCCCAAGCTACTAAGAAAACACATATTTAAATCTTTCATGCTATAAACTTTACCAAGCGAAAATCATTTATTACTTACCTCAAGGAATCTATCATAAACATTCTTTAGAGATTCCTTTGGGTCCTTTTTGAAAGCATCAAACTCATGTCTGCAATCATAGAACTTGTTGTCCTTGGTGTTTTTATTTCCTTCAACATCCTCAACAAGAGCATCCTATATTTCATTGGAAGTAACACATTCATATATTTGTTTATAGTTTTCATCTGAAGACAGCACTTGATAAAATGTGAACAACTCTAACATGCAGCCCAGTAAGTTGTTTTGTCCTCCTCAGTCCATTCAGATTGAGGTTTGAGGACATATTCTTCAATAGTAGCAGCAAGAGGATTTATATCATCATCATCTACATCAGAAGATTTACCAATTTTAGTATTTATTTTCATGGGTTGCATAGTACCAACTCTTACACATTCCATCAATCGCTTATCAATGTTGTTCATATATCTTGTAATTCTTTCTTATATATCGAAGTGATCTCCATAAAAAATAGGTACTTGAGTAATATTGTTTGATTGAAAAGCTTTTGTAGTTGTCATGATCGAACTTTCAAGTTTTTAAACTTGGAAAATAATAATTTTCAAAAAGTCAGGCTCGGATACCAATTGTAAGTCTAGTTGGCAACAAATAAGGCTAGAGGGGTGATGAATAACCTTTAAAAACTTTGAAGGTCATTTTTGAAAAACTTCAAAAGTTGTAGGGAAAAATACAACTTTTGTCAGTCAGCTGATGTAGTGTCAGCCAGCTGAAGTATTGAAGATTTCTTAGAGTTGATGCGGTCAGTAGCGAAGATAAAATTGGTCTGCCTGCTGACACAGTTTGAAATGTTTTCTAAAGATCACAAGTTATAAAGAATGAACTGAAAGACAATTTACAAAATAACTAAGTAATCAACTGATGAAACTCACTGACTGACACTTAAGTAGATTGAAACTACTTAAGTGTTAGAACAGATTGTGTAAACAGATGAATAGAAAACAAAGAAATTAAAGTGGTTCACAGTGTAAACTGCTATGTCCACTACCAAGTTGGTCAAACTTAGATTTTGAAGTGCACTAATATTATTAATAATATCGGTGATCATTAACGGATTAGTGTACAACAAAGATCGGTGTTTGAGGAGTATGCTTGAAAGTCAATCATACTCGTGGTACAATCAAATAAGTCCTTAATGAAATGAAACAAGTAAGGAATATCGAAATAATGATTGTCAAAAACAATAACTAGAAAAGAATAATAATTTATGACTATCTAACTAGAGTTTAAGGTTGGGGCACTTCAATTAAGTATTTTGCTTGAGAGAGTATAAAATACTTCAGTGTCTTCACAACTTGCTTCAATGGTCTTTATATATAGTTGATTTGAGATTCAAACCGTTGGAGGCAAGTTTAAATTTGAAATCAAATCAAATCGGATTAGAGTATCCTTTTACAAGATCATATGGATCTTGTGTGTACGATATAAGATATGAGATTTTATCCTAACACAGATAAGGGAAGTATTAGAAATATCATGTTTGAGCAAATAGAGAAATAAATGATTTTAAATAAATTATATGTAAAAGTGTCAACCGAAAGCTATTCTGAAAGTAGGCAGCTGAAAGAGTTGTTGGTCTTAAAGTTGTAGATAGCTTAAGTTATGGTACTTAATGGTTTTAAGTAAATCATGCATAATCCAATAAATTCAAACAGAAAACAGTGAGAAACTTACTGATTTTGGTGCTGAAGAGGGTTAGGGCTCGGTTTTCGCCCATAGAAAGAGTGTTCTTTTGCGACTGGGACTCCGGCTACCACCGCTTCAAGTTCAAAGAACCCTTTGCTTCGCTTTCATGGGATGTGTGCAGTGAGGAGAGAGGTGGAGAGGGAGAAACTGACCTTGAAAGAGGCCATGAAACCGCGATGTTTTTGCTGGGTGATTAATCGCTCTCCACACGCGTGAAAGTGAATTTGGACGTAGACCGTAGGATCTTAGTAAATGTATCAATTACAACCTCTAAATAGCTTTAGACAATTACACATGTGTGAGACTGAGCTATATTGTATTATTACTAGTTTTTGTGCTCGTGCCTATAGCACGGCGTCAGTATGGGACGGTATTAGTATTCAAATAAATCAATATATGTTTTAATCATGTATCAAAAAGAGTTTCAAATATTTTCGAGTATGGTGACATACATGTACTCTAGCCCAAAGTGTTTATTAATATTTAGTTTTGTATTTTTTTTAGGGAAACATGGGCGGTACATTGTTTGATTTTATTAATAGAAATAAAATTACAAACTTGAGGGAAATAACCAGCCTTGTCTTATAGAAGGGAGGACAGAGGAGTCTGACCTCGAAAAAGAAATACTAACAACAAATAAAAACAAAGAAATTTGAATCTAAGGTAAACCTTGGACATCCATAATGATATCACCGTGCATCAAGTGAGGGAGATCTGATAAAAAGAAAAAAATGGCTTCCATACTTGTGTCCCTAGCAAGATTAGTAAAACCAATAATCAAATATTGTTAAAGAAAATAAAATTGACATGTAGAAACAATATTGTTTTTTTTTTCAAGAAACTTGCTCTCTGTAACATGCCCAATGCAAGTCAGTAATACTCCTATGTGTTCCACTCAATGACTCCTCGTAAATTTAATGATATCATCATAAATCCAAATATTCAAAAATGTAAGACTCTTTCAGCAAAAACACCACCAAAAAAGAAAGTAAGAATGCAGTAATACGCTCATGTTTAATAAGAAAGACTCTTTAAAAATCAATTACTTTAAAATTCCCCAAAACTGAAAGAAACAAAATACAAAAACCAAATACAGAAATTGAGAACTTACAGTTGATGGAGTCGCGTGGGTCTGAGAGCTGGAGAGGTAAGGCGCTGGTTCTTCTTGAAGGAGGAATTTCGTACCCTTTACAGCAAAACCAAATACAAAATATTGAAGCTTTAAATCTCAATTGAAAACATGACATAAAAATTCCCCAAGAATGAAAGAAACAAAATACAGAAACCAAATCTAGAAATTGATAACTTACAGTTGATGGACTCGCGCGGGTCGGAGAGATGGAGAGGTAAGGCACTATTTGTTGAAGGAGGAATGTAAAAATCTCATTTACACAACTCCTAAATAATTGGACTTTATCATGATGATGTGACCATATCCAGTATAGTATTTTAGTTCAAAATGAAAGGGCATTTGCAACATGTCGAAAAAGTAAGATTTGTACTCATTAATGACAATTCAACCCTTCATGAAAAGAAGTATGACCCAATTACACAATTTCATATCCTTTTTCATATACACAATTTAGGTTTCATAAAAAAAGTTAAGTACAAATATTAATATTAATACTCTTCAATTTGTCGTGAGAGTGTTGATTTTAATGTATCACTACTGAACGACAATTTACTTCAAATGTGTCTCATATAGTTAGACTGCATTCAGGTGAATAAACTTAGTTCTAGCTCTATAACTCAGAATGTTCAAAGTATAAATTGTAATATGATTGTTGTGTCGGTTGTGAATATTATCTAGTGTCGTGTATGTTATTTGCAGAATCATCTGATGATATTAGAAGGCCCATTATGATGATTGACTTAATATGTTGGGCTTGCTGTTAACTATATTCCTTACTTTCTTTCTCCATTAGTGGTATATGGGTGTAAACCTGTGGAAAGAATGGATACTATGGGTGGTTTAGCATCAGCCAGTCCCTGCTCATCATGCCAGCCAAGTCCATGCGCATCCTACAATCCCAGCCCTGTTTCGTCATCCTTTCCTAGTTTAGTCTCCTCTTTATATGTTGCCAACGGTAATCCTGATCCTAATTCCCTCATTCCATGGCTTAAAAACCTATTGTCTGGCTCATCACCATCTTTGTCCAAGTTTCCTGACCATATCTACATCCTCGGAGGTTCTATAAGTGCTCCAGTCACCCCTCCATTAAGCTCCTCGACTGTTCGAACACCCAGGATGAAGGACACTTGACAATATACATTAAAAACACAAAGCTTAGTAACAAATGCACCTACATACTTGGCATGAAATCAAATCTTGTGCCCCACAAATCCATATACTATGTAAATGGTACCACTATCATGGCATAAAGAAAAGGTACCAAGACTGACCCTAAAGAGGATGTGCATGATGTTTACAAAACTCCAGTCATGTACATAACACAAACAATTGAAACAGAGGCCAAGATGGCCATTTGGCTCCACACCAATAGGAAACTAAGCATTATTACTCAATTGCAAACAGAACCTTCTATCACACTATCATTCAAAAGGTTAAGTTCTTTATTTCAAATAGGACTCTTAGTGGAATGCCCAAAATGGAAAATATGATTCTTTTAGCAGATATTTGCAAATTTCCAGTCATTGCCCTTAAATTGAAGCACTTTTACTATCTTTTATTAGATCAAATGTACATTGGTAAGCTAAAAACAGTACGCCAAGCCAATAAGTGGAAACAAAAATGTGAACAAAATAGGAGGAAAAAAGACAAACATAAAAGAATGCAGGAAACTAATTTCCTGAGTTTCAGATATTTGCAAATACTAACCTATGCAGTAAGATCAATCTGGTTCATGTAAGAGTTGTAGCTTTTCGGTAACTGCCAATCACAGAATGACCAAAAAAATTAGTTGAAACCTAAATACAGAAAACATAAATCTCTGATTTTGAAAAATAGGACCAATTTCATACCCTTCCCAGCCAATTGGTGGCATCGAAAAAATTAATTGAAACCAAATAAAGAATTGAAAGAAAAAAAATAAAGAAACCGAATCCTTACCGTTGATGGAGAATACCAGTAGATACAGTACGTGGGGGGGGGTAGAGAGGTGGAGTCTGGAGAGGTGAAGATATATAATGAAGAGGGAAATAGATATACAGAGATTTCTATAATCTTCAACTCGTCGGATTCAATGGCAAGGGGCTAGGGCTCAATTTTCAACTCGCCGGCTTCAATGGCGACTAAGGGGCTAGGGCTCGGTTTTGGGAGATGGAGATACCGTAGACATGTGTCTGGATAACTAAGCATCGGAAAATTCCGTGTGGGAGATGGAGATTGGGGTAGACATTGGCAGTTGGGAGGGAAAGCCCCAATTATGTCGTCGAATGCAAAGTGGAGGCAGTTGTTGTGAAGTCTTTGGGGGGTGGGAGGAGAGACATGAGTTGAGATTGAACATTTGAACTTGGAAAGAGATAATAACCGTAGAATTTTAGTAAAAAAAATAAATCTAAGCCTCTGAATAGGTTTTGTCAATTGCGAGCGTGCGGGACTGACATGTATTGTATTATAGTTAGATGAATCAAAAATTCAAAATGAGAGCAGATGATGATCCGCTCCATTGCGGCCCTACGGTAATGCGAACACTGCACCTAGAACTGTTACAAACACTTTTGAAGAACATGTTTGTATTATTGCTCAGTATTAATATTCAGTACTACTTTTATATTTATCCTTTAAATTTTTAAATTTAAGAATCAAATTAAATTCGGTTCCTACTTCCTAACACTAAAAAGAGGAATCCGATTGCTTACAAAATGGTCTAAATCAATTCAGGAAAGAGCCCAAGGCAAGACCCCTATTTGAGAATGCTTGCTTTTCCACTATGTTTAATTCTGGCTTACGCTTGTTTGGTGAGTCAACAGGCTGATCACGCCGAAGCTTCATCTCAAGGCAAGGCAATATTTATACTGGCCGGACAGAGCAACATGTCGGGCCGAGGCGGCGTGGTCAACGACACCTGGGACGGCTACGTCCCTCCCGAATGTGGGCCCAATCCATCGATCGTCCGTCTCAATGCAGGGCTCAATTGGGTTGAGGCAAACGATCCTCTCCACCGAGATATTGACGTGACAAAAACATGCGGGGTTGGGCCTGGAATGGCGTTTGCCAATTCGTTGTTGGGCAAGGATTCAAGCATTGGCGTGGTGGGTCTGGTTCCTTGCGCAATTGGTGGGACTAATATAAGTGAGTGGGCCCGTGGTGGCCACCTTTACGGGGAGCTGGTGAGGAGGGCTGAGGCGGCGGTGCAGGGTGGCGGTTCGATCGCGGGGATGCTGTGGTATCAGGGTGAGAGTGACACGGAGAGCCGGCAGGAGGCGGAGTTGTACAAACGAAGGCTGGAGCGGTTTTTTGTCCACTTGCGTGCTGATCTTCTCCCACCTAAGATTCCTATAATTCAGGTAAAACATAATTCACCGCATATCATTTCTTTATTTCCAAAACTAAAAATAATATTTTTATATTTTGGGTCCACTCTCTCCTAAGATTCCTATAATTTAGGCACAGTAAGCCAACTGTAATTGGTCTGTTCTTATTTCTCCATTTCTCAATTCGTCATTAAATTATGGTTCTAGTTTATCTAATATACGGATTTAAAAAAAATAATTGATTTAATTATTTATTTTAATTTAATATGTAATTTTTTAGAGTTTATTTGTGTATGACCCATAATTAAAATAAGATAAAATAGTAAAGATAAAATGGTAAAAGTGATATTTTAAAAAGATAAGTTTTAAACTGGACAATTATTTTTTCTTAAACAGTATATCGGATAAAATACGACGATAATTTGAAAACAAAGGAAGTATTATATTTTATCTGTTTCAAAACTTTTACTTTTAAAAAGTCACTTTGATCATTTTTACTATTTTTTCTATTTTAATGATGGATTTACATGCAATTTTACTAATATTTGTAACAGAGTACATGAAAATTATTTAGAAAAATTGGCAGCATTTACAACTAATAAGGATTTTTTTTATGGTTCTTTTGCACGTGTTTGAATCTTAAGAAAGAGCAAAATACAAAATATCCCCCAGCGGTTCGACTAATCTACTAATCTGCACCACCCTATGCTACTTTATTAAACAACTCTCCCATGGTTTCTATTTCTAGGCGGTTTTATGAAACCATGTCCTATGGCTCGAATCCATACTCAAATCTTATTTTGATAGGACCCTTGAGAGTAGAATCCGAGTTTTCCTATTATTCGTTAGGGCTAAATGCATTATTAGCCCTTGAATTTTGGTCAAACTTATCAACAATCCTCCAATTTTAAAAAGTTTTACCACCGATCAAAGTAGGTCTTTTTTACTTATCGGAGGTCCCTAGCCCTAACGTCGTTTGTGTATTTCCGTTAAGTGAGCGTGTGTCACTCACATGCACAAAATAAAGGGACCATGTACAACATCATCAAAATAAGGGGGTAATATGAAAATTTTATATCATCTTTTCCAATAAGGGATTAATGTGATGTTGTCGCTAGTATAAAAGATTTTATACGCCGATTAATGATTACGAAATGATTCACACACACACTCACTCTGTGTGTGTGTGTGTGTGTGTAACAACACTTGATAAATGTTTCCTCCAATATCATAACCACCTACCGGCACCACCACCAGCCACCATGCTTTTGACACTCCTCCCCCCTCCAATATTTCCATTCATCTATCTCCTATGCTGCTCTCTCTCTCTTTCCTTCTCCTTCTCACGCCGCTTGTAATCCTCTTGACCAAGATTCTCTCTTGTCTTTCTCTCCAAGCTTTTCCCAGTTGAATTGGTCTTCTGGGCCACAATCCCCACTTCACATTTCCAGTTGAATTTGATCACTTTTAACGTTAGCAAAAACAGCTTCACTGGCCTAATTCCATCCTCTATCTGCACCAATTCCTCTTCTCTCTCTCTTCTTGATTTCTCCTTCAATGATTTCACTAGCTAAATTCCCCCTGGATTCGGGGCATGTTCCAACCTCTAGTTTCTGCGTGCCTGTTTCAATAAACTCACGAGACAACTTCCAACTGATATTTATTCTTATGGGACACTGCAAGAAGTGTTCTTGCCCGGAAACAACATTTCCGACGAAATTGACCAAGCTATCACCAATCTCCTCAACCTCAAGATTCTTTCCCTTTTTGGTAACCAGCTAACTGGTTTGATTCCTCGGGATATTGGGAAGCTTTCCAGCTTGGAACAATTGCTTCTGCACATTAACTAACTCTCTGGCACTTTCTCCCCTCCTCCTTGATTAAGAGCACAAATCTGAAAGCACTGAATTTGAGGTGAACTCCCTGGTAGGGCGTCTTTCCGATTTTGATTTCTCCAGTTTCACCCAACTTACAAGCGTTGACCTCGTTGACAACAACTTCACCGGTACCTTGCCAGCAACCCTTTTCAACTGCAACACTTTAACCGCGATTCCCAACTTCACCGATATAAAATTTTCACATTACCCCCTTATTTTGATGATGTTATGGATGTCCCCGTTATTTTGTACATGTGAGTGGCACATGCTCACTTAACGGAAATACATAAATGACGTTAGGGTTAGGGACCTCCGATAAACGAAAAAGACCTACTTTGATCAGTGGTGAAACTTTTTGAAGTTGGAGGACTGATGATGAGTTTTATGAAAGTTCAGGGACTAATGGTGCATTTAGCCTTATTAGTTATTTAACTTGTGCCATGTAAAATATAAGGTATATCTTTTTTTTATAATAATAATATAAATTCACATAAAGATAAATGAAAATTTAGGTATACCTTTATCCACCAAAAAGATATTTGCAAGAAAAGAAAATACATTTTGTCACTCTATAAGGAAGAGACTAAAATCAGTATTCCAAAAAAACCCACCACAAACCTCGCCAGTTGAGTTGGACATCAAGATGCATATGAGTTTTCAAATAAACTACAGATTATAATTATAATGATATTAATTATCAAATCATTTGTTTTTCTTTAATTTGTGTATCAGGTCGAATATAACAATAATTTAGAATAAAGGGAGTAAGCACTTCAATTTAAAATAACAAACTGTTCTGTAATCTGTATCCACAGTGTTCAGATACAAGCAACGGTATATTGTAATGTCTAATTTAACAAACCGTTCTTGTATAAAAAGTCAACAAATAAAATATAAATGTTGTGTATAAGTAATTTCTTTAATATCTAAGATGATTAGTCTTACGGTGATATATATTTCTATTTAAGTAGTTCTCCTTAATTTTTTTTTCTTCATTTTGCTTTTGTATAGTTTAGTTGTAAAATATATATGTTGTGCGTTTAACGCACGTGTAAGAACTAATTTTCCAACTAACATGAAATACATATTCTCTATTGGTAATAAAAGTAAAAATATTTTATTCTAAATACTTTTAAAACTAACACCGAACTTGATAATAATAGTATAATTTTTTTTGTTAAAAACTTTTAAAATCATTATTTATTTTTAAACAATATGTGATGTTTATTTTCTATTTTTATTGGTAATAAAAGTTCAAAAATGCTAGGTTTACCACTATTTCTACCATTATTGTTACCACCAAGCCTTAATGAGGGTAAAATTATGTGTTTTATCTAAAGACTTATAACCAACATCGCTTTATAATCATGTGGTATACATATTTCTATTAGTAATAATAGTATTTTAAAATCAACACCAATTCTAATAAATGTGAGATGCATCTCTTCTATTAGTAATAATAGTAGACTTTTATTTAAAAACTTTTAAATCACCATATCTTTCTAAATAATGTGAAGATACATATTTTCTATTGGTAATAACATTAAAATTTCCTTATCTAATGACTTTCATAACCAATACCCATTTTTTAATAATGTGAGTTACATCTCTTTGTAACCAATATGAGATATATAATTTAAAAACTTTTTAAATCAATATCATTTTTCTAACTAATGTAAAATACTTCTATTCTATTGGTAATAATGGTAGACTTTTAAAACCATCATCACTCTCTAACCAATGTGGAATACATCTATTTATTTGTTAATAATAATAGAAGTATTTTATCTTAAAAAATTTAAAACAAATGTCTTTTTTCTAAACAATGTAGGATATATCTCTTATCTTCTATTGATGATAAAATAGAAGTTTTTATCTAAATACTTTTAAAATCAACATCATTTTTAATCAATGTATGATATATCTATTTTATTAGTAATAATAACCAACATCTATTTTTAACAAATGTTAAGATATATATCTTTTATTGGTAATAATAGTAAAAGTCTTTTATCTAAAATTAAAATCAATATTATTTTCTAACCAATGTGAGATATACATCTTCTATTGTTAATAATATTAGAAGTCTTCTATCTAAAGACTTTGAAAACCAACATCACTTTCCAACCAATATATGATACATATTTTCTATTGGTAATAAGAATATTTTTAAAACCATCATCAATTTATACTCAATGTGAGATACATTTCTTCTATTGGTAACTAGTTCTACACCCGTGCGTTAAACGCACACCATATATCTTTTTCTATCAAATTATACATAAGCAACATGAAGTGAAAAAATAAAATTAACCATAAAGATTGTGAGTTCGATATGTACATGAACTGGACAAATTATTATAACATAACGATTAAGAAAAAGTAAAATTATTAATAGAGAATACAATAAATAAATAAAATCTTTTATAAAATTTAAAATATTTTTTAAATACAACATTTGTCATTAAATATATGTGATTACTACTACTATCACTATGATTAAATATGTACAATTACTACTACTATCACTATCACATAACAAAACTCATATAATCTATATTAATCAATGTATAACAAGTTAAAATGACGATAAACCAAAGAAAAGCAACTCAAATTACATACTTCATACGGTCATCCCTCCCCTGAAATGACCTAAATGTCCCTAACTCAAAAACCCTTTCATTAATAGTGTCACCCAAATGATGTGACACTGATAATATATGTACTTAATTATTACAACTATATCTACAAATATTTAAGCCTCATTCAATAGACAATAAAATAGACATTTAGACTATGATTACTCTCAATTCATTGTACCTCTCACAGAGTATGATATACTCGACTACTCGCCCATATACATAATCACACCCTTCTACAGTCATCGTACATGTTACCAAAGAAATTAAACTACGATTTACTTGTCCATAGTCATCTTCCAATGTCAATGAGCGAAAATGGAATCCGGTAATGATGGTGTTGTCACCTCTCACCAGAACCTTGTTGATCTTTAAAAGTCCACTCATCCAGTATGTCATAACTGATACTACTACTATTGCCAGTGAAATTAAGTGGTTATAGACAACAAAAGCGGTCACAGAGCATTTATATTCAAGGAGAAAACACATTTATGGCTGAGTAAACAATGTTTGTTGAGTATCAAATTAGACATGACAAACTTTAAGGATCCATAGTTGTTCATCAAATTATATTTCACTATGTACTTGTTCTTTAGCCCCTATGGATCGAATTTGTCTTGACAAAACTAACAAGTAAATTAATATTCAAAGAGGAAACACATTTATGGCTGAGTAAGCAATGTTTGTTGAGTTTTTAGATTGCTAGTCTTGTTTCTCTTGCATATTGGTAAAAAGAGAAAAGACATTCCTTCTTAGATTGATAGTATTTAATTTCTTAACAACTTCTTATATATTTTTTATTTACTTATCAATACTTGTATATGTGTTCATATGTAAATAATATCCTTTATTTTGAAAGTAGTTACAGTTGGTTATCTAGCAATCTTGAGATAAACAAATTACATTTGTCATTATATATATCTTCCTATTTTTGGCTAGTGCATTTTGAAGAGATCTTGCTATATTTGGATGTGCTAATCACATTTGTCATTATATATATAAAGAAAATGTAACAAAACAAAGTGTTCCAATTTTCAATGCATTGTTAATTAAATGTTTAGTATAAAACTAAGAAAAATGTAATAAAACAAAGTGTTTCACTTCCGACTTCCATATTTGTGTTTTCATTTATTTGTGGTTTTCATTTATGGAAAACATTTAGGGCGGAAAATCACGCTTGTATATATATATATATATATATATATATATATATATATATATATATATATATATATATATATATAATAGTAAAATACTTTGTAACCAATGTGAGATGCATACATCTATTCTATTTGTAAATAAGAAGTCTTTAATCTAAAGACTTTAACCAACATTTTTTTAAAAATAATGTAAGATACATCTCTTCGTTAACTAAACAATAATGTGGTTGCTTGCGTGCTCTTCTAACACCACATTAAAAGCAAGGGGTCTAAAATGACACTAATAAGAAATGGGTTCCCTATCTAACTCTTCCAATATAATTTCAATCTCTCTCGCACACTAATCTTCAAACCCACCTTTTGTTTTTGGTAGAAAGCCCACCATTTTTTCTAGCAACGAATTATAAGGATTTCTTGAAGATCGAGAGATTGAAATCGAGCAAGGACCTTGGTGACATCGTCAGAACTAATGAGGTTTTTTATGAGAGAACGTGAGTGGAGGAATCGGGTATGGAGGTGATTAAGGTCTCGTTCGGTTCAACACTTTTGAAAACTTAACATTTTTAAAATGCAGTTTTTAAGAAATGGCGGCGTCACAATAATGAACAGTAAAGGGAAATGATTACTTAAGACTCCTTGTTTACCGTGGATTTAATGCAAATGGCGACATACCAATTTCCCAGAAAAATTCCACTAATAACTTCAAAACTCATCCTCAGCCTCAAAAGATCAAGCTCGACTATACGAGCAACAAACAGTTAACAACAAAGAGCGACCACGATCCAGAAGCCAAAAAACCGAGGAAACAAAAACGATGATCAAAGGTACTCGGCAGCTGCAAATAGAGTTTAACTATACTTTCCAAGCTAAGGATAAATCCTCGCACTTGGAAACTCGGGGACTATTGAAGAGACCCGACCTGGGTCCTCATACGTGGAGTGGACATGTGGCTTCCAGCTGGAAGAGTGGGCCCATCTTTCCGTAGTTCGTCTGGGCAAAGGGCCGACCGTGAGCAACGATGATTCATTTGGCCGAGCAAAACATCCTCGGATTGACCAATAGCTATCCCGAGGACCAAACCCGACTACCCATCACGACAAAGATCAAAGTCATGCTCGGCAGACCAACCTTCCATGACAATGACAGGCCTGACTTATAGCCTATACGTAGCCTCCAGATGTCATATCCACAAAAGGCGAGCAAGCCATGCAAGCCGTTGTAGCTTAGCGGCTCATCAACCGCCTACAATTGGTACATCACACGCTATCTATCAACCACTTAGGAACTACCAGCGAGCCGACCAGTGGACAAGTCCCACCATCAGGGACCCCATTTCAATCATGACAAATCCAAACTACTATAAAAGGAAGCCTTTCCCTTTAAGAAAATGTATGATTTACTTTGCATTCAAAGACTTATAAGAGCTTTTGCACACATTAGACACAAAAGAGGATTATTGCCAAACACCCACCGGAAGCTTAAGGGAACGCCTAGCTCCGGGATACATAAAACTCCCTGGTTACTGACTCTCATACCTGAGGGCTGTAGTTGGGAAACCCCCAGCACCCTAACAGTAATCTTCTTTCAGGTAACCAACGGCCAAGAGCAAGCACAAAGACCAGATATCCTATCAACTTTGGTACGACAAGTACCCACATACACCGACGTGAACATCAACCCAAGACACGTCAGCTTCGGTCTATTACATGGACCAACAGCATAGTCACCCCATCTTTGTGGCGTGATTAAAGTGGTTCCGTTGTCGGGAATCGACATATTTTACCAAGCCATTACTATAGAGAAATGGACAAACAAACCCCCACAAAACAAAACCAGCCAGAAACGAACATACTACCTCCCTCACCTGCCAGCAAAGTGACTGACATGGACCTCGCCACCGCTACTTCAAAAGCGTTGGGAGGAAAGGGCAACCAAGAAGATGCTCGCAACGTAGGAGGTGCCACCGGCCAAGTGAGTACCATCTTTGATGTTGACGAGGGAGAGGCTCATGTGGAACATTCTTGGATAGAAACGAACAAGGCCACCGAGCAAGATGTACTCTTGGTAGAGGCAAAGTTCTGGGAACGCCAGAGACTTTACCTTACAGGAATTCAAGAAGCCGAGCTTAAAATGTTCGCGCTTCAGAAGAAGATGAAGGCAGCGACCAATGCCATACCCCAAGAGGAGCCATCCCAGGTCCTTCAAAAGGTTACTTCAAGGGGCAAAGGAAAAGAAAAGGACGTACCTCGGGCTAGTGTAAGATCCCGGCTAGGGGATAGGATGAGCGAGCAAACGCCCAAAGCTAGTATCCATAGCCGGCTAACTTTTCCGAATGAGTCCAATCGCCGAACACGGGAGATGAGCGAGGAAGGAGAGTCAAGGCCAAGGGTCGAGGTAGTGAAGAATAAAACATGTGGGCATTGAACTCACTCCCAGCAATCCGGGACATGGCACCTAAAGAGTGGTCGGAACGCGACCCCCGAGGTACAAAAATCAACCAATAAGCCATCCTTGGTCGTAGAACAAAAGGTGAAATTCCTCCGTGGCAGGCTTGAGGCCATAGAAAAGGGAAAACCAATGATACTACCCCCAGCCAAAAATGGCCCATTCTAGGAAAGAATGGGGAAGGTCCCACTACCTGATAAAAAATCCCCACATTTGAATCGTATCAGGGCCTCACTAATGTTGTCGATCATATGGCAAGCTTCGAGGTCAAAATGAACGCAGGGGCCCCTGATGATGAAGACGCATGGGGAAAGATATTTGCAGGGACCCTTAAAGGAAGGCATTGAAATGGTACACCGGTCTCCCACTAGATTCAGTTGAAAGTTGGGATGAATTCAGACAAATGTTTGTCACCTAATTCTTCCTCGGCTGGGCTTCAGCCGAAGAAACAGACCGACCTATGCGGGATACAACAACGGATAAACGAGTCGAACCAGACATACATGGATAGATTCATGGCCATGGTCGACCAAATACCGTACATCTCCGAAGAGTCGATTAAGATGTGTTTTATCTCCGGTTTACAACAGGGGCTGATGAGGCAAGAGATGATGCTGCGAGACCAAACCTCCGTCGGTAAAATGTATGCCCATGCTATTCGGATAATCAATACCGAGGAGGCGAAGAAGGAAGGGAATGAGAAGAAAGACGGGAAAAAGGAAGAGCACGATGGAAGGCATCAGGCTCACGATAACTCGAACAAAGGGGGCGAGGATCAGGCCACAAAGTGGAAGATAATCGAGGAAAGAACGTGTGGGATGAAGTCGACTGGACTCCATTCACGACCAGCCACAAGCACATAATGAACGTCCTGGTCGATCAGGACAAAATAGACAGGCCGTGGCCGCTGAAAGAAACTCGGTATCTCCGCAACCCCAACAAACGGTGTGCTTTCCACAAAGACATTGGTCATACGACTGAAGAATGTATCAACTTGAAGAAAGCTATTCAAAAGTTGATCGACAGGGGCGAGCTCCGAAGGTTCGAGAAGAAAAATAACGACCAGGGGGAAGGCAAAGAGAGCCAGAGAGAAATCAGAACCCCCGACCAAATAATGGAGGCCCCAGAAACGTGATTGACACCATCAAGGAGGCCACGCCAAGTGGGACTCAGTTGAAACATATGATTTACAATTTAAAACATATGCTCAACATGATGCCACGACCCGATGAAGCGAGGCAAATCACCTTTTGGCCAATCGAAATAGTCACTAGCGAAACTGCTCGTCAACAACCTTTGACTATCCGAGTGAGAATCCATGACAGTGAAGTGAAGCGAGTAATAGTAGACACGGGGGCTGGAAGGGATATTTTGTATTATTCCTGCTTCAAGGGGATGGAGTTAGGAGACGCCCATCTGAGGCCGAGCAGCGTACAGTTGGAAGGGTTTACCGGTCACAAGGTGGCGGTGAAAGGAACCATCACCCTCATGGTGACTTTGGGGGAAGAGAGCATGACTCCTCGAACGGAGGAGGTCGAATTTTTGGTACTCGACCTACCATCCCCATACAACGCCATACTGGGATCACCTTCTCAAATGAAGTTCCAGATGGTTCGTCTATGGCTCAGCAACGAATAAAATTCCCTATTGAAAAAGGGGTAGGCATGGTCTTAAATGATCCAGTGAGCACTCTGGAGTACATTTAAAGAGAGAAGACGAGGAAAGAGAAGGTGACAATCACCATGCCCGAAGGAGAAATAGTCGAAATTAGCAGAATGACCAAGAGGCTCCGAGAAACGGAAGAACCGATTTCATTGCTCCCCGAGCACGCACAAACGTAGCAATTAAGGCGAGTTGGGAACGCCAACTTGCTTGAAAAAGAGGTGGCAAGGATCATGTACGCTTGAAACGAGTTGGGAACGCCAGCTCGCTCGAAAAAGGTGGAAAGCGAACTGGGAACGCCAGCTCGCCACAAAGAGAGGGAAGCGAGGACCATATGATTGGCACCTCAACCACTACCGAGCATGACAAAAAAGATCAGGCTGCCACGAAAGTAATCACAATCGAAAGCCTGGACGTTGATCACTACCCAGCTATCGAGCCAAACGAGGAACTCGATGAAATCATGATTAACCTCGACTTCCCCGAGCAGAAGGTCAAGGTAGGAAGAGAGATTCCTGAGGAAGAGCGAGCAACAATCATCAAACTATTAAAAGAAAGCTTGGATGTGTTCGCCTGGAGGATTGAGGACATGGAGGGCATTAGCGAGAACGTCGCTATGCACCAGTTAAGCATTGATTCGGACTTCACTGCCATACAACAAAAGGCAAGAATTTTTTTCATGGGAAAAACATATAGCCATCAAAGAGGAAGTGTCAAAATTGCTGAAAGCTAAGATTATTAAAGAGGTCTTATATGCAACCTGGATTGCAAATGTGGTCATGGTGAAAAAAATAACCGGGAAATGGAGAATGTGTGTGGACTTCACTGACCTTAACAAAGCATGTCCAAAAGACTGGTACCCACTACCAAGGATCGATCAACTTGTGGACTCCATTTCTGGGCACAAAATCCTTTAGTTTTGTGGATGCTTATTCGGGCTATCATCAAATCAAAATGTGGTTGGCCGACCAGATACACACAACATTCCGAGCGGCTGGAGGATTGTATTGTTACACCATGATGCCTTTTGGCCTAAAGAACGCGGGAGCTACCTACCAGAGAATGGTGAACAAAGTGTTCGGCGACCAGCTGGGCAGGAATATGTAAGCTTACATTGACGACATGGTTATCAAAACCAAACACTCCGATCATGCCAATGATTTGCGGGAAACTTTCTCAAATCTGAGAAAGAACAAAATGAAGCTCAACCGGGCCAAATGCGCATTCAGAGTAACAGCAGGAAAGTTCCTCATCTACTTGGTCAATGAAAGGGGAATCGAGGCCAATCCATAAAAGATAAAGGCTTTGAAAACTATGGACGTTCCATCCTCGATCAAGTACGTCCAACAACTCAATGGTCGGATCACGGCCCTCAGTCGCTTCATCGCCAAGTCAGTCGAGAAAAGCTTGCCCTTCTTCAAAATATTGAAGGGAGGGAAGAAGTTCGAGTGGAACAATGACTGTACCCAAGCTTTTGAGGAACTCAGAGAATACCTTGGTCGACCACCACTCCTTAGCATCCCAGTACCCGAAGAAAAGTTATATGTATATTTGGCAGCATCAGACTCAGCAGTTGCTGCAGTTTTAATAAGAGAAGAAGAGAAAATTCAAAAGCCAATTTACTATTTTTCTCATGCACTGATGGATGTTGAAGGGAGATACTTGGAGGTTGAAAAATTGGTCCTCCTCCTAGTCATTACTGTCCGGAAAATTAAAAGCTTATTTCCAGGCACATTCAATTATAATATACACCAATTTTCCTTTGCGAAAAATCTTGCACAAACCGGATATGGCGGGCAGAATGTTGAAATGGTCGGTAGAGCTTTCAGGATATGACATCAACTACGAGCCCAGGAAAACGATCCGAGCACAGGTTCTGGTCGACTTCATCGCTGAAACTTCATTTACGAAACAGAAGGCCGATGAAGAACAAATTGGCAAAGAGGTCACCCATGTGACCACAAAAGCGACTATAACAGGCGAGCAAACAAGGATCAGGCCCCCTAAATGTTGGGTCTTATTTACAGATGGATCTGCGGGAGCATAAAGAAGCGGGACCGGTCTTTCAATGATCATCCCGGAATCTGGAGAGCTGAATATGGCCTTAAGATTTCAATTCAAGACGTTGAACAATCAGGCCGAGTATGAAGCTTTGGTCTTCGAAATCGAGCTCGCATTAAGCTTGGGGGCCGAGGACATTGTGATTTATAGTGATTCCCAATTGGTGGTTAAACAAGTACTGGGCGAGTACGAAGCAAATCACCTGGTGTTGTCCAAATATCAACAACTAATGCAAAAGTTGTTGGCATGGTTTAAATACTGGGAGCTTGAACAAATTCTTAGAGAGGGTAATTCCCGAGCGGATTACCTTACCAAAATTGCATCCTCGAAAGCAGTGAAGGTACCTCCTGATGTTGAACTTATGTTTCTCAAAAATCCAGCTATCGACCAGGAGAGGAGATTATGGTACTCACGGAGGCTTCAAGATGTTGGATCGATGACATAAGGGACTACATCGAGTAAGGTATCCTTCCGGAAGGAAAAAGCGAATCACAAATAGTAAGGAACCAAGCATGCAGATACTCGGTCATAGGAGGTATGCTTTACAAACGATCTAATACAAAGCCTCTTCTTCGATGTATACGGACCAGAGACAGTTAAGGATCTGTTGGCCAAAGTACATGAAGGTGAATGTGGTGGACATCCAAGTCCGAGGACTCTGTCGGACAAAATGAGCTTTCATGGGTAGAATTGGCCGAGCATGAGAAAGGACGCAGCGAAGTAAGTGAGAAAATACGACAAGTGCCAGAGATATGAAAACATTCCACGACTCCCCTCGGTCCTGCAAACACCGGTGGTCGCTGCGTGGCCTTTTGACATGTGGGGAATTGACCTCATTGGTCCATTCCCCAAAACTAAGCATGGATACAAGTATGTAATTGTTGCGGTGGACTACTTCACCAAATGGATAGAAGCAAAGCTACTCGCCAGCATAACCGAGGATCAAGCCATAAAGTTCGTATACGAGCAGATCTACTGCAGTTTCGGACTTCCTTGGATGATCATTTCCGACCACGACACTCAGTTTTCAAAAAAGTTTACAGGGAGTTGCAAAAGGTTGAATGTCAAACACCGAATGTCCTCGGTAGCTCACCCACAAGGCAATGGTCAGACATAGGCAGGAAATAAGAAGATTACGCATGCCTTGAAGAGAAATCTAGATGACAAAAAAAGAAACTGGCTAGAATAGTTGCCAATCGTCTTATGGGGAATCAGAACTTCAATTCGAGGGTCTACTGGTGAAACCCCGTTCGCACTTACCTATGGGTCAAAAGCAATGGCATCGGATGAATTAGCTCTTCTAACAGTCCGAGTCACCTTCTTTGATCAAGAACAGAACAATTTGTCCAGACAGCTCGACTTGGACAACCTCGAAGAAAAGCGTTTGGAAGCTCGCCTCAAAATGATCAACTACAAAAAGCTTACTAAGATCCATCACGATAAGAAAGTAAAACCAAGAACTTTCTTAGTCGGTGATTTGGTCCTAAGAAAGATTGAGGCAACTGGTAGGAAGATAAGAAGGAATAAGTTATCACCAAACTGGGAGGGTCCCTTCAGGATAGCTAGCATTGTGAAAGAAGGAACCTACAGATTGGCAGAGCTTGACGGCACACCTTTCAAAAACCCTTGGCATGCTGATTACCTCAAGGCGTATTACCATTGATGTAACCTATGTAAAATCTAGCATTGAATGAATGATAAACGTTTCTTCTCAAAAATAATGTTCTTCTATGTTCACTCCCATCCTCAAACGGAGGTGGGAGAAAGACCTCATCCTCGATACACGAGGAAGACCATCAAAGAAAAGAAATGAGCCAAGTCCTCATTCCCATTCTCGTACGGAGGTGAGATAAAGACATCATCCTCGGTACACGAGGAAGACCATCAAAGAAAAGAAATGAGCCAAGTGCTCATTCCCATTCTCATACGGAGATAGGATATAGACCTAATCCTCGGCACGCGAAGAAGGTAATTATGAAAGAGTTGTGCTCATTTTAAAAGTTTGTCCCCGGTACACGAGGAAAACTACAAATAAAAATAAATACAAGTACCAAACAGAAATTGACAAAACATTCATCGACAGATATGATTAAACAAGAAATGAAACGATCAAAAATTAATAACCAAATTGTTAATTTCATTTCCAAATATCAAAAATAAAATTGTTTAAAACAACGGGCACAAGCGCCCAGTCAAGCTCGACGCAGCGAGGATTAGAGATATCACTCGGGCAGATCAACTACTTCGACATCGCGGGCAGGGAAAGGTAGACCTCGTTGCTCGCGGCAATCGATTCATTGTCAAATTCATCACGATTGGATTGCTTGCCCATGAATTGTCTTAGTTTTAGCTCAGCATCAAATTCTACCTCTTCACCCTGCTCTACGGCGTTGATCAAAGAGAGGACATCCAGAGACCAAGGGGTCGGGGGCACCCACTCCTCAAAACCATGCCGGGCATCCTTGGCATGCAACATCTTTAGTTCATCCTCATCAAAAGGGATCATCTCATGACCCTCCCGCGCACCATCCCCGACAAAATTCTCGTTGCCCCATTCTATGATGTTCCCGAGTGTCATACCTGAGGCGGCAGCAACCCGGAGCATGTGGCGAACGCCCCGCTCGTATTAAGGGAGGACCTCCTTGGTGTACTCCTCGGACTCTTTATACTGTGCAAGGGTAGAGGCTCTCACCTCATCAACCCGCCTCTCCAGGTCGGCAATTCTCACTGCAGACTCAACCGTCTCCTTCTCCGCCAAAGCCTTAGTTTGCTCGGCCAAAATGGCCCTTTGCTCGGCCTGACTAGCCTTCATCATTAGGCCCATCTCAATGGGTCACGTCGATGTTCTGCAGCTCTGGGACATCAGCAATATCCTTGGCGAGCTTCATACCCGCCGCTCGAGTAGCGGGCACGGCAAAATCATCCCAGTGCCAAGAAACTGTGTCCTTGCTGGACGAGAGGGACACCGCTTTCCCTTTCAATTTTTTAGCAAGCAGGAGCACGGCTAGGTACTTCCTCGGTACTCTGTTCGTCCTCTTCGGGTGAATCCTCGATCAACCGCCTTTTGTGCAGGGCAGCAGCTGGTGCACTCTCAACGGAAGGAGGTTTAGAGGTAGGGGCGGGAACTTTTTTCGTCGGGGCTTGGGCCGAGGGCTTCGGCTTTCGGGTCACTAGAACATTTGGTGGTACCCGGCGAGGGGCCGTAGATGCGGTGGCAGGCATGGTCGTGGTGGGCATGGACGAGGACCCGGTCCCCTGATCCTCGGTTGGTAGGGCGTAGGCCTTAGTTGGATCGGCGGAGGCATTCTTTAGTACGGGTCGTCGGGCAACCCCTTGTGTTCGCCTGGCAGTCCTGCCGGACATGTCGTCTATGTCCACGATCATATGTGAAACAACAGAGAAGAATAAGTCAGAACGAGCAAAAGGTTAACAAAAAAAAACAAATAAAAACAAGTGCAAAACAATGAATACTTTCACAACCTTCAAAATTGGACATATCGTCCTTGCATCGAGGGCAGTCGACCCTAAACTTATCTCCCTCGTGCATCGCCCATCCAGGATATTGAATGTACTCGGGGACAGAGCAACGAAGGTTCAACCCATCTATTCTCTTAGTCGACATCCCAACCATCTTCAACAAAATCTCGTCCTCGGTAACGGAGCTCCAGTAGAATACTCGGGCAGGACCAGCCCCACGAACTCCAAGATAATTCTCGATGGTCGTTCGGGCAGATTCCTTGTACTCGTCCAAGGTCCCAGCCGGCGAGAGCGACTTAACTTCAGTAGCAGGAAGTCGAGGAACAAGAAAGTTCCATCCAACTCGACTTTCGACCAGCAAAACTTTCTCGTCCCAGTGCCCCGTTTTGCTAGGAGGCTTGGCGAACAGATTAATTCCCCGGTTGTGATGCTTGCATTGAATCCGGTTCAAGGACTTGGTCACAGAAAAGTACATTTTGAAAAGGGACAAGGTAGGTTCAAACCCCAAAACCCAAACGCAAATGGCAAAAGAAATTAGGTACCTAACCAGGTTCAGGGAAAGGTTGAGAGGATGGACACTATCTTCCTCGAGAAGGTCGGAAATCAAGGGATCAAGGGGCAGCTGGAGACCTGCCTCAAAGAAAGAAATATAAAACCCAACCTTGTTGTGCAGACCCCTCAGTTCGTCCATACCAAGTGAATTGTGGGGAGCCGACCCTCAGAATTTCTTAGAGCTGTGATTATACTTATCTTCCCAGCTCACTACGTCGTCCGGTCGAATATTGTTCTTCCACCCCCTCAATACTCTCCGAGTAGGTGGGGCATTCTTGACCCCACCTGACCCCACCCGAGCCTTCCTCAAGCCTTCTTTCCTGCAGAAGCTAGAGCCTTATTCGCTCCACTACTTCCCTGGGCAACAATCTCCTGTAGTATTGATTAAAAAGGTATCTGTAGTATTGATTAAAAAGGCCGCTCTCGTCCTTACAAACCATCATCGTCGTCCTTACAAACCATCAAATAGCCGCCAAATGAGCCCTCATATTATATAAGCCTTCCATATTATATCCCCCACCGGCCAACAGCGGCATCGCTTGGCTCGGCATTACGAGTGACCAAGCCCCATCGGTCTGCAAGTACACTTTTTTGTAAGTCGGTGATCGAGCATACATAGGGTCCGGGTTGACATGTTTGGTCCTCATACTCGGTCTCGGTGCGGTGGAAGAGCTAGGCGAAGAGGAGGAAGAGGTCTCATTAGGGGTAAAGGCGGGGACAGGGGGCAGGTCTCATAAAGCCTAACCCTAAATCTAGAAATTAAAAACGAGGAAAAGTGAGCAAAGAAGGAATGAGTACCTGCGAATAGAAATTGAGCTTGAGCGAGGAAGAATCGAGAAAGTTAAGCGAAGATCTAAAAAAAAGGAGAGAATTACCGGAGTTAGCACCGGTGTAGCAGAAAGAGCAACAGTCACTGGAAAAATGTTACGAACCCAGAAACCACCCAAAATAGATTCAGAAACTATGAAATATACTTCAACAAAAAGAGAGAAAGGAGGCGAACCTGAAAAACTAGATTACAAAACGGAATGGCGGCTGGAAATAGCAGAAATAAGAGAAGAGACATCAAAGAGGTTTTTTCGCCTTCACTAGAAACATAGACTGAGAGGAAAAATTTCAGAAGAAGAGGGAAGAGTGAACAAGAAGCCGGAAGCCACGACTTTTATACAAGACCCGAGGATACCGGGTCGACCTGATTAGAAACACGCAGATCCTACCTACCCACTCCCAGGTCGACACATGGCGAGCAACATGCAGATATATGGGTGCCAATCGATGACATTTTGAGAAATTGCGGCGTCACAATAATGAACAGTAAAGGGAAATGATTACTTAAGACTCCTTGTTTACCGTGCATTTAATGCAAACGGCGGACCAATTTCCCAGAAAAATTCCACTAATAACTCTGAAACTCATCCTCGGTCTCAAAAGATCAAGCTCGACTATACGAGCAACAAACAATTAATGACAAAGAGCGACCACGATCCAGAAGCCAAAAAACCGAGGAAACAAAAATGATGATCAAAGGTACTCGGCAGCTGAAAACAGAGTTTAACTATACTTTCCAAGCTAAGGATAAATCCTCGCACTTGGAAACTCGGGGGCTATTGAAGGGACCCGACCTGGGTCTTCATACGTGGAGCGGACACGTGGCTTCTACCTGGAAGAGTAGGGCCCATCTTTCCGTAGCTCGTTTGGGCAAAGGGCCAACCATGAGCGACGATAATTCATCTGGCCGAGCAAAACATCCTCGGATTGACCAATAGCTATCCCGAGGACCAAACTCGACCACCCATCATGACGAAGATCAAAGTCATGCTCGGCAGACCAACCTTCCATGACAATGACAAGCCTGACTTATAGCTTGTACGTAGCCTCCAGATGTCATTTCCACAAGAGGCGAGCAAGCCATGCAAGCCGTTGTAGCTTAGCGGCTCATCAACCGCCTACAATTGGTACATCACACGATATCTATCAACCACTTAGGAACTGCCAGCGAGCCGACCAGTGGACAAGTCCCACCATCAGGGACCCCATTTCAATCATGATCTCAAATCCAAACTACTATAAAAGGAAGCCTTTCCCTTTAAGAAAATCTATGATTTACTTTGCATTCAAAGACTTATAAGAGCTTTTGCACACATTAGACACAAAAGAGGATTATTGCCAAACACCCACCGGAAGCTTAAGGGAACGTCTAGCTCCGGGATACATAAAACTCCCTGATTACTGAATCTCACACCTGAGGGATGTAGCTGGGAAACCCCCAGCACCCTAATGATAGTCTTCTTTCAGGTAACCAACGGCCAAGAGCAATCACAAAACCCAGATATCTTATCAACTTTGGTACACAAATACCCACACACACCGACATGAACATCAACCCAAGACACGTCAGCTCCGGTCCATTACATGGACCACCAGCATAGTCACCCCATCTTTGTGGCGTGATCAGACTTTCTTCATCTCGCGCCGCCGTCCACTGACAAAACTTTTTGTCGATCTCGCCATCCTATTCATTTCCACTAATGTTGCTACATCTTCTGTTAAAACTTGATGCGAGATCCATGTATAGGTAGCGAAGACGAAGAGTTCGCTAGGCAACATAAGAGATCAAAGATTCCACATCTGAGAAATTCAATAGGCGAAGACGAAGAGTTCGCTAGATTTGCGGTTGAAATTCTTCATGTTTATACAAAAATTATCATCAATCTGCAAGTCTTTGCTTGGAGATTCCAGATCTGAGAAAGAGAGAAGTGAAGGTGGTTGAAACTCCTCCCTTTTTCATTCTACCTCGTTTTTTCTTCTTGTGCTGCTTCTGGTTATTCTTTCTAGGTGTCCTTAAAATCAAAGTTTTGCTTTGTAGTTTGCCTATACACCGCTCTTTTGTGATGTGGGTGCCGTCGGTCTGCGCTTGGTGAATCCATCCGCCTAAGAAGAAGGAAGTCGTTTAGGTCTAGACTTTAATTCAGTAAGCTTGACTGTGTAATTGGGGATGAAGGCCTTTGGGTTTTTTTCTTTCAAATCTCGGGACTTGATTTAAAATTGTGATATAAGTTAGGTTTGGAAAAAAATCATTTTAGTCCTTAGTTAACACACGTGTGAGACACATGACACATTAACGATAATTGTTTAACGGCATCTCGTAGAACCCAAATTTGACAAATAATTGTTAAAGGACTATTACTGTGACTGACCTATAGTCGAGGGACTAATACTACGATTTGCCCAATTTTACAACTATGGTTAGAAAGTAATATATATATATATATATATATATATATATATATATATATATATATATATATATATATATATATATATGTGTGTGTGTGTGTGTGTGTGTGTGTCAAAATCAAGACCAAACCAATTGTCCGTTCTACAAAAATTCATGAGCAAAACTGAACAAAAAAAAAAGTTCGGTCTGATTTTAAAAATAACATGCTTATCCCTGTCGCAGTCGCTGTTCACTAGAGGGTCTTCTTGGATGTGAGAGTAGAAATAATTATCCTTTTTCAAAAAAATTCCTTTTAGGAAAACACTTTTAACATTTTATCCTTATTTTTTTGACTTACTTTAATTATGACCACATACTCAAGTATATTAAAAAAACCACATATTTTATCAATATTTATAATTCAATAAATTCATTTTTTAAAGCGGTGTACCGACTCAACTCAGAAAATATTTTGAAAATGGAGAGTTCTTTTTTAGGGTTTCAAAGGCGACTTGATTAGGAAATGAAAATGGAGTTGACTTGACCCAAATTAGTAAGTTAAAAACAAATATTCCCTCATTCTTATGCCTGCTCAATTTCTTTTTTGGTTTAAATAATATTTTGGTCCTTGAACTTGTTACTTTATTCCTTTAGTTACACTATCCTTTTCTTTTCATTTGTTTTTCAATTTCATTGGGTCATCCGGTACCCTTTCTTGAAATTCTATTGGAAGAGTTAGATAGGGCGCCTCATTTTTTATAAGTACCATTTTGGATTCTGTGTTGTTGTTAATGTATTGTTAGAAAGATCACAAAAACAACGACATCATTACTCCGGTAACAAGATTGGATGAGGGTTAACAACATGGCTCACATCGCACCAAAATTGGAAGTTGGTTGGTGTTACATATTTTAGATATTGCAATGAAATGTTAGTAAAATTGAGAATCCACAAATTGTAAAAAATAAGTAGTTATCCCTTATTGTTACACCCAAATTGCTCAGGATGAAGATGGAGCCACAATTAGTCCTTGCTACCTACTTCTTAAAGAGTGGTTTAATTAATTAGTTGAATGTGAAACAATGTGGTTGTTAACGGGTGCAGGTGGCACTAGCATCTGGAACAGGACCTTACATAGAGATGGTTAGAGAAGCTCAATTAGAAATGCACCTTCCAAATGTGAGATGTATCGATGCCAAGGGAGCCCCGCTACAACCTGATGGCTTGCACCTCAGCACCCCGGCTCAGATTCGACTCGGGGAAATGCTGGCCGATGCCTTCCTTCACACCCTCCCTAGCCCGATCGTGAATAACGCTCCCCCCGCCAGGTTCCCGAATTTCATTTCCAAATATTTCTGTGTGCCTCCGAGGTAGACACACTGTGATTGTGAGATACTGGAGTATATTTAAAACCGAGTACCGTTTTAATAAAATAAAAATGCATGATTCATGAAATTGGAAATAATATTAGTACAATATATTGTTTGTTGTTGGCTCTAAGTCTCTAACTAATTAATTGTTTGGTGAATGGTGATGATATATTTGATACTTCCTTTGTTCCAATCAAATTCAGTTTCATACGAAACAAATAAGAAACATTTTTAAAAAATATTAATGAATTGAGTTAGGTTAGGTAATGAGTAAGTTAGATGGAGTGATTAATGGGTAATTGATTGATTACATTTTGGCGGTATGTATGTGCACTGTGTAGATATGCTTTTCTAGCGCAAAAACACGTGATTCCCTAATTCTAAAAGTTGGGAACATTTTGGAATTGGTGATAACTGACTAGCATGTTAGATGAGCAAAGAGATAAGGTTGGCTAACCCCAAACCCAAAGCCACTTTATCTTTACAGCTAGAGCAGCAAAGCAATGTTAGGCTTGCTAACCATCCTATGGTTTTTGCTTCTGGCTCACTCTCCCAATCACCAAATCCATGCTTCTCGATTGCACGGCAAGAACATAGTTTTACTAGCCGGACAGAGCAACATGTCCGGGCGAGGAGGCATCGTGAACCACACGTGGGACGGCGTTGTCCCTCTCAAATGTCGGCCCAATGTGTTGATCCTCCAGCTAAGTGCAAAGCTCACTTGGATCGAGGCCCGCGATCCCCTCCACAGAGACATTGATACCAATGCAACTTGCGGGGTTGGGCCTGGGATGTCATTTGCAAACCGGTTGTTGAAGAAAGTCCCGGGGATTAGGCCGGTGGCTCTAGTGCCTTGCGCAGTTGGAGGTAGATTTGGAACCAAAATAAGTGAGTGGGGTCGGGGGACTTTTCTATACAACCAGCTGCTCACAAGGGCCAGAGCAGCCCAGCGAGGTGGTGGCAAAATTCGGGCGTTACTATGGTATCAAGGCGAGAGTGATACGGTATTTCTAGAAGATGCAAATTCATACAAAGCAAGATTGGAGAAATTTTTTATTGCCTTTAGAGCTGATCTTGGGTCGCCCATACTGCCTGTGATTCAGGTAAGATCCTAACTTGTAGATTAATCTTTTTTTGCATTTGTCCAGTTTAAAAATGGGGAAATGAAGTGATACTTTAAAAAGAGTTGCAGAGAAAAAGGGTCATCCCTAAAATCGGATCCTTGTTTGCTGTGTTGCAGGTGGCTCTGGCATCAGGACAAGGACCTTATATAGAGAAAGTTAGAGAAGCCCAGTTGGGAATAAAGCTTACCAATGTTATATGTGTCGATGCAAAAGAACTGGGCTTGCAACCAGATAGATTGCACCTCTCGACCCCGGCTGAGGTTCGGCTTGGAGAGATGTTGGCTGATGCTTTTCTTCAGATAGTACCCAGCCCAGTTCATATATAGCAATGTAGTAGTGTTTGAGAAGGAAGAACAGAAGATGGTTTTAACTTTTAAACCTTATGCTGCTTCATGCGTAATATGACTAATATCATGCTGTTTAGATTAATGAAGAGAGAGTTTAGTCTTTTAAAATCAGACGAATTCCTACTAGTATAGGCTCTTTTCTACAATATTTCGTCATCCTACTTTAAACTTTAATTCATTAAGCTTATGCTATTATATCTTTAGTCAATTTCATCACTGTACCTTTATATATTTTGTAATCATGTTAGTCATTCATTCATTTTTATCATGGATTTTTAATGGAAAACATCAAAAAAAAATATTTCTATTGATTGGTCATGTCATATAGGCCCGAGTTGGAGGCCAACTTGCAGTGGATGTTGATACATTTTAGACATTTCCATTACCAAAAATGGCCCTTATTTTTAAGGCGTTGGAAAATTGAGTGCTATTAGAGTGGTCCTAGCATTATCCAAGGGTTAATTAACATACAAATATAAACGATTTTTGTAAGCTTTTGAATTAGCACAATACAAACGAAAGAATAATACAAAATATAGCGATCAATACCCTAATTAACGTTATCCCTAAATCATCTAAAATTATACCACCTTTGTTCCAAAATATATGATATTTTATAAATTTGTACACAAATTAAAGAAACTTATAAAAAGAACGATTTATCTTTATTTAAGTGCAATTATAGTTGATTAGTTGCATGATTAGTTTTCTCTTTACTCTTAATGTAACATTAATTAGAGTAATTAAGAAGGACAATTTTGGTAATATGTGGACAATGTTTTCCTAAAATCCTATAATACTCCTTATTATTTATTTTGAGACATTTTTCTAAATATTATTTATTTTGGGACGGAGATAATTTCTTTTTTTAACCAAAGATATGAGAGAGAGAGCGAGACTTCTCTTAAAAACATTTCTTTTGACTTTGTCGTATATTTTTCTTTTCTTTAATCTTTTTAAAAAAATTACTTTTTAATTTGCGTTCTTTAAAATATTCTAATTTATTTTCTTTTGCTCATTTTAAATGTTCTCACCTTTTTCATTCTCAGTCCCTCGCTTTAACTTTTTTCGGCGACTTAGAAAAACAAATGCAAATTCATAGTGAAAAGAAAGAACACTTGCAAACAAATAATATTTAAAGGAAACTAAATATTAAAATGAAGAAAAAGCAAAAAAGTGTAAAACAATTACAACATGGAAAGATATGGAAACAAATTCCTTTTTTACTAATTGTACTTCCTTTACTTAAATTTGGGTTAGTAAAAGAAAATAGTTTAGACATAATTTCAAGAAACAATTATTTAATATTTTGTTTCTGCCTAGCTTCTTTATATATTCTATTAATTTGTGTTGATTTAAAAGTTACATAATGTCTATTTTGTTTGTTAGATGTTAATAAGTTGATTTCTATACAATTTTTAAGTTAACTCATTTTAACATTTTCAATCAAAAATCCGTAATGAATGTGGATGGAGGGACCGGCGGGATTTCAATGCTGAAGTAAAAGTGATCTTAATAATTAATACAACTACAAAGTGATTAATTTGATATTTAAACAATGAGTACATGTTAAATGTTTAAATAGAGTAAAATGAATCAAACCGACCTTAGCTCAGTTGGTAGAGCGGAGGACTGTAGTGGGTTCAACTTGTAGCCATCCTTAGGTCGCTGGTTCGAATCCGGCAGGTCGGATATTTAATTTTTTGTCTCCTTTCATCCTCCATATAAGAAAAGGAGCACATTCGTGTTATTTTTTTCTCTTTTAAGCAAAGGTATAAACAATTAGTAATGGTATGCATTTCTAGTTTACATAAATCAGAGTTATTTAATTACACAAGTGAGATTCTGAGAGTGGCTAACAAGCGGGATTGCTGAATGCTGATCCCCTAATTTGATCACTCCACAATACACAAGTAAGTCTAACAATTACAAATTATTACCTATTAACTCACCTAATCAACTAATTACCTAACCCAACTCAATCCGTTAATATTTTTGAGTCGAAGCGGGTTACACGTTTCGACCTAAAAATATTAACGGATTTAGTCAGGTTACAGCTGGCCGGACCCATTTTTCGTTTCAACACGTGCATTTTTATACTATAAATTCATATTTTGGGGAGGGGGGGGGAGCGGGTTAAGACGTCTCACCTCGCTTTAACCCGACTTGTTTCAATACAATCATTTCTACCTACTTAATATTTGGGTTTTAACGGGTTTTGATCAGTTTCAACCCATTATCCATTATAACCCGATCCAAATCAAACTCAACCCACCTAATTGTCAGACTTACTTACAATCAAGGTTCTAAAAATCGTTAAGCGGCCGCTATGCGACACACTAGCGCCTAGCACCTAAGGGATTAGTCGGGGCGTAATCAGGGCCTAGACGGGGCCTAGAATTAAGTCATAATTACCATTTTTTTAATAATTTACATCAAAGATCAAACACATTGACTACAAATTTTTTTTTTTTTATGTTTGTCATTTTATCACACTTGTCTATATTTGTAAAACGAGCAAAAATATACAAACCTACCATTAATCTCAATTCTCAACAACCTCAAAGCAATAAACCAGCCAAATTTAGAACTAAAAACAAAAAAATAATAAAATAATATATATATATATATATATATATATATATATATATATATATATATATATATATTAGGCCACCTACCTACTGCTCCTACAACCCACAGTCTAACATATCCTCCCTAATCCCTTCTCATTCTAAATTTCGAGTCTCGAGACAGCCCATTTCTTCTTCTTTCTTTTATTTATCTGGCAGACCGGCAATCCTTTTTTCTTTTCTTTTTTTTTCATTTCTCTCTCTCTCTCTCTCCGGCAGACCGACTCTCCTCATTTTTTCATCCTCCAATCTCTTTTCTCCTAAATCTAACCCTTTAATCTATCTCCTCTCTCATCCCACCGAATATCCACAAAATCAAACCTCTTTTCTTTCTACCTCCCTCTCTACTTCACCGTTACCACTCCTCATTCCTTCTCCAGTTCACCCCCTTCCTTCTCCGGTCACCGCATGCCACAAAATCAAAGTTACAAAAATAAATTAAGGTCAGCGAGGTTTGACGTAAACGCCGACTTGGTCATTAGGTGGCGACTAAGAAAATCGCGGCGGTAGAGAGGGGCCTAGTGCCTAGGCGGAGCTAGGCGGGGTGTTTTAGAACACTGCTTACAATACAACACAAGATGAGTTGAGTTTGGAGCAAGCTTTGCAAAATTATTCATTAAATAAATATGAGTATATTAAATAAAATGATCATGACTTGTCTTTTTAATGGAGTATATTAAATATATTATGTCAAGTATTTATTAGATAAAATAATTTTATTACAGATTCAAAAATCAAAATCTATACATATATAAAAGGAGTTGAGCAAATAATGGAAATATCCCGCCAAAAGTGACTTTCCAAATTTAGAAACATTTATAATTTGTATATTTGTCATATTTTTTTTGGAAATTGAAATGAAAATCAATTAATGAAGTTGACAACAACTCTTCAGATTCAAATGACTTTACAAATATCTTTTTGCATTTAATATAAACAAATTGTATAACATTTAATATAGTTCAATATGATTTACGAAATGACAAGAAATACAATATCAAAATAATATCAAATATTTAATAAGTTATTCTATATCCAATTTCATATTTCTTTTTTTTATTTAATATTTTTTTTTTGCATTTGTAATTGGCATATTGACTTCTAAATCTTCATCACAGTAATATAAACTCCCAAAAATAAAACTAAATGATGAAAAAAATGGATTCAATATAAATTATTTGCCACCATTATTAATAATAGTCTTGACAAATAATTACAAAGTAGTATTATTCAAACCAGTTTAAAACCATAAATCAAAGTAACATAGTTGCTTCTCATCACTAATGAATTAGTTAATGGTTTACTAAATAAATATTTTTAGTAAACATCCAAAATAATGATAATATTTTTTTCGTTTAGTAAAAAATGAATTATATTAACAGACTTACTAAATAATGTACTGTTCAACAAAGAATATTATCATTACCTCATGAAAGCTTTAATATTTTTACTAACTTTATTTAAAAGTTATTCATCGATGTAATAAGAAATATAAAAGATGGATGTCAGATAAATTTGTTAATAGACAAAGACAAATTAGTAAAAGAACACATGTATTAAATTAATGTTTCTCCAAGGAGTATATAAAATGATTGTCAACCATAGTTATTTGCAACCGTATGAAGTGTATAAACTAAATGCAATAAATATTTTGAAACAAATCATTTTGTTTAGATGTTTTGAAGCTTAATTTATGAGTAATATAAGTAGTTTTATGAAAAGTTTAGTTTTTCTTCACTCTTATAAATTTTAGATTCTTATAATTCTATAATTCAAAGGTTTTTAGAACCAGTTTGTTGTTTGTGGTGCTTAGGTATTTTCATTATTCTAAAAAATTATTTTCTATAATTTATAACAATTTTATTTATCAATAATATCAATAAATTATATAACATACAGATTTCAAATAATTTACTACATACAACAGTAATATAAACATACATAATTATGACATATTATGAAATTTACAAACAATTTCATATAAATTAGTAAATAGAAAAAACAAATTAGTAACCGAGTATCTACAATAAATTTACTCTTAATACTTACTGTCACCGATAATGGTAATAGTCCAGAAAAATAATTATTGTATAAAGTATCAACATATGCACTACTCATATTGTCATTCAAATATTTTGTGTTTAACCGCCGAATACTTATAAAAATTCAAGCAATTTTATATGTGAAATCTATAGATCAGGCATAGGCTAAGGTTAGATTGAACAAATAATTGACAAATCTATAAGAAACTAAATATATATCTGACCCAAGGGGTGGGAGAGATGACAAGACTAGGGGCCACACTTACCTATCAAAAAATAGATAAATAAATAAATATATACATATATATGAGATTTTTTCTACTCCATTTTAATCAAATCTAAAGTTAAAAAATAAAATTCTTAATATATTTTTCTAGCCTACATGTTTAAAAATTCATGTCTAATATATGCAAAAAAAAAAATAACCTAAATTAATAAAAATAAAAATCTTAATATATTTTTCCAGCCTACATGTTTAAAAATCCAGGTCTAATATTTGCAAAAAACTTTAACCTATTAAAGTTAGCTTACAAAAGATATACATTTATTCAACATAATCGGTAATAGGCCAAGGTTAATTTGAACTTTAATTTTACAAATATTTACCAAAATATACAAATCTATAATGTTTTTCTTCATTTTGATCAGATCTGAAGTCAAAAAGTGCATAACTGATGTTTATTTTTCCATTTTTGTCAAAATTAAATTTATAAAACAAATATCCAACATAAAATGTTGGGATCAGAATTTTTTTTATCCATTTTGAAAAGCAAATTGAAAAAAAAATCATATGCTTAAATTTTTTCTCAGATATGATAGATCTAAGTTTCTATTTTTATAAACTTTGATATAATTAATTAATTATAAGATCTGTATATTTTTTATACTTAGTTAAATTAAACTCTCAATTTTTTTTAATAATAATCGAAATTTAAATTTGTATCATACAAATTTCTCTCAAATTTTATTTAAAAAAATAAAAAGGAAATCTAAGAAACCTAGCTGTGAAATAGTTTGAAGGTCTTCAATGTTTGAGTTTATTGGGAGATGATGTGGTTACATATTTCGAAAAAGGGAAGGGGACCTAGAGAAATATCAACTATCTGTTATAGGACTTCTCCTAAGACACACTAAAAATCTAGACTCAATAACTTTTGTTATTTGAATAGTTGTATAAAAATTATGTTGCATAATATGTTATTCCTAGGTTCTGTTTAGAGTCTATTATTTCGACTTCAATTCTTTTATTTTTATTAGATATAACAAACAGTTTGATATTTGACTATTTAATATTTATTTATATATATAATATAAACATTTGTGCTTTTTTAAGGTTATTTGAAAATTACCAATCCAACATTTAAATGTAATTGTTTGTGGTGCTTTCATTTGGTAGCAAGAATGATTATCTCGCTGTTTTAATATTAGTAATTCAAAGTACAGTGTCATATGTAAGGATAAATACAACTTCATGCTTTAAAACCACTCCTTATAGAATTAAAAGTAATAATCGTATGTTTTTAATGATAAATATTATATATAAATCAGTATTAAATTTATAATAAATTTTTCAAACATATGTGTTTGGTGGAGATTTTGACAAATATTTCATATAATTCCAAAAGGAAGTACACAAGATATAGTTCATCCCACTATAAATTCATTGTATATGTGGAAAGATTCATATGTATTAAGGTTGACAACGAATATGAGATACAAAGTATGGGTCCAACGAGAGTTCCGAATAATTTAAGTTTTTTGTCGATTAAATTGCGAAGATTGGCGATGGTAAAATTGGTGAATCAAATGATAATTGTGCTTATGTTGATATTCTCAATCAACTGCTGCTTAAGGAATTCAATGATCCAATCGCTCCAATTGTACAAAACACATATCCTTCATTTGGAAGCAGTCCCGATGATTCATCGTTTTTGAAAAGAGAGTTATTTTAGATCCGACTCTTGATGTGGTTAATTCAATAAATTATTACATGGTATTGAAGAAAAATTCAAAAGGAAGATTGTTTTTGAGCTCAGATTTTTCGTGTCATTTTGATAGAAACGTTGATCTTTTGAACGATATAGATATTCTTAAATTTTTAAATAGAATTTTATGTTCTGAAATCCTAAATCATGAGTTGAATTTGAAGGTTGGAACTTCATTAATGTTGCTTTGTAACATTGATCATTTCCTTGAGTTATGTATTAACGCATAATTAATTATTACAAGGTTAAAAAACCATGTTTTAGAACGTCGAGTTCTTTCAAATGGTAACTCTGGTGGTGGTGTTTTATTTCAAAAATATCACTGACACCATTTGATCATTGAATTCCATCCAAATTTCAAAGAAGACAGTTTACGCTGACGGTGTCTTACGAAATGTCTATAAATAAAAGTGTCTAGCGTCAGACATCTTTTGAAAAATCATATTTTTAGTTATGATCAGTATGTCGCTTTGTCTAGAGTTACTAATTTTAAGGGTCTTTGAATTTTTTATGTGATAATAATAGTTGTAATAAATGTACATCTTCAACGAAAAATGATGTATATAAAGAAGTATTTTAAAATTTATAATAACTTTTTAAAAAATTTATGTGATTTTTATTATACTGTTTATCAATTTGTATTTATTTTGTTCATATTAAACTTTTTAATTGTATATTATTCAACTTTGATTGAGTATATAATTTTACACCAAAGTAGAAATCGTGCATCGCACGTAGGGGTGGCAATGACTGGCACGACACGATAGCACGGACCAGCACGATACGATTATAAAACATGATTACAGAGACAAATGACACGATAAGCCCATCACGACATAACACAACACGAAACACGACACGAAATTGTTAATATATTCAAATTAATACTTATTGTTATATTTATGATCAAATAAGATAGATAATATGAAAACACGATAATAATGCAAGAACACGACACGATAATACGAATTGTCACCCCAAATCGCACGGATCCATCACTAGTTATTATTAAAACTATTGTCCTTACAATTCTATTATTTAGAAAATGACAAAAATTTAGTTAAAACGGTCCTACAAGTATTTTACGTAAGACAACCACTTTTAACCCGATTCAACGTGTTTTTAAGTAGAATTATGAAGAGTGAAGCTATATTTTACGAATTATGTTCCGTAAGATGGTCTCACAAAAAACATATAATTAGAAAATTAATATTCTCGTAATCTTTAACGGTAAACAATGACATATTTCTAGAAATGTAATCAGCATGTATAGACAATTTGTACCCCAGTTATAGTTAATCAATTTCCATTATTGTCCAATCACACCTTTTAATTATTTTATTTATAATTATTAAAACTCCAACACCTTATAATTATTTTATTTGATGATTAAAACTCCAGCACCTTATAATTATTTTGTGCATTTTCCAACTCTCCCCACATTTTTGCCCATAGTCCTACATTTGAGATCTTTAGCACATCTTAAAATGTGTACATTGTAACATACTGATTCTAATTTCTAAGAAAATATGGGAAATTAAAAAGATAAACAAATAACAAGGAAAATAATTCATTAAAAATGCATAGAATTTATCATAAATTTACCCAACTCAAAATAATATCCTTTTATCGTCTACGGAGTTGTTCAATATTTTATAAAAAAAAGAAAGTGAAAAATCATCACCTTGTTTATCAAGCACGTGTCCTCATGAACCCACCAAATTCTGCCACCACAAGACATGACGCTGACGCGTCCACGAAGCTCACCACTATTAGAACCTCATTTCCTGCCTACGGGCAATGGCAGGCTTGAAATTTCGTAAAATGAATACGTCAAAGGTATGGAATCATATTCCACTTCTCTTTTAACTTTTCGGTTGCTATATTCTAATTAATTTCAAATTTATTTCCTATGTAATGCAGCAGGGAACTGAAAAGATAGGTGCAGTGGAAATTAAGGTTGACGCAGTTGATTACCGGTCGCCGGCGGGGCATGACGACAAACAACCCATGAAAGAAAACGTGCAAGTGACTCATGTAATTGGCCGAGATAATAAAACTGGCCATCCTGCGGAGACCGGTGGAGTTGGGTCTACCGACATTCCTAGCAGCATCAACAAAAGCTCATGATTTTCAACACCTAGTTTTTATTTTGTAATACAAGATCTACATATATCAATAAACGAATTTCATTTGTCTTATGGCATCTCAGTGTCGGTGGTCACAGCCATAAGTTTAAACTCACCGTGGTTTTTTATTCGATGATACTCTGTTCGGTACTTGTAACAAAATTAAACTTAATTTGAGAGATTATAATTAGATTTTAATAATCAAAATATGTGGCTACCGATACCCCAATTCCAAAGAGCATACAACTCCAATTCTGTTCTTTAGATATTAAAATAAGGGATATACTTGGAATTGAAATATAATTCTATTAGGACTAATTTCATAAAATCAATTCTATGCTAAAAGTAAAAAAATACAAATCCAATTCTAAATCGATTCTAAACTATTGGGTAAAAAAACACAGATTGATTCTCCCTCCATCTTCCGTAAACCCCTCCCCCTCAACCCAATCGAAGAGGCGGAGCAATGGATGCAAGCTATGGATCTCTCCTTTTTTTTTATTATTCAAACCTCTACGGTAAATTCATTGATCTCATCTCTCTATTTCACTCTCCCTCTCCCTTTCTCAATGTTATCTCGTTTTGCATTTCTCAATATCAATAGATATGTATTTCATTTGAGTTCAAGGTATTGATGGATTTGTTTTTATCTACATAACTGTTGATTTTGATGATTTACGTTTTTAATTTTTGTTGGGTAGAACCCTATACAATCTTACAGAATATAATGTAAACAATATTAGATATTAAATAACGAAAACAAAAAAATAAACCGTTGTACTGCTAGCTACTTCAAAACAAGTCTTCTGATGACTTATAGAGAAGTCTGCTGGTGACTTGAATCAAGGTCTGCAGGTGGCTCTACATGGTCTGCTGGTGAAGGTCTTCCGGTGAAGGTCTTCTGGTGAAGCACAGAAGGTCTACCGGTGGAAGGATTGATGTCTACCGGTAGAAGTATTGCAGGTCTACCAGTAGAAGGAAAACTGTACCGAGGCCTGTGTAGCACACAATTTCCTTGAAACGTTATTCGCCCCACTCCCTGTAAGTGCCTGGAGTTCCAACTTATGACGAACGTCTCCCAGGATACAACGGTAGTACCGGATTGCTTTGCACTTAAAATCCGGCGAACTTAATTAATGCCTGTAGACTATCACCAAATAGGAGGCCAAGAAAGACGATGATCAAGATGCAATGCAAGTGTATCAGAGGAAGAGAATTTCGTGTTTTCTGTGTATCTCTGTTGTGGAAAATGGTTTCTTTATATAGGCCAATGAATCAAAGCGTTTTAAATAGAAAACCGTTTTGATTATGCCCATTAACCACTCAATTAAAGCGGACATTAAGACATAATTAATCTGTCCATTAAAACAGAATTATTCTGCTCTTTAATGATGGAGTTACAAAACTTGAATTTAAAATTCAAAATAAAAATGTGCAAAAGGCGGGTTTGTCTAAGTAGCACAATTTGGTCCAACATTCGTGTCCGCCAGTCCAAGCCAAATTGGACCTTGATTTGCACCCCCCCCCTGCGTGCGCGGGAGGGATAGTACTTTCTATACAAGCTTACCCAACACCAAGGAAGCCTTTGTATATAAACCCTTCAAGCTTTTCACATTTTCCCAATGTGGGATAACTCACTTCCAACATTTCAAATGTCCTACTTTAAACCTCTATAACTTATTCATTCGATATCCGAATTGGACAAATAAATATAGTATTCTTATGTACTCACGGAGAAGAACATAATTCCACAATTACTATAGTCATTACATAAATGACTCACAGATAAATTAGTGCCTCAAAGCCCCAATTTACTTCACTTAAAACACTAGTTTTCCAACAATTTTTAATTAATTTTAGTCCTTGATTTTCTGATTTGTTAGTTATGATCGAAGTTGATAATTATTAGTCTCAAAAAACACAATACTAAGCCAAAATGGGGTTGAATAGTCTAGTTATGATCGAAGTTGATAATTATTTGTGGGTGTGGGTGTGGGTGTGTTGATCTTGTTGGGTTTGTGGTATGTGTGGCTTGTGTGTGTATCTGGGCATAGTAACAGAGGGAGTAAAGGGCGTCTTCTGGCAACAATTCAGCAGCGTAAGGTGAGGATGCTGAATGTGTTTTTCGAAGGAGGGGAAACCTCTATTTATAGGAGGAGAGAATGGCCTTTGGAGGCTGAGAGAGAAATTATAGGGACGAAGGAATGACTTTTGGGTATGTAGGGGCCGTGACGAAACAGAACTGGCCGAACAGCAGAACAGCAGAACAGCAGAACGGGGTGCAACACTAGGAGATAGGAGATGTGGGCGCGACGCCCCAATTTGATTTTCATTCTTTAATTGTTACAATTTCCCTTACTCGTCATCGTTCGTCATTTTGAGCCCTTTTGAGTTTCTTTTGACGCTCTGACCCCCTAAAATGTATAAAAAGTAACTTTTAGTCCATTTTTAATTTTTAATAATACTTAATGGACATTACTAAATAAGGATACGAATTTAAGGTGTCTACAGGCAGCCGTTGTTTTTCTTTGTGTTTTGGTAGTCTCGTTTCATTGTGGATTTAATGATGGATTTCTTATTCACGTTTGAGGTTGAGGTTGGTGGATGAGGTTGACAAGAAATTACACGAACCCTAGATCTGGACCAACTATAAAATCATCTTAACTTGGAGTATCACGGTGATGCCACACCATTCATATCACGAACTAGAATCCTTTGCATCTTGTGTCTCCACTATAGTTCTTGAGCTCATCGAAACTTCAAATGGTTACAGTTAGGAGTTGGAAAGCTTTATGACTTGGGAATCACTTCATCTTGTTGACATAGAATGATTTCTAGCTTGTCAAATATTGTTCATAAACTTCTTCAAAAAGAAGTTACTGTCTAATCTCTAATTCTGTGGTTGTCACTAATTGCACAAAAGGCCGACTACCAATTAGCGTATTTAGTAATCTAATAGCGTATTTAGTCAATTTTGTTTTAGTTGTATTGTATCTCCAAATCAAGCAAAGAAATATGCGACACCCTCCGTTTTTCTTTGTATTGATCCTTGCTAAAAACGAGACAAAGGACTAAATTATGACATAAAAGCCTAGAAAACCACTAGAGGGTTTACACTGAAAAGGCGAAGCAAATTAACTAGCAAATGCATTGGCAAAAGAGATGGCTCTTTTTCATCATCTTCAGGACTTTACTAGGTTGGTTAGAGTAAAAGTTACTATTGATAGATTAGTATTTTAAGCCTTGTCTTTTGGCACATGTATTTCTTTGAGGTAAGGCCTTAAGCCTTTATTGTACCTTCAGGCACTCCAAGTTCATGTATTAAGTCCCCACTTTAATTTTTGTTAGTAATTGGACTCGTGGCCCGATTATTTAGTCCCGTCCACATGAAAAATATATTTATATTATTTATTGGTTAATTAGTATCATAATCCAAGTGGGTTTAGGATTAACTTAACCTACAAGAAATAGGTTTCTTGTAATAATATAAATAGGGCAACAAAAGGGATAAAACTCTAATCAACAAATTGGAGGAACACGTCCTCTAAGTGCTGCCCTCTTCCACTCCTAATTCCATCTCACCAAAATACTCCCTCTAGCCTAATCATCAAGAGGCTTGGATTTGCGGTGTGAACCAGTATTGATATCCGTGCTCCGTGATATCAATCCGACGAGAGAGACTCGCAGGTTTGTAGATCTTGGTATACGAAGATCGTAGCTCAAGCGAAATTCTTCCGCTACGCACAAGGTTCTAGTTCGCATAAAGGTAATCCGTAATTACTGTTTTGATAGCGAACTTGTTTGATATATAATTGATATATCCTTCATTGGTATCAGAGCTTATATACATGATTGCTCGTATCGTTATGTCATGAATCGCATGCTCTTCTTTTTGGGTTTGTTTAAAAGTTTTACCCGATAACGAAACAAATGGGTTTTATTATTTTACGTGTAAAACTTTAAAATTTTCGAGAAAAATTTATATGTCTGAGTTCCCTACGACGAGGCGAACAACATACTAAATTCTCGTTCAATTCCGTTGGATATTTTTCAAAATATCGCAAACCCAAGTTTTGTTGAAAAGTGTTTTTTCGAAAATTTGCGTGCTGTTATGACCTGTTTATGTTCTATGAAATCGTGATTTTATGGACAGTACTTGTAGTACTCCGCGAGAGATTTCCAAAGACATATTATATGCTTAATTTGGACTAAAAATGAAAGTTTTATGGCCTCGCGAAGTTGGCACTTCGCGAATCGATTTTTTGGATTAAAAAATTCGAATAAAAAACGACCCCCACTCTCGGCCTCGATACACGTGACATTTTTGGCACTCCTTTTGAGGTAAAAAGTACACCAATGGAAAGTACTCGAGGAGACGAGTCCAACGCCACCTTCCGTGAGGTCATCAGACCACCAGAAGACGGCGCGTGCGCTTCACTCTCCGGCCAGGCGCGTGGAAGAGCGGCGTGAAGATCCAGTCAACCGTTGACTGGTCAACGGTCAACCGTTGACTGATGACGTGTCTGCCACATCACATGCCACGTCATCAGTGTGGCCCACCTAAAAATCCTCTCGACGTCATCATGCCACGCCGCCTACCACGCCGCCCCAGTCTAGTCGGCGCCCGTCGGCTTCTTCAGGGAAGCCCACACGCGTAGGTGGCGCGTGAGGGCGCGTGCGGCCATTCTGGAGCTCCGATTGGTAAACGGTCGGCGCGTCTTGTTCTGTTTTGGCCGTCTGAGTTCAATGGTGGCCTCTGTTTTGATCAATTCAGCCTGTAAATATTTGTTTTTATTTTTCAGTGTATAAAAACTTGTTTTCTGATTTTTTAAAAATACAAAAATAATATCCAGGGGTTGTTTTGTCATTCTGTGATTGTTTAGGGCTGTTTGGGACTGTTCTGGAATTTTTTTAAATTCTTTGTGAATTTTAAACTATTTTAAAGTCATTTTTAGCATATTTAATTGTCGTTTTGAGCTCTAAAATTGCGATTGGGACTTCACGAGACCCAATAAAATTATTTTTAGTAGTGAAAATATTTATGTACATCATATGTGCTTGATGGATTCGTTCTATCATATTTCTTTTGTTTAAATCGTCTATTTGTGAATATTTTCACGTTGTGCATGCTTTGGTTGTGATTACGAGCCTCGCGGATTTTCCCTCCTTATGTGCATGATGTGATTATATTTAGTAATTTATTTTTTAAAACAAAAGTGAATCGAAATATATATATATATATATATATATATATATATATATATATATATGCTTATGTCTTATTTTTGCAATAAATTGTAGTGAAATGGCTTCTCAGAATGTAATCGCTGACCTTAATAAGGGTGAGAAATTAGATGGCTCAAACTATAGTGTTTGGCAAAGGAAAATCACGTACTTGCTAAACGAGCAAGAGGTTCTTGACAACCTTGATACTCTGATGGTAGAACCAGAGATGGGTAACTTGACCATCGCCCAGCATCGCCAGAAAATGCAGGAATTCTTTGACTGGAAAAAGAAAGATCGATGTGCACGCTTTACTTTGCTGAGTAGCATGCATAATGATCTGATTGGTGAGTTTGATAATTGCCTGACTGCTAAACAAATGTGGGACCAAATTAAGCGCACTTATGGGAATACTTCTGCTACAAAGTTAAGGACTTTGACTTACAAGTTTGAAAGCTATAAGATTGATCAGAAACGAAACATTCTTGAACAACTACGTGAGATGTCCGGAATGATTCGAGATCTTAAAGATGCTTGTTCTATTTTATCTGATGACCAACAAGTTCAAGCGGTGATTCGTTCCCTGCCTGACTCTTGGAGTGGTTTGAGGCGTATCTTGACTCATACAGACTCCATTCAAACTTTTGCAGATGTATCTCGCCATGTTGAGCTTGAGGCTGAGTGTCATGAATCGAATCGCGCGATAAATGCTGCGACTCGTGATCTTGCTCTTGTTTCCCTTGAGGGGGTCGCGCAAGCCACACTGCAACACAAGAAACAAGCTAAAGGCAAGAAGACTCAGAATTTGGCCCCCAAAAGTGACAAGATTGCTAAACGCCGTAGATGCAAAAAGAATATTGCTAAGCAGAAGTGCTACAACTGTGGTGCCTTGGGTCATTTTGCTCGGACTTGTCCTGAGCCCAAGAAGGTATCACTTAATCCTATCTCCATGCAAAGTTTTGTTTGCTCTCATGTTTTATTGGCTGACTCTCTCCCTGTGTGGATTGTAGACTCAGGCTCAACCAAACATATATCCTTCAATTTTACATTCTAATAAAAATTTATGTGATTCAAGCCTTGTATCTGATGAAGATTAAAGAAAGAAATAATCACGTAACCATTTGATGTTGCAAAATCACAACTTGGGCCGTCTGTACTTTGAGTAGGATATCTGGGCTTGAATCTGCTTCCTTGAACCTAGCTGAGAATAGAGAAAACCTGAGTGTAAATGCAAGGCAGGGCTTCGCGAAACCCCTCCGGCGTGAGAGTAAGTATCGAGTGCAAGACATAATACCCAAAGCTCAAGGAAGAGGGTGAGTGTAAGTATGCGTGTACCTTGCTATGGTTTGTGGAGGAGTATTTATTGGCCCCTTTATGGTTGAATTCGACCAGGATTCTGTTTCCCTAGTCATCTTGTTCAACAAGGAGAGAATCCCTAGATATTAGGCGTGATACGCGGTTGGCCGCGAGATATCAGGAACAGATAAGGCAAGTGTCCTGCCCACATATGGTAACCTTTGACTGTGTCTTAGCAGACAAGCTTCTGGTGTTTTCTGCTCGATATTGGTCCGAGCAGGCAGGGCCCTGCCCGCCTATGTGATAGATGGTGGATTAAAGCGGACATAGGTCCCGGGCATGGCCCCTGGTCGGACAGGCAAGGCCTATGCCCGGCCAGGTTTGGATGGAAGTTACTGTGCTCGCTGCTCGATGATGCCATCACTTTGCTTGCTAGGCATGTGGGTCTCATAAGATTTGTGCTCGTGACCGGCACGTGAGGATAGCTCGTGCTCTTCTCGTGACCGAGTTTGGGCCGGGGATATCACCATTCAAGAAGATGATTTTTCTCTTTAATTTTTTTGATAAATAAAGTATATTTTGGTGTATTCTAATAAATTTGGCATCCCTTTTTTGTATATACACACACACACACACTTTCGGAAGAGTGTATTTAATTTTACATGTGCATGCCATTATCAGTTTTATTTATTTATTGTGTTTGTTCTTATTTAGATTTGATGTTGCCCCTTATAGGACAAGAATTGTTATTAAGAGTTAGGAAGACATTTGTTAATTGTTTCTTCAAAATGGTGCTAATGGTGAAGGTGCTCAAACAAGAAGCAGAATTAAAAATGGTGAACCAAGAGTCTTTTGACTTAAAGGAGACTAAGAGTCTTTTGACTTAAAGGAGACTATTGGGACCATAAGAGGAAACAGTTAAACTTGTTAATCGTAGTTACGTTACTGATTGATTAAACTTATTGATGTTAGTAATTTTAATTATTGGGAGAATAGTTTAATATTAAATTTTATTAGCTTTTTTATTTTATGTTTATGAAAGTTGAAATGTTTAATATATAATTTGGTTCATAAAGTAACACTTTAAATTGATTTGGTTCAACCTCTTTGACGCTTTTTAATTTGGTCATTGAACTCAAATTTTGGTCTTCAATTAGTCCCTTATTTGACGGCAGTTAACTTTCAAATCAAAATTTTAAGCTAATGACAAAATTGCCCTTAATGGATGCTGATTAGGAGTGCTAAGTGACATACAATGTTAAGAAGGAAAAAAAATGATAAAAAGGGTTAAAAAGATATTATAATCTTTTACTTTTAATTTTTCCATAAAAATATATTATTTTATAAAGTCAACTTGATATTCTTGAAAAAAAAAGTTATGATGGATATTTATTTTATTTTTTTTAATTGCTAAACATGAAATATTTTCAATTCAATAAAATAATGAATTTTAAAAAAAATTAAAATATGATTTTTTTTTCTTTAGATTAGATAAAGTAATTAATTTAGACAAATTTAAGAGTTAAAATTTCACAAATTAAACTAAATACAAAAAAAAAAAAATACTGTATATCACTCTATTCTTTTTCTATCTGACTTCTTCCCCCCGTCTTCAAGAACCATGAGACATGAGTGTGTGTGAGTTAGAGAGAGAGAGAGAAACAAAGAGAGAGATCACATATGCGGCGGAGGAGGGAGCGACCTGCGGTGACAGTAGCGGATGCCACCTACTCCTCTGAAGGGGACGGACGACAGGTTATGAGCCGAGGCAACTGAGGATGGAGGTGGGTTGAATGATGCCCAGACAAGTTTCAAAGTGAAGGGGAATGAAAAGGGGGAGGACGTAAAGGCTGCACCAATTAAGGATGGTGGATTTGAGGGCGAGGTTGGGGATGATGGTAAGAAATTAATCTATCTGGGTTTCAGGATCTACCGGAAGAAACAAAGGATGTGGTTTCAATAGAGCTAAAGTTGTGCAAGGACCCATGGAAAATCATGAAACCCAGAGCAAAACCAAAACAAACATAACCTATTAGTAATTCAAAGTTCTAATTATGAGAGACATTCTTCCTGTAAGCAGGCCTGATCAATTCTTCTTTCTCTCTAGAGATGGCCTATGGATGATTTTTATATAGTCTTGGGTCTAGCTTTCGTTTGTCAAGCTCGTGTATTCCTGTCTAAAGTTTCCTTGTAATTCAAGACGAGAATTTATGAGAGTAGTCTTTGTGATTCCCTTCCACCTGAGAACAGGTCATCTTATCCTGTTTAAAATAGAATTCTTGTTAGGAATACTTTGTTTCCCGAAAGGCACCTTTTCCTGGTCGAAGATTTTTCCAAGACAGCGGCATAGGCGGGGATTAAAGTCTGGGATAATAAATCATAAAGTTTCGTTGGTGCAGCGTTTTAAAAATACAGTTTTTTTAAAATACAGAGTTTTTAAAACGCGGCTTTTTCAAAACGCAATTTTATTTTTATAAACATGTTTGGAAAACTATTCCAAAACGTTGTTTTTCTTAAACAGAGTAATTATAAACGCATCATATTTTTAAAATGCTCCAAATGCTCTACATTTTAAAATACTCCATATTTTTAAAACAATATATTTTAAAACGCTACATTGAAACACTTTTATAGAGAAAACGCTATATTTTTTACCAGCGTTTTGACCAAAGTGCTCCACCAAACAAGCAATTGACCAAAGCATATTTTTAAAATGCTCCAAATGCTCTACATTTTAAAATACTCCATATTTTTAAAACAATGTATTTTAAAACGCTACATTGAAACACTTTTATAGAGAAAACGCTATATTTTTTACCAGCGTTTTGACCAAAGCGCTCCACCAAACAAGCACTTACTAGACTCCATCTATTAAAATCTAGGATTTGAACTCCGATTGCCATGCTTCTCGATCACTATTCTCGTTCAAAACCATATATATATATACATATATACATATATATATACATATATACATATATATATACATATATATATATATATATATATATATATACATATATATATATATATATATATATGTAGAGAGAGAGAGAGAGAGAGGGAGAGAATGTTGGTTTGCTTGAGAGAGAAAAACCTGTTTGCTCTGGAAATAGGAATCTAGTTATAATTTTTCAATTTCACCTCAGCAGTATTGGTCATGTCTACCAACACTCATCAGCGTAACTTAGGGTATAAAAGTCATGTCCTACAATTTTAAGTGGCACAATAGACGGACGTCACCTGATAGACTAATCGTGTGCCCAAAAATTGAGTTCAATGACCAAAATAAGAAGTGTCAAATAAATTGAACTAAATCAATTTAAAGTGTTAAGTTATGGGACCAAATTATATATTGAACCAAGTTGAAACTTGTTTAGTTATGATTTTTTATTATTATTTGAAACATAACTTTTTTATTATACACGTGTGTGTGTAAGAATGATTATAACACAGATAAACTAGAATACACAAATAGAAACGAAACAAAATTGAAAACTTCATCGAGATAAATATGCAACAAAAATAAAAAGAACAAAACAGTAGTAGAAATTGAAACTAAACACAAGAGATTAACCCTTTTAATCAACAAGTAATTACTTATTGATTGTGTCTCATGATGACAAAAAATATTTCACTAGTAAAATATATGCTTAGCGCGCTACAACTTAAAGAAAAATAACAAAGTGAAATTTATGAAAAGCTCTCCTATATAGCAGATAATCACTTTTAAGAACACAAAACTTAACCTATTAGACTGATGTAATCTATATAATTAAAACAAGACAACATCGAGTGTAAACTATAAGCACAGTGCTGGATTGAAATGAATGAAGCCTCCGAAGATAGCACATCCGACAATTCATTCACTAGTTAGCAGCAATCTTCTAAATTTTTCTCTCTTTAATAATTATGTGTATGATATTTGCTAAGTGTTCGTCACATCTTCCAGTACTACGTCCTCTCTTATTTATACTTGCACCCTGTGATCTAGAAACCTTGTAGAATAAGAAAACCACTTACCATAAAAGAGTTAATAGGTTAGTACAATAAAATATGACTTAGACTTAACACAAATAGACTTACCATTGGAGAAGGATTCTTTACCAAAATGAAAGTAGTTCAACTGTGTCTTGTTACACAAGACAAATGACACAAACATAACCGTGTTAACAAGAACACAAAACTATAATATTCTAACAATTCATAAGCCCCAAAAGCCAATTAAATATAATCTTCAAAATAACATTTCTATAAAAGGTGTAACAATAATAATTAATATAAGTAAATATCAAGAAAGGCAAAACAAATAATTAATTAAAATGAAATAATTAGATAACATAAAACTCAATTAATCAATATCAAACAATATATATATATATATATATATATATATATATATATATATATATATATATATATATATATATATATATATATATATATATATATTTGTTTTATATTAAAATGTGCTCTTTTTTTTCTATTTTATGCTCTATTGTAGGAAATATAAGAGGAAACGCATATAAATGGCAAAACCATTTCCGTGAAACTACATGAGTATCTAAACAATAGAATTGGAATTATAAATCATTTCTAATGGAATTCCATGATTAGCCAAACAACATAATCAAAACTCTATGGAATTCGAATATGCTGAAATCTAATTTCATAAAATTGTGATTTTAATTCAATTCAAATTATGTGTATCCAAACGGACCCTTAGTAAAACAAGCGTATGAAGATTTTTTCATTCTATACACAAATTAATAACTTAAAAAATAATTGCATATACAAAAAGTTCATTTTCATTATTTAGGGTTTTTATGCTAAAAGTAAATTAAGGAAGTGATTTGACCAAAATAATCATACCGCACATCAATCATTCGGTGATCCAATCCATAGTGGAATCGTCGTCTGAGTCGGATGCTTAAGTCAAATATCTGGCTATGAGTAGGTTTAGAAAATGTAACCACCATGAGTCGGTGGGAGAGATCACCACCAAAACGCTAAGTTGCATACAATAGTGAAGGCGAGTATATCAGAGAGTCCCTTACTCATGAGCTAGTAAAGGTTATTTATACCTTGGGATTATAGTTGATTTGTCACTCATGGTCAGACCCATAGCCTTCAGTAATCATGTATAGTATAATGGGTGAGTGTAGTAGAGAGTCCCCTTGCCTAAGCGAGACCCAAATGCCTTTGAGGCAGATAAAAAATATACACACTTCACTAGCCCCCAACTCCTTATTCTTTAAGATTCATCTCGAGTGTAAGAAGTATAATTTTCTAGGGATTCATTCTTTGATTTTTAAGCTCGAGGGAGCTTCCCTTATTTGCTCGAGTCAGTCGAGGCTTAGATGCATTTGGACTGATTGGCGGGTAGTATAGCTAAACCGTGTAGGTTCTTCTTACTCGACTTGCGAGCATAGTTACCTAGTATTTTATTATGTTTTATTGGGCCTAGCTCAGTCGTGCTTCATCTCCGAGAAGAACTGCATAGTAATTACTATGATTCACTCAACCGCGAGATGCTAGAGGAGGAGGATAATCTACTCAACAATGAGATATGCTCGAGTTGGAAGATAATATAAAGCTCAACCACGATGGTCGAGCGGGAGGATAATATAAAGCTCAATAGCAAAATGCTCAAGTGGAGGATAATCTACTCAATCGCGAGATATGCATGCGAGATGAAAACAATTGCAAAAGAGCACATAATATGAAGAGTTCGAGTCGGGGTGTAATGTGCTCGAGCACAGAGTATAGTGTGGCTCTCGAGAAGGAGCATATCATGCTCGAGCTCCCTTGTTGTAGTCCCCTACTTCTCGAATGTAAACGTTTACTCCTAGTTCAAAAGGTACTTATGGTCGTTATTGTTGCCCCTTGGAAGAAGTTCGGGGCGAGATATGATTGGCGCCATAATTGTGCATAAGGTACTCAGCACAAGCAAGATCAGTTCTGAAAAGGAGAGTGACATAATTGCTCGAAGTTTCTGAGGCTTAGTTGACTTGGATTTAGTACTTGATGGTTTAAGTGCATTATTTACAAATCAAGCATATTCCCCTTTTAAATAAAATTGTGGTAAGTATTGTGCATTTCACCTTACAAAAATAAGGTGTTCAAGCTAGCAATTTACGTGTGTGACAATAAATAAATATTGATATTTATATGACCGAAAGATATACTATCAAATTCGAGAAATTCGAGATATGGTGAACATGTAAGTTTCCAATATTATATTCTATGCGACTAAAGCATGAGATAATGTGTGTCTCACACTAATATATATTTTACAAGGATTAAATATTTCAACCTAGGATAACAACATAGATAATTAATTTATGGGTCATATGTGATTAAGACAAGATTTGTATACATATTCCATGCGCGATTTAGGCATTGCGGTGAATAAAGTAGTTTTCTAACTATTTGATACAATCAAGCAAAAAATAAAAAAATACTTGGTCATAGAACACAATTAACTTGGTTGATATGTCACATTTTCTTAAGTAGATTAGTTTGTATTTTCTTTGTTCATGCACGACCAGAGATAAGTAAAATTACATTTTCAAATGGTTGCGAATACAAAATATAATAGAGTAGGTCTCCTATAAAACCGTCTTACAGATCTTAATTCGTAAAATGGAGCCACACTCTCTCACAGCTCAACCCACCAATACACGATGGGTTAGATAAAAAAGATCCGTCTTACAAAAAATATCTGTAAGACCATCTTACATAAGTTTTTACCAATATATTTAATTACACACATCATTGTAATATATCATAGCATGCATTATCATAACGACTACTTCAATGTAGTTATAGCATGATAAGTTTCATAACGATTGTGAACAATTAGACAAGCATGCACTTCATTTATGGTTTTAATTTATACTATGTTAAATAATTAGTGTTAATTACAACATATATATGTGCAATATTTAATCACATTTCGTCAATGCTATGTCAAAAAGTCATCGTTGTAATTAATATTTCCTCCGTCCCAAAACTATTATCTTGCTTTCATTTTTCGTTCGTCTCAAAATAATTGTCTTGTTTGAAAATTTCCTTTTTATGACATAACTTTTATCACTTTACTCTTAATTTTTCTTCTTACTTTAATTTTGGGTCATTTATTCATGGGCTTTAAAGGGAACCACACACTATTCTAATAATAATAATCAAGTCAATTATTTTTTTTAATCAGTGTGTCAGATCAAAAAATACAATAATTTTGGGACAAAAGGAGTAATTTTTTAAAAGAGATAACAAACAACAATTCTAAAATTATTGTTTGATAACGTGTGTTTTTTATTTCAGGCTTATGAGCCACTTTTAATTCATGTCATGTATTAATCACCAATTAATAACAATTTTAATCGATTACTATAATTATCATGTCAAGTCGTCATTTCATAAGTATCTTATTGCGATAACAAAATGCAAACTTATTGATTTACTCTAATCATTTTATTAACGACTTATATATCCACAATCGTAATTATCCATATTTATGGACTATGCATACAATAAAATAGTGTTTGTTATAAAGTAACCACAAACTTAGGATAAAAAGTGTATTAGAGAGAGAGATAAAGTTTTATTCAGAACTGAAGGATTCGGTGTGTAAATAACATCAGGCTGCTCGGTATTTATAGCCGAGCAGCTCACATACAGTTGTGCCAAACTTTAATGTTTGACACCTCTTTTCCCCCCATCTATACATATAGGCTATTGTTCATAACCATGACTTTTCATAACACTCCCCCTTGAACATAGCATTGTAAGTTGACTAAGTGTGTGTCTCGTTAAAAACCTTTAAGCCGAAAAACCCGGTAGAGAAAAAATCGGACATAAGGAAAAGAGCACACAACTTAAATCTAAATCATGTGCATGGGCTGTCTCGCTAAAAACCTTTTCATGGAAAACCCAGTGGGACAAAACCATAATAAAGGGAAAAAGAGTACAGTCATATACCTTTGTAAATCTCGTAGATTTCACATCCCAATATTGTGAACATGCTTTCGAAGGTTCTAGTGGGAAGTGCCTTCAAATCCCAAAGATTATCACTTGATCAAACATATTGGATGCCGATCAAACATCTTTTTTCTTTCAAGTTCTTAAGTGACATCTTTTTTCTTTCAAGTTAAAAAAGCTTAAGTGTATAAAAAAGCTTGGGGATATGTTTGGACTGTCACTTTTGATGTATCCTCTTTTGATGTATCCTCTTTTTGGGCGACACATGGGCGCAAAGCATTGTCTTCAAATAATACTGTCGGGTCTTTGTTGACAGGTAGTCCACTGTCATTTTGAATATGCTGAGTTATAGATCGAAGTCATACACACTCTCGACTGGCTTCATGAAGTGCGATCATCTTAGCATGATTTGACGATGTAGCAACTAGTGTTTGCTTTTGAGAACGCCAAGAAATTGCAGTACCACCCATCGTGAAGACATAGTCGGTCTGTGATCTGAACTTATGAGGATCAAACAAATAACTCGTATCTACAAAACCAACTATTTCATCCTTTCATCCTCTGGGATAAAATAATCTCAAATCGATCATCCCTTCACTACTAGAAAAATGACCTTTAACAACGGAATTTTCCATCGCTAAAGGCAGAATTCCATGGCTAATGGCTCCTCAGCGACATAATTTTTCCATCGGTGATCAAGCGTCGCAGATGTCCGACGGACCAATTTCCGTCGCTAAAGGTTAATATCAGCGACGGAAATTTCCGTCGCTAAAGGCTTTTAAAAAATAATTAACTTTTAATTTCAGTGACAGAAATTTCTGTCGCTAAAGGCTTTTAAAAAATAATTAAATTTTAATTTCAGCGACGAAAATTTCCGTCGCTAAAGGCTTTTAAAAAATAATTAAATTTTAATTTTAGCGACGGAAATTTTCGTCGCTAAAGGATTTTAAAAAATAATTAAATTTTAATTTCAGCGACGGAAATTTCCGTCGCTAATAATGGGAAAAAAATAAAAAAAAATACACAAAAATACTATTATTATAAATTTTTGTACCTGATAATATAACAATTAATACAAAACTGAAGATACAAAATAAACAATAATATAAAACCAATTTAAAAACATCAAACTCTAAATGTTATTACATCGAAGTACCAAATATATACATATAAAATCAAACAATGAGGATTAAATGTATCTCCCCCATTCCGAGCACTCTATCTCCCCTCTTTTTACGTCCTTCAAGCGTGATTTCTTTCCAAACCTGAGGATTAAATGGAAAGAGTTACGTAGGGGGCTGCGTAGGATCAGCATCTTCCTCAAATATTGTTGTCTTATATCCAGACTGTCAATAAAACAAACAGATATTATCATATATACAAATAAATTTACATATTCAAAAAAAGTCTTTCAATTGAAGTTTACTTACAAATATAGATGATGATCTATCATCAACCCACTGCGGAGAGTCATCGACGGAGGCACCAGGCCTAGTATGTGTACTAACAAACACATCAAGAAAACTAACGTCATCATATTCCCTTTCCTATAATCATTATAATTACTTTAGTTAAATTAAACAATATAATTTCATAACATTTGCACGAACACACCTTGTTTGGTTTCGAAGTCAATTAAAATAAAACCATGGATTTCATAGCATCAACATGGCTACTCAGCTAACAAACGTACATAAATCGATGTTTAAGCATTAATACACTAACACCCCCTTTATTTCTTACCATTTACACTAACACCCACCCAATGTACATACAGTTATCTTCTTTGGTTTCAAAGTCAATTAAACTAAAACCATGAATTTCATAGCATCAACATGGCTACCCAGCTAACAAACGTACATAAACCGATGTTTAAGCATTAATACACTAAATTTACACTAACACCATTTTATTTCTTACCATTTACACTAACACCCCTTTATTTCTACTAACATGATTCTCACTTCTGTCAAAAAATATTCCAATAGTTCACTAATTAAAAGCTCTTAATCACTGTTGGTTCTTTTATCCCGTAAACCTGGAACAAAAGCTTAAGACAATAGGAGTTACAAGTTTTCAGTGGAGACATAAAGAACAAGGCAACTAAAGAACAAAAAAAAATCTCCATCATATTTAGTTTAAGCAACTAAACACAATGATTTAATTAAACATGTATAGCATCAAGTATAAGCAAAGGAATTGAACATTTTTTTTTTTTTGCAGGTGGTAAAGTTTCCGGTCTTTAGTATTTTCCATCGGCTATAAAGGCATAAATTCCAAGAGCATAAAATTGAAGGCTGAGAAGGAGGAGACCTTACAACTGATGCATCCTGACCAGGAGAATGCTACTTATACAGAAAATAAAGAAATACAAACAGCACTAAAGAGTTGTATGGTACCCAACTATTGGTGATTATACCATCCAACTACTATGCTATCTATAGTTTGGCAAGTGTTGCATCAATTCTTTTTTTTAAAAAAAAAAACTCCTTAAACAGGTTCATGTAGAAATGACAGACCTTAGAAAACAATAACTAACAATGCAGTGAAGCATAATCTGCAACAACTAATAACTAATATCAAGAAATCCGTACCCATAAACCGTGCAAATACATATAGGTAACTGGTAACTAAGCTTTTGACATATCTATTAAGCAACTTATCAAACAATTAACATTTCAAATATTTCAAAACAAATATTAATTCCAGGGACGGAAAATTCCGTCGCTAAAGGTCACCTTTAGCGACGGAATTTTCCGTCGCTAAATATTTCAGAATTTATTTTCAACTTATTTTCAGTGACGGAAAATTAAAGGTCACCTTTAGCGACGGAATTTTCCATCGCTAAAATAAACTGAAATTAAATTCTGAAATATTCAGCGACGGAATTTTCCGTCGCTGAAAGTTTTCAGAATTTAATTTCAGTTTGTTTTCAGTGACGGAAAATTCCGTCGCTAAAGGGGAAAATTTTGACACTGATAAATTCTGTCGCTGATGCTCAAATTCGTCGCTGATGCTCAATTTCCGTCGCTAATCAGCGACAGAAAATTTCTGTCGCTGATAATTCCGTTGTTCAAGGCGCGCTTTCTAGTCGTGCTTGAAGATAACGAAATATGTGTTTGATACCATTCTAGTGTCTCCGTGATGGAGATGAACTATATCTTGTCAATAGATTTGTAGCAAATGTTATATCCGGTCTAATACAATTAGCAAGGTACATGAGGGATCCAATAGCACTTAAGTATGGTACTTCAGGACCAAGTATCTCTTCATTTTCTTCACAAGGACGGAATAGATATTTTTCAACATTCAATGATCTATTAACCATGGGGCTAGTAAGAGAGTTTGTCTTATCCATATAAAAATGCTTCAAAACCCTTTTTGTGTAATTGATTGGTGTACAAATTTGCCACTATACAAGTGTTCTATTTGTAAACCAAAACAGTATTTTGTCTGTCCAAGATCTTTCATTTCAAATTCTCCCTTTAGATAATCAACTGCTTCTTGGATTTCCTTGAAAGTTCCAATGTCATTCAGATCATCTACATAGACAACAATAATTACAAATCCAACTGTCGTATTCTTTATAAAGATACACGGACATAATTGATCATTCGCATATCCGTCTTTCAACAAATGCTCACTTAAGCAATTATACCACATGCGTCCGGATTGTTTTAATCCATACAGTGATCATTGTAGTTTAATTGCACATAATTCTTTGGACTTTGAGTTCAGTGTTTCAGGCACCTTGATTCCATCAGGAATTCTCATATAAATATCGACATCTAATGACCCGTATAAATAAGCCGTAACAACATCCATGAGATGCATATCTAGATTTTTTGAAACCGATAAACTGATTAGATATCTGAACGTAATAGCATCCATTACAGGAGAATAAATTTCTTCATAATCAATCCCAGGCCTTTGGGAAAAACCTTGTGCAACAAGGCGAGCCTTGTATCTCACAATCTCATTTTTCTTCATTTCACTTTCGAACAAAAATGCATATGTATCCAATAGGTTTCACAACTTCAGGTGTGACAACGATAGATCCAAATACTTTTTGTTTATTCAGCGAACTTAATTCAGCCTTCATGACATCTATCCATTTGATCCTATCATGCCTCTTTTGACATTCAGATACAGATTTTGATTCGGGATCATCAGTCACGTCATTAATTTCTTGTGATACCGAATAAGAGAATATATCATCAATATTCTTCATTTCATTTCGGTTCTATATTTTTCCATTGCACATGTAATTAATGAAAATCTCATAGTTATCTTTACCTGCAGGGCTTACTAGATTTGCATGATCGTGTGTTTCTTTAGGAACAATTTCACGATCGTGTGTTTCTTCTGGAACACTTTCATGTGATTGGAGATTTTCAATCACTTTCTTTTTTCGAGGATTTTTATCCTTTGAACCAATGGGTCGTCCACACTTCAGGCGTGTCTTAGATTCATTTGTCATTTTATCATTTGGTAGCCTTTTTGGTATTTCAATTCGGGCAGGAGTATTTATAGCAGCTATATGTGACTTTGTCACTCTCTTGTGTCTATAAATGCATCTAACAATTGATTTACTACATTTTGTAAATGTATAATCTTTTTAATTTCCAATTCACGTTGCTTTGTGGGAGGGTCAAAGTGCAATAACGATGATGTGCACCATTTGATCTCTCTTCCCACTTGTTTCCCTTCTTCACCTAAAGGTGGAAACCTGTCTTCGTTAAAATGACAATCGGCAAAGCGTGCCGTAAAATGCACTTGGCTTGAGGCAAATCAGTGCGGCTGCATGTAAAACAGCATGTCCTCATACAGAAGTAGGGAGCTTTGTTCTCATCATTAATAGTCTGACAATAAGTTGAATACAAACGATCAATGATTCAGCCAAACCATTTTGTGTATGAACATGAGCTACTGGATGTTCAACATCAATCTCTATTGCCATACAATAATCATTGAATGCTTGAGATGTAAATTCACCAGCATTATCAAGTCTAACTTTCTTGATCATATAATCTAGGAATTGTGCTCTCAGTTTGATTATTTGTGCAAGGAACTTGGCAAATGATGTATTACGAGTTGATAATAGACATACGTGCAACCATTTGCTAGAAGCATATATTAATACCATAAAGTATTGGAATGATCCACTCGGTGGATGTATAGGTCCACATATATCACCCTGAATCCGTTTCAAAAACGTTGGCGATTCATATCCAACTTTAGTTGGTGATGGTCTAATTATCAATTTTTCTTGAGAACAAGCATCACAATGGAGTTCATTAGATTGAAATATCTTTTATTTTTTCAATGGATGACCACTAGAATTCTCAATAATTCTCCGCATCATTATTGATCCTGGATGCCCCAATCGATCATGCCAAGCTTTAAATGCCCCAATCGATCATGTCAAGCTTTAAATGTTTCAGTAAACTTTAGATTTACTGTAGAATATGAATCAAATATTCATATGATTGTACTATACAATCCAGAAGATAGAGCTTGCAATTTTTCCAATATACACTTGCTTCCGGAAATGTTTGAGGTTATGCAAAAATATTCATTATTCCCCCTTGTTCATAGTCTCAATATGATATCCATTCAGACGAATGTATTTGAAACTTAACAAGTTTCTTTGAGACTTAGGAGAGAACAATGCATTATTTATCATGAATTTCGTACCTCCAGGCATTAGGAAAATTGCTTTGCCAAATCTTTCAATTATTTTGGCATTACCAGATATAGTGTTGACATTAACCTTGTCAACTTTGAGATAAGAAAAATATTTCTTATCTTTAAGTATGGTATGCGTAGTAGCACTGTCTGCAATACATAAATCTCCTCTTTAGATTTTGGATTGAAACATATTTGTGATCTATTTCAATATGAGAGAAAGAAAAATAAGATGAATAAATATGATAACACATTGAATACAAAATACATATATAAACTTTATTGTTAACATGCTAGTATACATAGGAAAAACATATAATACTCTTACATAACAAGATGTTACTTTTTCCACAGCTTCTATCTCAAACTCGGACCATAGCTTCATTCCCATGTTAATTTATTGTTCATGTAATATCATCACTAATGGTATTTATCATGTTGACGTTGGTCATATCACCAAAATCAAAATTAAGATCTTCAGGATCATTTTCAAGGAAATTTGTCTCAACATTTTTTTTCTTTTTGTGATCTCTCATAGAGATCAACTAGATATTTCACCGTTCGGCATGTGCGTACCCAGTGGCCTTTCATGCCACACCTAAAACATGAACTTTCTTCATTGTTTTGACGCATATTTTGCCCACTCGAAAAGTTATTTCTATCATCATCTTTGTTCCACTTCAGGTGGCAAGAGGAATGTCCATTATATTGATGATGATGATGATAGTTATTTCTTCCACGGCCTCTTTCTCGACCTTGATTTCGACCACGACCCCGGCCTTGTCCATGATTTCATTGGTCTTGACCATGACCACTACCATGTCCACGCTCTTGCCTTTCATCATACATAGTCTCATTCGCTTCAAGGAATGGGGCTGAACCAGTTGGATGAGATTCATGATTTTTCATTAGAATCTTGTTATTCTGTTCAGCTACTAGGAGGCAAGAGATCAATTCAGAGTACCTTTTAAAACCCTTTTCTCGATATTGCTGCTGCAAGAGCATATTCGAAGCATTAAATATGGAGAATGTCTTCTCCAACATATCATATTCAGTGATGGTTTCCCCACATAATTTCAACTGTGAGGTTATCTTATACATCATAGAATTATATTCACTGATGGTTTTAAAATCTTGTAGGCGGATATGAATCCAATCATAGTGTGCTTTGGGGAGAATGATCGTTTTCAAATGATCATATCTTTCGTTCAAACTTTCCCAAAAATCGAGTAGATCATTAAACGTAAGATACTCTATCTTTAAATCTTAGTGGACGTGGTGTTGAAGGAAAATCATGGCCTGAGCCCGATCTTGATTACTTATCCATTCATTATTCCTTCGTTGGATAGTATTTTCAAGGCTTTTGGCGGCCAGGTGGGTTTCAGCATCTATTTTCCAAGACATATATTTTTTCTCAGATATGTCTAGCCTTTCAAATTCGAGCTTAGCGATGTTTGCCATTGTGAAGAAAAAGACTATAAAAATGAAACATATATATTAATAAAAATATGACATGTAAATTTTATTTACATGATAATCAGTACATATTAAAATATATGTTGAAAGCTATTACTACTGCTAATAGGACATACATGATACAATGATAAGTAATAAAAATCTGAAAATCGTTTGGAGGGTATTCAGCAACGAAAACCATTGCGATGCACACAATAACTAGTATGATAATAATCATCAACATTGAGTAAACATTTTGTAGAAGATGATATGGTATTGAGAGTTTGTAAGGAGGTAGTAAAAATGTGAGTAAACTATTGAGATGTTGTATATATGGAGAAAAAAATGACCATTTATGACCGTTAACTAGCCGTTTATGGCCGTTGGAGGAGAGAGATAAAAATCAATTAACTAGCCGTTGGAGGAGATGGGTAAAAATGTAAAAATTATGATTTAATAGAATTGCATTTATATTATGTATAAATATAAATCGTATTAGGAGCAATAAGTTGATCACAAATAAAATAATTTTACATGAATATTTTTCAGTCAACTCTATTCAGCTATTATATAGCATACATATATATTCACACCACGCTACTCGGCAAGCCTTTCGTGTGGGTGTTTGAAAGTCGATAATAAATATATATGTATATAAAATTATTCATATATCGAATTGAAATATATGTATATTTATAAATATTTAGTTTATAGCTTGTGGTTATTTCCACTCAAGCATCAACGTACATATATAATATGCATAAAATAATAAATTATTATTTCGTCATCTCACCATATATTATCGACGGTGGCTCAGCCAACCTTTTCTTAATAATGGTGATATACAATAACTATTGAAGTAAACAAGAGATATAAAATAAAAAAAAATATCGGCAGAAAGTTTTACCATTTGAGATCGTTAAGAGTAAAATGATCGTATTGATAGTGTGTTATAAAGTAACCACAAACTTAGGACAAAGAGTGTATTAGAGAAAGAGAGTTTTATTCAGAGGTGAAGGATTCGGTGTGTAAATAACATCAGACTGCTCGTTATTTATAGCCGAGCAGCTCACATATAGCTATGCCAAACTTTAATATTTGGCACCTCTTTTCCCCCATCTATACATAGGCCATTGTAGGCTATTGTTCATAACCATGACTTTTCATTACAATGTTTGGGTTATTGTAAAAATAATCATGTGACATAATAAGAATATGTTCCACTAATTAGTTACTCCCTCCGTTTCGGGCAAAGAGTCCACTATTTTATTTTGGGATATTTCATTTAAAGAGTCCACTTTGAAAAATTTAGGCATAAAACTATCATTTTATTACTAATAAGTTATTAAAAGTGTCATTTTCTTAAAATGTTTGACTTTCAAACTGGGTTTCTTTGCTCGGAGTGAAGGGAGTATATGTTAATGACACAAAGAGCAAGATCCTTTGAGGAAAATTTTCAAATTTAGAGGGCAAAAATAGAAAAAGGTAACCTGATGATCTTTGGAAGCTGTTTGAACTAGTTCTCAATGTAGATGGGCTGGGCTTTGTGATCTAGCTGGGAATTGACTCGTTTAGTTAGATCGGTTAACCATCTGTTAACTAGTTCTGACGGAGTATAACGGAAGTTAACAAAACTACAAGGAGTTGAGTAAAGCTTGGTAAAAACAAGAGAGGTGGAATGAGACTTAGCAAATCGTTGGGCATCATCGATGATGTCAGGGAATTGGTGACCCAGAGGGCATGAGTGTGTAAGATCCAAGTGTCTGGCGCGTGACGGGCGAAGTGGTAACGGAGTCTGTCATTTTTACTTACGTGTGAAAGCACGTTCGACATTCATTAGAGGTGTTTTTGAGGGCGTTGAGCTCGACTCTTCAAGAAACAGCTACCGGTCATCTTTGTTTTCTGTTTAGAATGATGTAGCACATGAGAGAGGCTTTAGATCAGACTGTGAGCGTGTTATAAAAACGGTGGAGTATGCAGTCGCCTTTGGTGGTATGTGAGAGAGCGTGGCAGGCTCGATGGGGGACCTTTATTGTGGCATTAGAGTCGTCTCGTCAAGGCGAATCAACAAGTGTAATTTGTTTTCAATTTGTGTTGGTTACCACTGTCCAATCTGCACCGAAAGTTGACGTGGTTTGTTGTTTTCGAAGGTGACTTTATTTCTCGTTTAGGTCACCAATAGAAAAGATCTCCATTCTCTGCCATGTATGTTGGAGTTTGTAGCTAGAGATTCGTTTCTCGCAATAGAACCAATTGATGTGGGCAAAAAATAATCATATCGGGGGTGTAAAAAATCATTGTCGTATATGAATCGTTTGGTGATCGAATATGAATCGTCTAGTGTATAAAACAGGGAGGGCGCTTAGTCCCTATGTGTGGAGTGAAAAAGAGTATATCAGAAAATCCCCTACTTATGAGCTAGTAGGCGATATTAATTTATGAGGGATTATGGTAGGCTAGTCATGTATGGCCAGACTCATAGCCTTCAGTAATGAAGTATTGTATAGAGGACCAATGTAGTAGAAAGCGCCCCACCTTGAGGTAATGATTAACAATTAAAAAATGATTTCAAATTAATGAATCTTTCCAACAACTTAAATCCAAATCGATACATCACGATTTACAAAATGATGCAACATGATTCAAATTTGATATATCCATTGAAAAAAGATGTTCAACAACAAACAAATTTCTTTTCAAACATTTCCTCAAACAGTTTGTATGCATAGCAACACAAGACATAAACTGAATTTATTTTGAATCAAATATATAAGCACGGTGAATATCGATAGATGAAGCAAAAGAAGACACAAATGAAAATTGAAAACTAAAGATCGATAGATGAAGAGAAAAGAGAGTGAAAAGTTAAGGTGATGGATTAATCGAATTCAAAGTGAAACATACGAGTGTTTTTCACCACCCGACCTTCCCACCCTCTTTCTCTTCATCTCTACGAACTATGGTGCCGTTTGGTAGTCGGGGTTAAAGGCAGATAGGATTAATAAGCCGAGTTGTCTGATGTTTGATACGCAATAGGTGGTTGGGACTAATAACACGAGTTATTCGGATTAAGTCATTATTGTCTCATTATTAATATCAAGGAGGAGGGTGGTATTATTAGCGCCCTCACTAAAAAAAAATTGGGATTAACATTTTTAATCTCAAAATTACCCCCGATATACAAGTGAGGATTAATAGCGAGGGCACTAATAGTACTGGGAGTAATAATACTACTTATCCTTGTCTGACTACCAAACAAGCCTCATAGCTTTATTTACCTTCTGCGAATATTTTTGAAACGATTTCACAAAAATAAAATTTAACCATTGAAGAAAAAAAAAACACATAACTGAATGGGTTATAAACTTGAAAAATAGAACCGCCAACAACTTCTCCACGAGTTTAAACCCCTAATTCATTACTATGGGCTTTCCATGGAAAAACTAGTCTATAAATATGCATTGTAATTTTAAGTGAACGAAAAATTAAGACGCCCGCTAAGTTATAAAATGACTTGGCACCTAATTAAGACGCGCTTGGAAGGGTAGACCTTTGTGTTGTTAACTCATGGACGGACCTTAATGGGGTTTACTTATTTGCACGAACCTTGGCTTATAGAATGAATCTACCCAGGAACCATGTTTGGATGCACAACACTCGCATCAAAAAGGCCACCTGCTGGTGCTGGCAAGCCTTGCATGTTTAATACATTATTATTATTTTTATCACGTTGAGTAAAAAAGGACTATCTTTTAGAAATGGCGGATTTTTTTTAAAGAATACTATTAATAGATAAGAATTTAATTAATATTCACTCCGTTCAAGGCAATGAGTCTACTATTTTGTTTTGGGATGTTTCATTTAAATAATCAATTTTCAAAAATTAAGGTTGTAAGGGCAAAATAGACATGACCTATTTTGGTCTTGTTTCACCTTTCTTGGTCAAAATAGGATTTTTGATAAGTTTGTGTTAATTTAGGACTTAGTATATTTTATTAGATTTAGTTTAGTTATTTTTGGTAGCATAATCTTTTTGTAGATTTCAAGTGCACATATTTGGTAACAAAATCTTAGCATAAATCCTAGTCTAACCATGATTCTTGACCACTTTCATATTTGGTAATTAAATCTCATCCTAGTCTAACCATGATTATTGACCACTTTCATATTTGGTAACAAAATCTCATTAGTTTGGTAAGTTGTTGATTTTTTCCTTAAGTTCTAATCATTTTCTTTGTAGTAGACGGACTGTTTTTGGGTGTGTGTAGGAGACGCATAGTATATATCAAGGAGCTGGGATTCGGCCTTCTTACAGAGCTCCAGAAAGAGAACAAAAACCATAGAGGGTGCGTTCAGATCCGAGGAGTTTCGCAGCGGTTTTCTGAACCGAAGTTCGGCGATCGAATGTGTTATCCATTGCTGCAACATTGGCAGACACATCAGAAGTTCTGAAACTGTTTTGTGCTTCCTGTTTTGTTTAAAGGAAGTTGTTTTTGTTTCTTCCCACGTTTTGTTTAACCTATTTATGTGGGGTTTTTGTTCTCCAAGATTCATTATCTTGTGAGAATATTTTTGTGTGATTTCACATAGTTTTTGTAAAACAATTCATCCTTTTTAGTGAAATCTTTTTGGCCATGAGGCTAGATCTACAAGTATAAACTTGTAGATTGTTTGCTAAACTTTTGTGATTAATTTCGTGCTTTAGTATTAAGTCTTCCGCTGTTTTTGATTATTTTTCTGTCTATTGTGACTTCAATTGTAGCTTTTTCACAAGCTACATTAAGTCTTGAGAATCCTAGCTACTCGTGTTCTTTCATTTGGTATCAGAGCCCTCTCTTGACATCACTAAGAGTTGATTCTGGTAGTAGCCGTGATGGATTCTCAGTATGAGAATGTCGTTCGTCCTCCTATTTTGACTAGTGCAAATTATTCTATTTGAAAAGTCAAGATGCGTATCTTCATCAAATCAATTGATGAGAGAGCGTGGCTTGCTGTTCTAAATGGTTGGACTCCTCCCAAAACTATTGATGATGATGGTGATGTAAAAATCACCAAAGAAGCAGATTGGTCTAATAATGATAGAAACATTGCCTCTTTTAATTCCAAAGCCTTGTCTGCCATATACAAAGCTCTTGATGCTAACACCTTTAGGGTTATAGCCAACTATGAGTCTGCTAAAGATGTATGGGAGGCCCTTCAAACCTTGTGTGAAGGATCTTCCAGTGTTCGTGCTTCTAAATTAAGATTGCTTACCACTCAATTTGAAAACACAAGGATGAATGAAGATGAAGATATCATGTCTTACTATGCTAGATTACTTGATATATCTAACTCTGCTCTTGCTTTGGGTGATCCTATCACCAATGATCGTCTTGTTAGCAAGATGATGCGAACTTTGCCTGAAAGGTTTAATGTGAAAATTTGTGCTATTGAGGAAGCTCATGATATTGACAAAATTGGTTTTGAAAGACTAGCAGGTATTCTTCAAAATTTTGAGCTAAACCTAAATGAGCAAATTAAGAACAAAGGCAAATGTGTGTCATCTTCTACTCCTTCTGATGATAGTATTGCTTTTCCTTATGTTGTTGACATCTCTTCTGAATTTCTTGAATTGCATAAGGAGATTGAGGAATCTAATTTTGGTGAAGAGTCAATGGATTTTTTAACAACAAAATTTAAAAATATTTTGAAAGCAAAGGGGCAAAACAGATCTCCATCTTCTATCACCAAAACAGTTTTCAAAACTGAGCCTAGCAAATTTCCTCCCAAAAAAAGTTCTTTTCAAACACCTGAAAATTTTTTACCAATCCTTTTGCTAAGCAGCCTAAATCTAGAAGTAAAAATATTGATTCTATTCAATGTAGGGCTTGTCAAGGGTTTGGGCATTATGCTAATCAATGTGCTAATACTTTGAGAAAGAAGGGTTTGAATTTTTCTACGACTTTGAGTGACAGTGATGATGAAGATCCAGGTGATCTCATCACTCTCACTGCTGTACACAACTCTCCATCTAATTTTGCAGGATTTTCGGCCAATGTGACTCCCAATGTTGCTACATCGGAAGTCACATCAGAAGAAGCAATGGACAGAAACATTGATGATCTTTGCTGTTTTAACTCCTTTGTCACAGAAGACGATGGAAAACCTGAATCAGACCTGCTAGAAGGTTACAAAGAGTTGTACAAAGATTGGGAAAAGAGAGCTCATCAAGTTATAGTGCTTGGAAAGGCAAACGAACTGTCTGAAAAAGGCTAATGAAGAACAAAAGGATGTCTTACAAGGTTGGAGAGTCTGTTGAGTAAGAAAGATGTGGAGATTGAAGATCTGAAAGAAAAGCTCATCCTAGCCAATGAAACCATGGCTAAATGGAACTCAAGCCAACAAAAAATGGATGAGATGTTGAATTGTGATAATTCTGGTAAGTCTGGTATTGGATTCAGGCCCAAGATGTTTGTGAAAGAAGGTGAAGGTATGTCTACTGAACCAAAACATCCCACACAAAATTTTCAAAATCTAAACTTCTTTGAAAAACCCAGAACAAGAAAGAAGAATTTTGTGTGTCATTTTTGCCATAAGCCTGGTCACATACAACCCTTTTGTTTTCTGAAAAAGGCTATGTATGAGGATGAAATAAGACAGGCCTTCTTGGGAAAATCTCAGATGCAGAATCGTATAACCAATGCGACACAAGAACATTGGCAGTCACATTGGAAGTCTCATCGGAAAAAAATTTCTCAAAACCACCAACCCAAAATTTTTAAACAAATGTGGGTTCCTAAGGGTAGTAATGACAAAGGCAAGTCCAAATAATGTGAACCCTTTGATATATATATCATGGTGCTAAGCGGTTCTATGAAACCATTGATGAATACCATGATGAATCTCCACCAAAATCTTCAGAACCAGCATCTGAAACCAATAAATCTGCACATGATCAGACAGAACCTGCATATTCTGAAAGTTCAGCCAATGTGTCACCCAATGTTGCTGCATTGGGAAACACATTGGACAGAAACTTGGCAGATTCAGAAACAGGTCCTGAACATTCAGAATCAGGTCCTGAACATTCATAAAATCAGTCCAATTTGAATGGTTGCAGCCATGACATTCCTAGCCGTATTCAGAAAAACCATCCAATCTCTCAAGTGATAGGTGATATTCATGATGGCATATACACAAGGAGAAGAAGTAAGGTTGATTCTCAAAAATTTGCATGCTTATCAAAATATTTTTGAGAGAAGCCTTAAATCTTTTGTGGATGCTCCAAATGATCAAAGGTTATGGACTACACATTGATGTGTTAACCTTGTTTTTTGATAACACCTATGCATTTTGCTTAGCTCAAAAATCTAATTCATCATTCTCGAACAAAACACATTGATATAAGACACCACTTTATTAGAGACTTGGTTGAATATGAAAATTGTTTGCATTGAACATGTTGGGACTGAAAATCATTTTGCTGATATATTTGCCAAGTGTCTTGTTTTTGAGAGATTTTTCAATCTTTGGAAATCTCTTGTGTTTTTGTGTGCCATATGATTTTACACTTAGTTAATTATTAAAAAAAACAAAAAAAATCAAAATTAGGCATGATTGCATTTTGTCTTTAGAAGGCACTCTAGATCAATTGACTCACATGTATGTGCCTCTTGTGGTTGCTTGGGAATTTCATTCAAAATCTGTTGTGATTTCATTGTTATGATTCTCTCTCTCTCCCAGTTCTTGAGTATGTTTGAAGTCCACAAAGGAAAGAGCTACCTTTTAAAAATTTTGGGATGTTGCAATTTGTCAAAGTACTATGGAACTTAGGTTCTCATGGGTTGATCTTGAGTAAATTGACTTCATTTAATTGAAAAAGTGTGAAAACTACCTAACGGAAAAGAGCTACCTATGAACAAGGTTGTGGCACCTTTCTTTTGGGACTATGAATCCTTGGATTTCATGGGTTGATCAAATGTAAAAATGCTTCCCTTGGTAAATAGTGTGAAAGGTTCCAAGTGGCATGTTTTTATAGCTTGAAATAAAGTAGAGCTATATTCCTAGGGAAATAAAGTACCTATGGATTTTTGTTGTGAAAATTTTATGATCTTGGGAGAGAAGTTTGGTTGAGAAAACAAAAAAAAATGCAAAATTGAAAATAAAATCACAATTTTGGCGAATGCATCTCCCAATGCAGTTACATTAGGAACTACATCGCTTTGATCTGGTCTTTATCACTTGTGTGTGATTGCATTTTTTTTTCTTTTGCCTAGCTTTTAAGTTATCATGTTTTTAGGAATAAAATTTTAGGACTTGCATTGTTGGTAAGGATATCAGCTTGGTGAAATTTTGTCCTAATATAAACTGTGCAAATCAATTTCCAAAAATCTCCATGTTGAAAAATATTTAGTGGTTGTCTAATTTTTGTGTGGATCTAAGAGGTTTTGAATCTGGATATGATGTGCTCAGTTATTGCTAATGGTGTGATCAAGTCTTGGTGAACACTTCATTGTGTTTTTCAAAATCTTTGATTTTTGAGAATTCCTAAAAGATGTTTTATCTCTCTTCCTTTTCCGGTCAAATAGGGGGAGAGAGATCAAGTGTTTATGGTGATGGTGATGAATCATATGATTTCTGACTTTATACCTTGTAAAAATTCAGGGGGAGATGTGATTTTCTAACCTATGCAGATTGGTGTTGAATAAACATTTGTCTTTTGATTTGACCAGAAAGGTTCAACAAAGGGGGAGATTGTAAGGGCAAAATAGGCATGACCTATTTTGGTCTTGTTTCACCTTTCTTGGTCAAAATAGGATTTTTGATAAGTTTGTGTTAATTTAGGACTTATTATATTTTATTAGATTTAGTTTAGTTATTTTTTGTAGCATAATCTTTTTGTAGATTTCAAGTGCACATATTTGGTAACAAAATCTTAGCATAAATCCTAGTCTAACCATGATTCTTGACCACTTTCATATTTGGTAATTAAATCTCATCCTAGTCTAACCATGATTCTTGACCACTTTCATAATTGGTAACAAAATCTCATTAGTTTGGTAAGTTGTTGATTTTTTCCTTAAGTTCTAATCATTTTCCTTGTAGTAGACGGACTGTTTTTGGGTGTGTGTAGGAGACGCATAGTATATATTCAGGAGCTGGGATTCGGCCTTCTTACAGAGCTCCAGAAAGAGAACAAAAACCATAGAGGGTGCGTTCAGATCCGAGGAGTTTCGTAGCTTTCTGAGAAGTTCAAGAAATCCGAATGTGTTATCCATTGCTGCAACATTGGCAGACACATCAGAAGTTCTAAAACTGTTTTGTGCTTCATGTTTTTTTTAAAGGAAGTTATTTTTGTTTCTTCCCACGTTTTGTTTAACCTATTTATGTGGGGTTTTTGTTCTCCAAGATTCATTATCTTGTGAGAATATTTTTGTGTGATTTCACATAGTTTTTGTAAAACAATTCATCCTTTTTAGTGAAATCTTTTTGGCCATGAGGCTAGATCTACAAGTATAGACTTGTAGATTGTTTGATAAACTTTTGTGATTAATTTCGTGTTTTAGTATTAAGTCTTCCGTTGTTTTTGATTATTTTTCTGTCTATTGTGACTTCAATTGTAGCTTTTTCACAAGCTACATTAAGTCTTGAGAATCCTAGCTACTCGGGTTCTTTCAAAGGTATAAAATATTATTTTACTATTAATGGACTACTAAAAGTGAGATTTTCTTAAAAAATTGACTTTCAATCGGGGACTATTTGATCGAAATAGAGAGAGTAACATAATTTTTTGAAATTTTTTAAGATATATAACAAGATGGGATGCATAGGAAAAGGAAATTATTGTTTCTGTTTTACGTATCTACATCTTTACATTAATAATTACTTCCTTCGTTTCGGGTAAAAACTTTTTGTTTGAAAATCAAACTTTTTAAAAAATGACATTTTTAATAGTATATTAGTAATAAAATAATACTTTTATACCTTAATATTTGAAAGTGAATTTTTTAAGTGAAATATCTCAAATAAATATATAGTGGACTCTTTAATTCTGTCGTGCATAACTCCTGTAGTTTATATTAGTAGTTAGGCAAAACACACAAAAACGGGCCACCCAACTTTGGACCATATTGCAATTCGGCCACGAAACTTTGGTTCATCTATTTTGGCCACCCTACTTTCATTCTGTTGCAAGCGAGCCCATTTTCTAACGCTCGTTAGCCCAGGACGTTAACTTTAGGGGTAAAATGGGAAAAAACAATGTTAAACAGTTCATCTTCATCTCTCTCTTTCTCTCTCACACACACAGATCTGTAACATCTTCATCTCTCCGGCTCATGTCTGCCAAATCCCAACAATCCACAATTGGTCCCTTCACCTTCTCCGCCCGCCCATCAACATCTCCCGCAATCTCCATCGCCTATTTCAAGTTCACATCTAGCCCCGGATCTACTCAGGAGTATTCTTCTGCTGCGGCCATCTATCAGCCGCCGTCTCCCTTTCTCAATTGCAGATCTGGCGATCACCAACAAAGTTTCCACACCCGCCATGTCTGAAGCAGGGACCTCAATCCCACCCCCAAAATAAAATGCGGCCGAAAATCTGTCATCTCCCATATCTCTCTCATATATCTCCATATCCTTCACGTACAGTCGGCCGGCGTCCACCTTCCTTTCGTTCAGCCTCCACATAGTCGCCGACGTCGCCCCCTTTCCCCCAATCTCCTTCACAGCCGGCCTCCTTCTCCGGCGAATCAACCCCTCCGTTCAAATCGAGCAAGCCCCGTATGATGGTGGCCCAAGATGAATTTGTTGAGGATATTGTGAAATCCGACGATTCCCGTGTCTCGCTTGAGGGTGTTCTTGATGGAGCCACTTTTAATGTGGTCCATGACTGGTCCCAATCTATTGACCAAGAGGAGGGTACGGATATGGGAGAAGGTTTCTAGGAAGAGACGTCCTTGAATATAGACGAAGATATGACGGCAACAGAGGTCCCTTTGCGTGCTGCTGTGGTGATGTCGTTTGATAAGATGGCGGTTGGCGGGAAAGAAGGCCCGCGGGGCGAGTCACTAGCAATTAATGGGGAGTTGAAAGGGTCTGCTTCCAAAATTATAACAGTCTGATTAGAGATGTTAATAGGGCCAGAAACCGTAGGGTCAACCCTATTAACCAAAAAGGGTTAGGGTCGGAAGATGCGACCCGCTTATTAAACGGGCTAATATTAAAAGAAATTTGTCTTGGTTGAGGGCTTGAGGCTTTGACTTTTCGGTTTTCACTTTTCACCCAATTACCCAACCAAAATCAAAACACAAAAAAACCGGAGAGGCGATTGGCGCGCAAATCGCGATTTTCCCTCGTAGGAGTTCGTCTTCACTCTTCACGCTTGTTATCAATGTGTTCTTCACTCTTCATGCTCATTCTTCGGCCTCGATTAAGTTCTCGCCGCCGCCAATCGCCATTCAATGGTAAGTAGGTGTTCGTAGTAGTTCTATTGGGCATAAATTATATATTTGTTGTTTGCTTCAGGACTATGGTTTGAATCGTTTGATTATGAGGTTTGGTATAGTCAAGAGTTTGGTTACAGGAAGATTTGAAGTCGGCTGTTTGTGTCATTGTGTGCGTGTATGCTTTATGGCTTGTTGCATCCACATGAATTTCATTGTCTGCGATTTGTTATATAGGCTATGACACGAAATGTCCGAATCCAAACAGTACAGAATGGGCAAACTATGATCATAATGATCTTATGGGCAATGATATTTACCGAACCTATTTAATATTTATAGACTGGTTTCGGATGTCTAAATGTATAATATTTCCTATGTTGAAAACTTGAAATATTGGATTGCCATTTGCCAGAAAGCAGTAAAGGGACTCTCTGAGACTTTGAGTCTCTGGTAATTACTAATTACATTGAACTAGCAATTTATTTGTCCTTCAGTCTTGAATTTGCTTACTGTTGGTGAACTCTGTGAAATATCGTGTCTGATTGATAAGGTTACATTTCTGAGGTTGAGTTTAAATCATTTCCATAGTTTTGCAACCGTGTTAATGAAGATGAACTGTTAAGTAACTTACGGTGTATGATTTTATTTTATTTTCGATCGTATATTTGTATTATTGTTAATCGTCTAATAGGGCTGACCCTATTAAACCGAGACCTCAGGTTAGGTCGTGGTCACGATTTGAGCGGCCCGTTTAAATGACCCGATTAACCGCGGCCCTATGGTCACGACCCTATGCGACCTCGACCCAACTTAACATCTCTACCTGGGATGGCTTCTTTTTCGAAGGTTGGGAGACGCAGATCGATGCGATAAGCGAGGCTCACGGAGGCGCCGACCTCAACCTTGCCATGTGGACGTCCGAACTGAGCGTGAGAGAGAGAACGAAAGGTTTGGTGATGTTGGGTTTGAAGATGAACACAAAAGATGAACACAAATAGATTAACCCAGATCTGTATTTCCAAGGGCAAAATAAGAATTTTACAAAGAATTAACGTCTTGGGCTAACGTCATCCAAAAAATGGGCACGCTTGCAACATAACAAAAGTAAGGTGGCCAAAATAGATGAACCAAAGTTTCGGTGGCCGAATTGCAATATGATCCAAAGTTGGGTGGCCCGTTTGTGTGTTTTGCCTAGTAGTTACTATTATAGAATGGGATCTCTCAATTGAGATGATAATTATTAACAACAGATAATAAGTTTCAGAGTTGTTGTGAAGAAAGTATTAAGAGGAACAAAGAATAAAATAAAATAATAAAGTATCATTAAATTTAGTGATTTTCAAATTAGTTAATGTAAGAATGCAATAATTTTTAAACATGTGCCACTCACATGACTATTAAAAAGAAGTAGCAAAAAGATGGAAGGCGGGACTCCGGTCAAAAGATAATATTTTGATTATTTAATTTTTTAAGGGAGTAAATCTATAAATGAGTCCAAGTGCAGTGACCATTAATTTAGTTTGCTAAAAACAATATACTCCACCAAGAATGTGCTGCTAACCAGCCATCAATTTCACTATCCTTCCACCAATAAAAAAGCAGTTCGTTTAAAAATAAAAAATAAAAAAAGATTTTGAATGGAGTATGATGCAGATCCCACGTTCAGAGGTTTTGCTTTCCAAACAAGGAGGGACTGGGAGGTGAATCTTTATTCTGCCATGCAGAGCGAATTGAATCAATTAATGTCGACCTCATGCCACAACATTATTGAGCGGGAATCTTGAAAGATACGTTATTTGACAGGACCCAATGGTCAATGCCACAGGAATTTCAAATTAGTGCGCTTTATGAGAACGCACATCACCGGCTCACCCGGCCTCCTTGTTTCCTCTCTTTTGAAAATTGAAATATCCATCTTAACTGGACAAATTATCATGATTAGATAAAAATGATGAGATATGAAAAATTATTAAAATTTATATCAAGCTATTGGATGAGGTATGAGGTTTTTGTTTGAGTAGCTTTTGGCTTTACCAACTTCTTGGATGGAATCATAATTGGAATATATATAGCAACTAAACGAAAGTCGGCATAACCCGAAAAGCAAAAACAAGTTGATAGGAAAAGGACGTTCACACATTACCCGTTTTATGTATAATTCATAGCAGTTAATGAGAGTTTTATTTAGCCAAAAACACTAGACCAACCACATCAAGAGACAAGAGTGGTTACCACTTACCAACAACTCAACAACCTATACTAAAACTACTGCTCCCATATACCAACTTCCATATATCCATCTTCGGTGGCACAGCCCCTAAACATTCCTACACAGTTAAACCCAAATGCGACCTCCCCATTTCTGGACACGGCTATCATTCCAGCCATCCCCTCATCTAGCCTTTCTTTTATCACAAAGTCAACTGCTTCCTGCAGCCCCAGCCCCACATACTCCATTACAGCTGCCACATCGCGGGCCAGCGTCCCACGAATGATTGCCTCGCCTTCTCCAGTGCAGGAGACCCCGCAGAGGTCACAAGCGTAAGTCCCGGCGCCTATCAGGGGTGAGTCACCGATGCGGCCACTCTTCTTGTTCATCAAGCCACCTGTCGATGTGGCGGCTGCGCACCGGCCATTACTGTCGACTACCACACACCCAACAGTTTCGGGTGCATACACCTCGATTGGGAGTCCGTTCATCACCATTGGGCTCTCCGCTGCTACCCCGCACGATTCATATCCAGCTGTAGGGATTCTGTAATCAAACTGTACCAACAACACCTTAGACAATTTTGAATTGATGGGGCTTTGTTTTCATCGTGATTGCCCTTCTATATTGTGGTTGGAATTCAATGTCAAATTCTATAATAGACAACAAAACTAGGTTTAGAGAATAATTTTGATAGGGAGAAATTGTAGGAGAAGAGAATCTGAATATAATGTAAAAGCGTGGAGGAGGTCGATTATTATGCCTCAATTTAATTTTGATTTATTTTTCTGAAAAAAATTAAGAAATTAAGTATTTGGTTTTTCTCAACAAATCAATTTTTAATTGTTTTAGTGTTCATCTCTTTTCAAACTTTTGAAAGACAGATTTTTCTATTTCCATCACCGATCTCCAACGCAGCAAATGATCAGGCCTTGCAAAGAAACTAATTCAAGAGAAAAGGCGAGTGTGTATATCAAATGTACCGTATAGAAACATACGTACCAAAATGGTGTTGGCTTCCTTTGCCAGTTTGAGCATCCCCACGTTATCTTCCGTGATGAAGTAATCATTGCCCACCATTTCCACACCCTGAAGCAAATCCAGAAAAATCATTCAATATTACAATTTACTTCAAGCACAAGATGCTTAAGAGCAACTCCAACCCAACCCCCAAATCCCCAAATTGGGTCCAAGTTAACCTCAAATCCATTCCAACCCAACCCCCAAACCTTGCACCAATTTGAGACCATGAATAGTATCACCCCAAATTTGGGGCAACACTATTCATCTAACCCCAAATTGGGGTTGATGGGACCCATATCTTTTTAAAATAAAAAATTAATTTTTTAAATACAACAAATTGATTTTTAAATAAAAAAATTATTCATAATTTATATTATGAATTTAAAAATATTTTAATTGATTAATAACTAATAATAGCTATGTAATAAATATTAATAATGTAATTTAATAACATACTTGAATGACATACAACCAAAATGGTGTATGGACTTACAACTTTGCCATACAACTTGAGCATCCCCATGTTATCTTCCGTATGAATAATCATTGCCCTTAATAATTACAATTTTCCACACCCTGAAGCAAATCCAGAAAAATCATTCAACATTACAATTTACCTCAAGCACAAGATCCTTAATACATCACCTGTTAAATATTTAATATAACATTTTTTATTGAAAAAATATTATATTACCCTTAACAAAAAAAATTGTTTTTTTTAGGCATAAGGACAGGTTTGCGAGCAGTCCTAAAAAAAATTCAAGCATAGGGACCAATTTGGGACAAGTCCTAAAAAAAATCAGGCATTGGACTCAATTTGGGATCAATTCTAAAAAAAATCAGGCATTGAAATTGGTTTGATACCGATCATCAAAAAAACTTTTTTTTCATTTACTCATCAAATGGCAAAAGGCAATTTGGTTCACTTCTTAAAAAAAATATTATATTAAGTATTTCATAGTAGTGTAATAAGTATCAATGATTACTTAATGCCCCCTCCATTCCAATCTGAATTTCCTTTCTTTCTGTAAAGCTTTCTGCAAATTCACATTCTTCAATTTCACATATTTTAAGTTGCTTTAGTAATCTAGCATCTGGTCAAGAGATATATTTAGTGATATCAAAGTTGTTTATAATTACGAAATTGTTTGAATAAAGTATCAAATGGCAAATGATAAATTAAAAAGATACACGTGCTCCAATGTTTTTAGAAACTTAATACGTATATTGATTCGAACAATCAGAAAATTTAATACCCCAATTTAGTTCGACCGACATTAAGATGATCCGATAATTTTCAATGGATTAAAAAGTGTTTCCATTAAAATACAAATTTTGACATAATATAAAAAAAAATTAAACAAGAAGTGACCGATCAAATTTTGAAAAAATAAAGATAAAATAGATAACGAAAATTCTAATCTTTTGGGATATCTGACAGATCACTTGTAATAAAATCGGCTTATACAGAATTTAGCGAAGGTGCGTGCACGTGCTAACCCAAATATCTTGGAATACTTAATTCCAACTTTCGTAAAAGTAGATTTTCTTTTAAAATAAAATAAACCTGTTGTTTGGCAAACTCTTCAGCGCCAGCGAACGCGAGATAGGAATGGGGAGACTTGTCCATGACTAAACGTGCGAGAGAAATAGGGTTTTTCACAGTTGTAACCCCCGAAACAGCGCCACATCTCCTCTTACATCCGTCCATGATGCTTGCTTCCATCTCGACCGATCCTTTCTCCGTAAGTGCAGATCCACGGCCAGAATTAAACGTAGGATCAGTTTCTAATTCCCGCACCTGCAATAACCGCAGACAATTCAAATTCGAAGATTTTGAGGGAAACAAAATTTAGGAAATTGTTACTAAAGCAATGTAAACTAAAACATCCATGCATAGAGAGAAGGGAGGGTGGGTGGAAGCCTACAACGAGTTCAACGACGTCAATGGCAGAGCGAGAGGAGCGAAGAGCTGCGACGCCGAGATTTAGGCAGCGAGTGAGAAGTTGTTTGGCTTGTTCTTGTCGTTCCGCTGGTAGGTTTGGGTCCACACCTGCGCCACCGTGCACTGCTATTGCCCAACCACCCATTTCCCAAGTCTCTCTTCTCACTCCCCCTTTGCTTTGGCGCTCGTGGTTGGTGTTTCCAAAACACAGAAAAGGAGGGACTTATTAGAGTGCTCTGGCAATGAGAGAGGGAGCGGGCTGGTAACTGCAATTTATAGGAGAATTTCGGTTGCTTTTTTTACTTTTTATTTTAGGATGTCCTAACTAATATTTCTAATGATTTTTGTTGTATGAATTTTCTACTGATCTTCCTAACATACCACTTAAGTGGTTCATGACAAATTTACCATTTTTGAAAAAAATATGTATAACCTCATTAAAAGGAGTACAACGGCGGTTTTAATTTGAATCTAAAGTGATTCTTTAGGTCCAACGATGATTTTAAAAAAATCACTACCAAATCAACAATTGATTTTTCTCTAAAGGAATCAACAAATGAATCCCAACATTCAGCAAATTGTCACATCATGTGAAAGCAGTATTTTGAATCATAATTCATTAAAACGACGTTATTTTGATGGGCGAAAATTTCGAAACTATTTATTTATGTAATATCAAATTTATTTTTTTGTATAAATTAAAAGAATATATTAAATTAATAAAGATAAAAATAACAAAATATGTAAATGTGTTAAATTTTATATTATCATTAAAATAGTTTTTTTGTTTTAAATCAAATAGGTATTTAACAAACACGGTATAATAATGACTTAGTCATCCGCACCCACTTAACATTTTCTTTCCTTTTTTAACTTTTATGATCAAATGTTGTGTCGAGTCGTGCACCTATCAATTCCTCGTGGATCTAACCAAAGAGGGTTTTAATGTATTTATAGTACTTCTTTACAACAAATAGTTCATATTTAAAAATTTTAATTATTAATAAATATATAATTATTATTAAAATTTGTTATACTTACAAAAATATTTAAGTATATAATCAATAAATGGATAACAAATGTGATAGTAAAATTAAAATGTTATAAAAATAATAAATTTTTATTTTTTTAAAAATAAAATCATAAAATAAAATATTCCAAAATAATACCATATTTTTGCGGGGAACCGAAGGACTATAATTTAGTGTCCAGAAATAGGAATCCAACTGGCTCAACTTATCCTGAAAGTAGGTAAGCAGACATGGCAACTATTTATTAAGTAAGAATTTGATTACAACAACTAGCACACATATAATGAAAGTTGAGGGTTACAGTCTTGCAAAATATCGAAGCAACTATTTTCTATATTAGGGTATGAAATGGTCTAGTAATGGAAGGTTTACCCCTTATCTTGTAGCCCATTATTGTTATGTCCAAATAAGTCAATAACCATTTATTTAGACAACATTGGGGGTAAAAAGAAAAAAATGAAAAATAATCCATATTTGACTGATTTTAAGTCTTTAGATAAATGAATTATTAAAATACATTACTCCACTCTCAAAATTAAAGTATTCTCAATCTAAATCATGAACATGGTATGGAGACACTATAAAATTAGGTACCATAAAAAGAAACTATGTATTGAATAAAGGGTTAATGACACTAATGACTCTTGTACAGGAGTGGTAATTCGTGTTATCGTGTCGTGTTCGTGCTTCATTATCGTGTTTTCATATTATCTATCTTATTTGATCATAAATATAACAATAAACATTAATTTGAATATATTAACAATTTCGTGTGTTTCGTATCGTGTTTTGTGTTGTATCGTGTGGTGTTGGGCTTATCATGTCATTTGTCTGTGTAATTGTGTTTTATAATCGTGTCGTGCTGGTTCGTGCTATCGTGTCGTACTAGGCATTGCCACCCCTACTCTTGTATTGGAGAAGGTCTTTATGTCTTTTTTTTAAAATCTTAGGGGGCGATTGTAAATTATGATATAAGTTATGTTTGAAAAAAATTTCATTTTAATCCTTACTTAATACACGTGCGATACACATGACAATGCAAGGGCATTTTTTAACGGCATTCATTAAAAAAACTAAGGTTGTGAAAAATTCATGCTCTTAAAACCTATTGTTAATTAGTTAAGAGACGAAAACGATCTATAATTGAAGGACTAATAGTGTCATTAACCCCTCGAATAAATTATTACGGCACTTTAGCAACATAATTCACGAGGGGCTGCGCCTGAAAAGGAAAAAGATGATTAGCTGTCTATGGGGAATAGCACCTAGCCTACTTTTTGTACCATGTGTTTGCAATATTAGTACTTTAATGGTCCATAAATTTTGGATCAACATGTGCTGTATTACATCGGTTTTCTTTCTTTGTTTGCAAAAACTGTAAGTAAAATGTTTGTCTAGTATTTTTATTTTTATTTTTTGTTTCTTCCAAATGTTTTTTTCATTTTTTTTTAAATATAGTTTTAATCAATTTACTATTACTATTTATATATACCTTAGTTATAGTTACATGTAAAAAAAACTTTAAAGAAAATAATACATTATACTAAAATTTATAATAAAATCACTCAGTTTTCTTCATCGATATACCTAATCAAATAAGATGATTATTTTAAAACAGCAAAATATATATTTATTCCAAAAGTAAAAGTTATGTTTGAAACCAATTAGTTTAAACAAAGGGTAGGAAAAATAAAACTTCTTAGATGTCATTCCCTTGTGAGTACATTCAGAGCATCCACAATGTACATAATTCTTACATAAATTCTTAACTGGTTTCACTGTTACTTATACACTTTTTCTCTTTTTTTCTACTTAAGAATATATCTTTCATTGTATACTATTCTTAACATATTCTTAATCGGGTCCCATTGCCACCTCATTAACTTTACATTTCATTCTTATTTTTATACTTCTCAACAAATAAATTTATTTCACGTTATTTAATATATTTCATATTTAAATATTTCGTATAAATAATTAATTTATAAATTAAGACAAAAATTAATTTAAAAATAATGATTACATTATTATTTTTAAATTTTAGAATTTATAATTTAGTTAATAAATTATCTATAAAACACATATTATACATAACTCGTACAATAACATAAATAGAAAATTACATAAAAACGTTAAATACATAAAATGAGAAAATTATATAAAACATAAACACTTAAAAAGTACGTCAAAACAATTCAATAAATAAAATTACATGAAAACGTCAATAATTAAACTCTATCACTAGTTGTCACCGTAACGACGTCATATATGCTCAACCAAGTTCGATCGAACAGCATGATGGGTGCTTCTATCACGTACCTCTGAATTTCGCTGCATATATTCTTGAAATGCTTGAGTTGACCCATGGTTCACTTGTGGAGAGTCATAAACGACATCATCAGCCCAGTTCGTAACGTGATCACCCTCGGCCTCCACAATCATATTGTGTAGAATAATGCATGTGAGCATTATTTCTTTCAAGTTATCTCTATACCAAAACCTGCTAGGACCTTTGATAATTGCACATCTTGATTGGAGCACTCCAAATGCTCGTTCGACATCTTTTCTTGCACCCGCTTGTATCTCTTTGAATTTCTTTCGCTTAGCATCCGACGGACATGAAAAACTTTTCACAAAAGTAGCCCAATGCAGATAAATTACATTTGTTAGGTAGTATCCTTTTGTATAATGTGTGTCATTCACTTCGAAATTGTACGGCGATGCATTTCCTTCGAGTACGTTATTGAACAAAGGTGATTCATATAACACATTAAGATCATTACGAGAACCCGCGACCTCAAAAAATGCATGTCATATCCATAAATCTGCAGACGCAACTGCTTCGAGCACAATTGTTGGTTTCCCATGACCTCTTGCATATTGACCTTGCCAAGCGACTGAACAATTTTTTCATTCCCAGTGCATACAAGCAAGACTTCCTAACATACTTGGAAATCTGTGTCTTTGCTCGTGCATTTGAAGCAGACGTTGTGTATCATTAGCATTTGGTCTTCTCAAGTATTGACATCCAAACAACTCGATAATACATCGACATAAGTTGAACATGCAGTTGATAGCTGTTGTTTCTCCTAATCGGGGGTACTCATCGAGATGATCGGCTGAACTCCATAAGCCAATTGACGGATAGCTGCTGTGCATTTTTGAAGTGGTGAGAGACCTACTTTTCCGTATGCATCAGGTCTTTGTCGAAAATAACTTGAATGATTCTTCAATGCATTAACTATCTGAATGAATAAATTTCTATGCATTTGGAAGCGTCGCCGAAATATATGATCAGGATACAATGACTGAGAGGAGAAGTAGTCATTAACAAGCTGAGTATTTGGAAAATTTGGAAGCGTCGCTGAAATGTTACCTGATGAATTCCCAATTGTTTGAGGAACTTGAAAATTTGGAAAATTTGGAGGCATGTAGAAATTTGTATAATTTGGAACATTTGGATTGTTGGAAAAATTATGCGGGTATTGGGGAGTAGATGAAATTTGAGAATGTTGAACATTCTCGGGAATACGAGAGTTTTGTGAATTTTGATTTGCTTCAATATCGGGAGAATTCAATAAATTTTGATAAAAATTAGTACCTTTTGGATTCATTTGGAATATAAGTATGTAGATAAAGTGATTTTTAAGAACAGATTATGGAGAAATAAAATAGAGAATGAAGAAGTTGTGGAAAAATGAAGAAGATTAAGGTAGTTTATTTATAGGAAAAAGGAAGAAAATAAAAATAATAAAAAAACGTTTTTTTTAAATGTCCGTTGGACACCATCCCCACCCCACCCCCATCCAACGGTTACATTTTAAATTTTTTCAAAATTTTTTTGATTTTTTTTTAACACAAAACGGTCACAAAAAGGGAGTTTATTTTTTTTAATTTAAAATTCCTTTTTTTTTTAAGTTAGTGAAGACACAGGGACCCACTCTTCATGCCTTGGACGTGCCTAGTGAGCGCGTGTACCACACGCGCCTGGTCTTCAGTGGAGGTGCATGCCACTCTCCTCCCATGCGGTTGGTATTCCTCCTTCCTTTTTTATTCTTCATGAAGAATCAAACTCTCTCTCTTCTCTTAAGAATTGATAGAGAATTTAACAATGAGTGAATTGTTGGTATTCTTAAGTAAAAAATTGGTTAAGAATCCAACAATGGGGATGCCTCGTATCCACTAGTTTGAGGAAAGAGAGAGAGAGAGACTAGTATAAATGTATAATCAAAGACCACAGGAATAATGTGAAGTCATTAAGTGGTGATAAGGATGGTGATTGGATGGATACATTCATAATGCATTTGATTAGGATGATGACGAATCGGCGATTATATTATAAAGCATTTACAATTTACTAGACGATGAGATCAGAAAGCATTTACTCCCATTATGTTATTTTAAGTGTTTGTTTGATGGAGTAATTTGATTAAAACGTTAGTAAAAAAAGGTAGCGTTTTTTTAATAAAAATATTTTAATACAATGTTTTAAAAATGTAGAGCGTTTTAAAAATATGCTACATTTATAATTATTTTATCTATAAAAAATAGCGTTTTAAAATAATTTTCTAAACGTATTTATAAAAATAAAACTGCGTTTTAAAAAAATTACGTTTTAAAACGCTGCATCAAATAAGGCCTAAAAGTCTAAATATAATAAGTATTGTTTCGATAACCACTAGTTTCACCAATAAGGTAGCTTTCAATGAATTAGTAACATACTATGCTCTTAATCAGTGTTTTAAAACTCCCCGCCTAGGCGCTAGGTCTCTCTCTACCGCCGCGACTTTCTTAATCGCCGCCTAATCGATCAAGTCGGCGGCTACGTCAAACCTCGCCAACCTTAATTTATTTTTGTAGCTTTCATTTTGTGGCATGTGGTGACCGGAGAAGGAAGGGGGGCGAACTGGATAAAGAAGAGGAGAGTGGTAATGGTGAGGCAGAGAGGGAGGTAATGGGGGGCAAACTGAGTAATATTTTTTTGTTTTTAGTTCTAAACTTGATTGGTTTATTGCTTTAGGGTTGTTGAGAATTGTGATTAATAGTAGATTTGTATATTTTTTGTTCATTTTACAAATATAGACAAGTGTTTGATAAAATGACAAACATAAAAAAAATTAAATTTGTATTCAATGTGTTTGATCTTTAATGTAAATTATCAAAAAACTGGTAATTATGCCTTAATTCTAGGCCCCGCCTAAGCCCCGATTACGTCCCGACTAGTCCCCTAGGCGCTAGGCGCTAATGTGCCGCCTAACGATTTTTAGAATCTTGCTCTTCACATGTTCTCTAGAGTATAGCCAATTTTGTCAAATCAAATCAATCGCACCGCTTTAAAAATTAATACTCCATCCGTCCATAAATTATCGTCTTTTTTTTTTCGTCTGTCCCAAAATAATTGTCCACTTTGAAACTTACCTTTTTAGAACATCACTTTTACCACTTTACTCTTACTTTTTCACTCTACTTTAATTATGAGCCACATACACATAGACATTAGAGGAAACTACACATTAAACCAATATAAATAATCAAGTTAACTGTTTTTTCTTAAACTGTGCACCGGGTCAACTATGGACGATTATTTAGGGACGAAGGGAGTAAAACAATATACTTGATACCTATTTAATTTAAAGTCAAAATACATTAGACTGTGTATTCGTGTCTATGACACAACGTTAATATGTCAGTAGATTCGTATTCTAAATAAAATCCAATAAAAATATTGAGAAATATGAGTGGGGGAGTTGGAGAGAGAGAGACGGGTAGTTGCACAATCGCATTCGCACATGTGAAGGTAGATTTTAATCATGCTCGTAAGATTTCGATAAAATAAATAAATCTCAACATTTAGATAGTTTTAGTCAGTTGCACATATGTGAGTAGCTCTATTATATTATAGATTTTCAGTGGTGGCACAAACTCCAACACTTTTACATACTCATACATGTTTACCTTCAAAATCTTTTTTATGTCAAAATGAGGCAAATCATGTCTCTATTTATAGCTAAAAATATGTACTTTTTTCATTAAAAAAACATAATAAAAAATATTTTTTGAATTGCAAAAAAACTATAAAAAAAAGGGGATAAAAATCAAAAAGTGGTGGTGGATGATTTGACAAAGATTTGCCATTGGTCTTGCTTTAAGAGCCTAAGATAGATTTTGTATATATAAATTTTAAAAGGTAATTTTTTATCTTGTGACCAATATAAAGGAGATGAAATTTAATTTATTAATGTTGCCAACTCCATTACCAGAGGAGCTTTGAAATAAGTCATATAATATCATATGATCCGAAATTATTGTATAATATTTGGAAAGAATCATATCATACGATCCAAAGTTAAAATAATGATTCCAACTCTTGCGGAAAACTAGTTGCAACACAAAAGAATATGGAGCAATATGGATTATATTGGTATGCTACCATTCGCACTTGGTGTTATGGATAATCATAGGTTAACTTATTATTCTTGATTACTCATGGATGATAGATTAGCTTAGGCATGTCAATGGATCAGATTTTTGTCCAAATCCGATCCGAAATTTCGGATATGAATTTGTATAACTGTCCAATAACCTGAATCCGAACCCGATAATTTATTTATTAACGGATCGGATATGAATTTAGCTATATCCGATCCGTTAAGGATCCGATCCGATCCGAAAATAACATATTTCTTATTATACACAATTATATATGTATGTTGTCTTTTGATCTTCCTCCCTTTCATATTCTAATTGTTTTTATTCATATATTTATATTTTGGATCGGATCGGATTTTTAATCGGATATATTAACGGATAACAGATTCGGATATGGATTGACATACACTTGATCCATCGGATTATCGGATCGGATCGGATCGGTGATATAGGGTTTCGGATCGGATTCGGATTTACCTATATCCGATACATATCCGATCTATCGACAGGCCTAGATTAACTCATGATTATCCATAACACTCATTTTGTCACCCCTAATTCGTACCTTGTTAGAGGATGTACAACAAATTATCATCTTTAATTCTTATTTAATATTCAACTCATTAAAAAGAAATATTAATAATTATTTGATATACATAAGCTACCAAAAGAAAAAAACACATATAACAGCTTGACACAAATCTCAATAATCTTTGATATACTACCATCTTTATCCACAATAATTTCAAAAAAAATTTAAAAAATCATTTGGTGTTTAAATGATTCAAACAAAGTCTTTATTTATAGATAAAAATATATATTTCTTAAAAATAAATTTCTTAATTTTTTTTAATTGCCAAAAGGCCAAAAATCAAAGAAAAAGAAAAAAAATATTAAAGGGACCCACTCGGAGAGAAAAATGGCAAGAAGAGAAAAGGGTGGCCTGTTTTTTTCCCCAAAAAAACGACATCTCTACCCCAGCGACCAACCTAATCAAAATCAAATTTGATTCCCCCTTATTATTCCATTATTTCACGAGATTAATCAAATTTGATTCCCCCTTGATATTCAGTTATTTCACAAGATTTGGGAAAAACCATCTCTCGAGCCTCCGAAAAACATGGTCTTAGTGTACATTGTATCTCCACTTGGTTTTGTGCACGTCTTTGTAGTGATGTCAAACATATTGGAAATGGGTGCTACTAAATTAATCCTCAATTTTTTTTAAGAAAAAGAATGCTAGTACTATCTTTTTATTTAAACCAACGAGGCACCCGTGGGTTGCACGTATTATGCAGGTATAAAATCATATATTAAATTAAAGTTTAATAATATGTAATTATTTTTTTTAATATAAACATAATAAAAAAATAATAAATAATAAAATTAAAGATAGAAAATCAAATAAATTTAAAAATTTTAATATAAATTTTGAAATACTTTTTGTATACAATATTTTTCATTGAAAATGTATAATTATTACAACTATCAATACCACATAGTAACTCTAAACAAAATCGACATACAATAATGATGACCAAAAACATGTTTTTCAAATATAGTCTTATACTAGACAATGACTTATTTTGGTTTTTATTTATAGACATTGCGTAAGACACAATCAGCAAAAACTGTTTTATCTGTTGGAAAACTAGTGTTTTAAGTGAAGTAAATTGGGGCTTTGATGCACTAATTTATTTGTGAGTCATTTATGTAATGACTATAATAATTGTGGAATTATGTTCTTCTATATTAGTACATAAGAATATTATATTTATTTGTCAAATTAGGATATCAGATGAATAAGTTATAGAGGTTTAAAGTAGGATATTGGAAGTGTTGGAAGTAAGTTATCCCACATTAAAAAATATAAAAGGTTTGAAGGGTTTATATACAAAGGCTCCCTTGTGTTGAGTAAGCTTGTATAGAAAGAACTATCCCTCTCGCGCCCGCAGGGTGGGGGTGCAAATCAAAGTCCAATTTTGCTTGGACCGACGTACTCGTGTGCCCCGCACATGCGAACACGTGTGCCTCGGTCATAGTTTTCTTTCTACCAGTGAACTTTCATTGTTTCACCAGCAGCTCTAACGGTTTTTGTTTTTGTTTTTTTTTTAAAATTTTTTGTTTATAGTCCGTAAGATTGTAGTAGGGATAAATCCCAACATTATCTGGAATTTGAATAAAATTCTAGAATTAAATGGTGTCAGTGACATTCTTATAATCAAAAGATTACCACCATAATTGTCCTTTGAAAAACTCAACCTTCTAAACACATGGTTTTTCAACCTTATAACAACTAATCTCGTGACACTGTATAACTCAAGGGAATGATATATGTTACGAAACAACATTATTGGAGTTTCAACCTTCAAATTTAACTCACGGTTTGAGATTTCAGAACATGCAATTCAATTTTAAAATATATGAGTATGTATCATTAAAAAACATTAATGTATCTATCAAAATGACACGAAGAATGAGCTCAAATATCCTTCTAAATTGTTCATTAATGCTATGCAATTAAAAAAACTACATCGTAATTTTTATCTGACTATTTTTATTTTTTGTTTTAAAAATTATAGAACGGTATTTGAAGATCTATTCAAAACAACCATAAGCATTTATATTTACCTATTTTTTTAGATTTATAAAAATACAATTTATTCAGTATTTTTGAATAAATACCATTTTTTTCGAATTGTTTTTATGTATTGCTTTGGTTTGCAATGAGTTATATGTGCATGAACTCTGACTTATGAACAACTTGTCTATAAATCTGATTTCTACTCTATTTATGTGTAATATTTAATAGTTATATGACATTGGTATGTAATTATACATATGCCCTTTATATGACATTTTCGAATTTAATTCTCCAAATAAAAAAGTAAACTCAATTACAATAGTTTCTGTCAACATCATTAAATGGCATTTCCCAAATTCAATTTTTTTAAAAAAAATGACATAAGAACATAAGTAACTTCATTTTTGGAAAGTGAAAACTTTCTAAAAATGGTGAACTTCTGGTATTGTATATACTACAACACAACCGTGCAATGCACGGTTCAATATTGATATAAATAAAACAATATAAAATTTTAATGATAACCATATAAGCGAATAATTATATAAAAAATTATGAGTTCAATATACATATAAAACAAATTATAGAAAATTTTGTTAATAAAAACAATAATTTTTTTTAACATATCCTTAAATTGATATTGAAGTGACATGTCCTTGACCAAAACAATTTACTTTGTACAATAAAAATTGAAGTTAATCATAGAAAATTTTAATAGAAGCAATCATGCGATACACGGAGCCTATATTCAAATCAATACAATAGTTAAAACTACAGTGCTAAAAAATTTAAAAAATTATTGCAACATAAATATTATGAGTTCGATGTGTAGAATTGAATCTCATAATTTTATAACATTAAAATTATAATTTTTTTGTTTGGCTCTCATGTAAAATTCAATTAAAAATCTAAACGTATAAGAAAATTACTAGGAAGAAAAAAATTAATGAAAATCAAGAGTCTTTAGGTTTTAAAATGTTTTAGCTTTGGAGAAAAATTCAATTTATGGAATAAAAATATTAAGAATTTTAATTTAATTCCAATATTTTTTTTAGATATAAACAATAAAATTTATATTGAAGTCCATAATTCCAATTACAAACAATGGAACTGAGGTTCTACTACTCTCAATCTCTACTCTGAATTTTCAACAAAATTTAAATTTACTGATGTATTTCACATATAAAAATGATATTAAAAAAAAAAAATATATATATATATATATATATATATATATATATATATAATATAATCTATATAAATGAAAGTTACATTAATGAATAAAAAAATTGATAGCGCACATAATACCAAACAAAGGGAAAATTGTTTGTGATATGACATGCTTTGTCATAAAACCTTCAAAGCTATACTTTTCAAAATTGGTAATTTTTGCAAAATAATTAAAGTGCTATGGCTCAATTTAAAGATTAGACAGGAAAAAAAGGAATAAAAATAGTATATAACCAAGAAAAAATAAAATCTAGGAGACGGGTCAATGAAAATGAACCAAAAATTCAACTGATCGATGGATATACATCAGAAAAATTTGGTTTAAATCGCGCTAAGGATAACTTTTGGACTGCGAGGTCCGCGACCCAGTAAACACCCATAAAACAACGTCATTTTAGTTGATGTATATAAGTTAAAAGAAAACACTTTTACGGTTTTACCCTAGTTTTACCATCACATTCCATTTTTTTTACACATCTCTTGCGGCAATGCCCAACTCAAAGGTTACCACCTAAAGAAAGTCCGGCGACGAAACTATGACCACCGGCTTACCAGAAATTTATTGGTATGTTTCATGAATCTGGAAATCTTTCAAAAACTTTGTATAACTTCAAAACTCGTTTAATAATTTTAATTCGTAATTTAGTTCAATTAACAAACAAATTCGATCTAAATGTTGATTAATTTAGCCATCACTTTTTTTAGATATGATATTTTTTAACATGTATAAGCACTAAAAATTCAGAAATTATCAGATTTCCATTTTTTACATGTAAAAAATTGGTCCTATCTCGATTTATATATTTTTTTTATGATAATAACTTTGGTTGTGATGAAATTGAGAAAAAAAAATGTCAGGTCTAGATATTATTATAAATTGATTATCAGATTTGTGAATTAGTTTACTTCAAAGTGTGTGTATATGATTTAGCTTCAACATCGTTGTTTTATTCGATCTTTATTTTTCCTAACCTGGATATTGATGTAAAGAAAATTGGCAAAAAAAAAATAAACTTGCTTTTGTTATCACTCATGTTTATACTATTGAAATCTCAAAAAAAAAAAAACTTGGTTTTGTATTGTATAGTTTGTGTTATCAGGACTGGCTATTAATATATACTTTCTTCGTTCCGGATAAATATTCTTACTTTTTATTGTAGGATATCCCAACTAATGTTCCTAAAGACTTTTGATGTACAAATTTTATATCATTCTTCCAAATATATTCATCATCTAATACTATCATTATAACGCATCCTCTGTCCCCCGGGGCATAGCCGAGTGGTAAAAGGAGAGGGACATAAGATTCTAGAGGCATGCAGCGTGGGTTCGATACTTGGTGGAAGCAATTTGTTTTCTTCTGAGGCTGGACCTTGTATGTGTTATTAGTTGACATGTTCTCAAACCATGTATCATTCGGACACATCCCGCTATTTTCCTGGTAGTAGCAATGAGGGACCGGAACTACTACCCTAGGATTCAACCTGGTTAAAAAATATATATATATTGCGCATCCTAGAGAGAGTGACTGTAATGTAAACATAATTAATGAGAGTGTGTGTGTAATAGGTATTATTATCACAACATATTTTACAACCCATCCTTAATTACATTTTTTAATATTTGTGTTTTGTCCACTAGGAGCATTTATTCGAGATGGAGGGAGTACTAAATAAGAATGTGAAGAGGTTTTGGAATCATTTATCCAATTAACAATAATAATGACATTTTTTTATCTTCAATTTCTAATGCAAAAAGTGGCTTTCCAAATTTAGAAATTATATTTTGACGGGAACTTTCCAGAATTGGCTCATCTATTTATATATATATATAATCTTCTTTCTTATCTTCTTGTTTTAAATTTACATTTACCGTTATATTTTTAATTTGATTTTCACTTTAACTAATGTGTTGGCGCCAAAACATTTAGGATGACAATAATCCGTCCTTTTTGTTTTCCCGCCAATTATTTAGAACGTATTGAAACGTATTAGGGTCGGCAAAAATTTCATCCTTAAAAACCTTTAGGGACGGCTCGTCGTGTCCCTAAAACATTTAGCACACATATTATTTAAGCCCCCATGTTGCCGTCCTTATGGCCGTCCTAAATACTATTAGGGACTAGACGGCAAATGAGCGATCCAAATACACTCTTTTCTTGTAGTGATATGCTTAATATTTACAATTGACTCAAAAAAAATTATATGTATGTCACATCATACAGAACACTTATTTAAAAAGAAAAAAAATTAGTAAATATAATTTTACATATATTTTACATAAGATAATTCCCTTGACCCGACCCAACCATATATTGATTGGTTAAATTATAAAAAAGTGGAACTTCGTATTACAAATTAACATTTATAAGACAATCTCAAAAAAGACCTAAACTTAAAAACTGGGAGAATATTTTTGTGGAAGCTAAATTTTAAAACTTGATCAAAAGGAAAGGAAGTATCCTTCTTTTTTTTTTTTTTTTTTTTGTAGAAAGGTCAAAAATATAATCCCGCATTTTCAAGGGACGATCACCTTTTCTCATCGTGGGATGCACGTAGGGGTGGTAATCGGGTGTTACCGGTTAATTTGGATAAAATTATTGTCTATCCAATATAGTTAATGGGTAGTTTTGGATATTATCCAATAACACCCATTAACCTTAATGGGTGTTATTGGATAATATCCAATATTATCCATTAATAAATGGGTATTATCCGGATAATATCCAATAAGGAATATCATTTATTGTTTTGAGTATTACTTGACTATTTATATTATGATTCACTAAGCATAACATACACACAAACCAACTCAAACACACACACATGTCAAAAAAAACACACACACATGGCAAAAACACACACATGCACACACATACACACAATTATAAGTTAATAACTTAATATTCATAAATCATAATATTGTCACCAACTTTTCACATTTAATAAAAAATTAATGGGCCCCACGTTCAACAAAGACCAAAATATTTTCTTAATTTTGATATTTATCTTTTTTTTTACACCTCAAATAAAAAGTGATATTTACAATACGACACTATTTTTATCACCTAATATATATAAAGTTGTCAAAATTTTATAATAGTCTTCATAGTTGTGAGATAGAAAATATACGTGTTTATTGATTTGACACTAATAAATAATTATGTAAAAGTAATAAAAAATAAAAAAGTCAAATACCTTATTAAAAATTAAAAAATTAAAAAATTATATTCATTATAATTATAAATTATAAATAACAAACAAATATTCTTAATCCAAAACAAATAACAAATACGTTCATAATAATCAATAATTTTTATGATTACTTATTTATATTTATATTGACGATCACTTATATATCAAAAAGTGGTCTAGCCTAGTGGTAACAAGCTTTGTTGTAAGACAATTTGGTTCATGTTTGAATCTTCCTAATGGTAAGTTATGTATTTAATAATTATTATTTTTAAGTAAAGAGTTGGCGGTGGGAGGCAGTGGCTAGTGGTGGTTGCCGGCGGTGGGAGGCGGTGGCTGGTGGCGGTTTCCGGAGGTGACCGGCAATGGCGGGCAGGTGGTGATGGTGGGCAGAGGCGGTGGCCGGAGGTGGGAATGGTGGCGGTGGGTGGAGGTGGTTGACGGTGGTGACATTAGTGGATAAATCCGATGGATAACCGGTTAATATCCATAATTATCCATTTTGTTAATGGGTGTTAACGGATATTATCCATTAACACCCATTAACTTAGTTGGGTGTTAATGGATAATAACCAATAAATATTTTATAATGGATAACCCAATGGGTTGGATAAATTTTTACCACCCCTAGATGCACCAATCTAATATTGGTTCCAAAAAAAAAACAAACACATTTTGTTCTCGGCAAAAAGTTTTTATTTAAAAAATCTAATTATCAATGAGGTATATAAATCTAATTGTACCGTTGTTTATAAATTTAACCGGATATTTTTGAACCGCGATACAAAAATGTAGTGCACCTCAGGCTCATCGAGGATATCGCAGTTATTTCGTCCTCAAAAGTGTCATTTTCTGGTTAAAAAAAACATTGGACTTATAAACTTTAAAAAATAGACCGACCCGCAGTTATTGGTTACCAAAAAAAAAACGATGAACTTTTATAATTAAAAACTTAAAAAAATGGACCGACCTAAATTTTATCCTAAATATTTTGAGGTCCTAAAAACTACACATTTACGGGGCCAAGGCTCATGCCTCATTGGCCTTTAACCAAGGCCGATCAAATTGATATCATTGACGGATTATAGCTACAAAAATAATGAAGTATAACAAAATGTTTATATTATAGGGGAAAATTCTAACCGGTTCATTTTTTAAAGTTTCTAATCACAAAAGTTTATTAATTTTTTCAACTGCAAAAGATTACTTTTCGAAATATTGTTTCAAAAATATCATCGTCTTCTTCAACAGCTCCGGCAACACACTTTGGATTCGAAAATCACGATTGTTCGCAACGAAACCGAGATCGACCTGTCTAGTCAGGTCGTGGGGGTCGAGGGGACAACGCCCCTTCGTGGGGGTTCTGAGGCAATACCCCTGAAAGGTAAACGAGTTTTTTGATTCATGAACTACGAAACTATAATGAATCATTATTGGGTTGAAGCATTTTTCAATTGGGACGAAGACGGAGAAAGAAGATGAAAAAAGGCTTACGATGGAGAAGATGGAAGAAGCAGGTGGAGGACATGGTCTGGTTCTTTATTACTTTTGTATCGTGGTTTAAAAATTAATGCACTAAAATTGATGAAAATTGTGGTTCAAAAATAGACTACCAATTATACTATTGAACTGCAATGCAAAAATTAATGCACTAAAATTGATAAATCGCAGTTCAAAAATAGACTAGCAATTACACTATTGAACCGCGGTATATAAATTAATGCACTAAAATTGATGAATCTTAGTACAAAAATAGACTAGGAGCTACACTATTGAACCGTGATGCAAAATTAATTCAATAAAAATTAATGAATCACAGTTCAAAAATAGACTAGCAATTATACTATTGAATTGCGGTGTAAAAAATAATGCGATAAAATTAATGAATCACGGTGCAAAAATAACGACCTCCGTAGCGTGCCTACGGTTCATTAAGGGTATCGTAATCATTGTACCACAAAAAATGACTTTTTCCTATTGAAAATAAAAAGGGTATACTTTAGCGATTAAAATTTTCAAAAAATGAACCGACCTACAATTTTTTTCTATATTATATGTCGAAGGTAAATAGCTTAAAAACTACTTTAAGTGAGATATTCTAAGACAAAATAATGAGCATTTTTTAGAGTGATAATTTCTTATCTATTTCCCAATTAACCCCTCTAAAACATTATGAAAATTAGAACACTTTTAGGATGGGATGGATGTAAGCTGAAATCGTCGAACCACCAAATCATACTGATTGGTTTGGTCTGGTTTTAGTCGTTCAATATGATTCAGTTTCGATTCCATAAAATTGAAATAACCTAGTTGATTTGGTTTTATTCACGGTTGTTGATCCCAAATAGGTTTAGTCTAGGTTAGAAAGAGGGGGGGGCGGGGTTGAATAGCCTAGCTAGTAGTATTTTTAAGAATACTTTAAAAATCTTTTTCAAAGTATTTTCTCATTTTGAAAATAACTAACTCTTAAGAAAAGTTAGGGTAGCGGAATTAAATAGATAAGCTAAAGCAGTTCATAATAAGTTCAAAAAAAATGATTCAAACACAATGATGCGTAAGGATGTAGAAGTGGTTCGTACTGTAAAAAGTACTACGTCCACTACCAAAGTGGTTAGCTTTAGATTTTGAAATGTGTACTTGTTTATCCACTAGGTTAGAAAGATAGATCTCTAATGGATCGTGTACAAAATAGTTTTTCAACCATTGTTTAATCATGAGAGAACCAATCAACGAATAATAGTTCTCTCAAGTGCTAAAGTAAAGAACAATTAATAGCAAACTAGAAGAAGTTGATGATGAATCGTGATAGGTAGATTTGCAGCTTCAAGAAGTTTGTTGGAGTGTTAGTTCTTGTCATTTGATCTCTTAAGTACTTATGTATTGAAGATGAAGTTTTGAGTATTGAATGCCCAAGAGATGTGTATTGTTCAGATCTTCAAGTCTTGAATATATACTTCAGGAGATCTTCAGGACCGTTGGATTTCGAAATGGAGAAGATGTGTCCAACGTTATAATGCATTAAATGCAATTCGACGCTTTGTCGAATGAGTGCGACGAGACTGTCATCAGAAATGCAGTGTTGCAGAGCCTCATACCAAACACAGTAATTTTACAGCTTGCAGGCGTTACAGCTTGAAAGTCTTCTTAGCCAAAAGAGATAATGTTTTCAGAATTCATAATTCAGACGATAGGATGGACATATAGTCTGTACATCTGTCTGTGGTCGGACAAGGACATAGTTGACCTTTTGAGAGGGAAGTCTGATGAAATTAAATTCAAATATTATTTGACTAGACATAAAATATATAGATCAAATAATATAATCAAAATCCACGTGTTTGGCTGAGCATCATTCTGGAGTTGAGCAGACTTAGAAGTCTACTTGTGAGCTGTGCTTTTAAGTCTGCTGATGAGCTGTGCTTTCAAGGCTGTTGTTGAAGCCTGCTGGTCTGCGTCTTTAAAAAAACTAACACTAGACTATCCTTTTACACCTTTGATTCTAAAGACAATTGTCACACTGATCTGTACGCGGACCTTTTAACCATTGTTCAATAGAATTAGAGGATGACTCAACCAAATCTAGAACATGTGAGGGTCAACAACGGTTTTTGAGATCAAACCAAACCAAACCAAACCAAACAACCCCTATGTTTAAAAAATATATATTATTATATGTACACACACACACACACACACATATATATATATATATATATATATATATATATATATCTTCAAACAAAATTTTTGTGTTTATTTTTGAATTAACAAGAGAAAATTGTTTGTATTACCACAGTAAACATCCTTGTTTTATTTATGATTAATTAATTTTAAACTATTGTTTGAATTTTTGATCTTAATTAATTACAAATTAAAATCTTATATTCCTCATTTTTATTGCTATATTTAATGTTTATTCAGTTGATTAAAAGAATTTATGTAAATCGCACAACCGATAAAAACCAAACCAAACCTCAGCTCCAAGTCATGTTTTCGTGATTTTGCCCAAAAGACTAAACCAAATCACTTATACCCATGTGTTGTAGTCAACTTTGTTGTGAATAAATATATTACTAGCAGTTTAGCACTATGCCTTTTATAACACAAGGGAAGTAAATGTCATAAAATAACCATGAAGGTTGCAAAGAGAGAGACAGTTAATCTAATATTTTACCAAAAATACATGGCAGATATTAATTAATACTTTATTTAGCCAGAATTCATCCAAGAAAAAAAAACAAAAACAAACCCATAAACACTACAACAACACGTCAAAGTGGTTTGCAACAACCTAGAAAAACAAAGATAAGTCTACTGCTCCCAAATACCAACTTCCATAAACCCATCTTCAGTAGCACAACCTCTAAACATTCCTACACAGTTGAACCCAAAAGTCACCTCCCCATTTCTTGACACTGCTATCATCCCTGCCATTCCATCATCCAGCCTTTCTTTTAACACAAAGTCCACTGCTTCCTGCAACTCCAGACCCTTGTACTCCATCACCGCCGCCACATCACGTGCTAGGGTCCCGCGTATGATCGCCTCGCCTTCTCCCGTGCAGGATACTGCACAGAGTTCACACGCATAGGTGCCGGCACCTATTAGTGGCGTGTCACCAATGCGACCGGTCATCTTATTCATCAGCCCACCTGTTGATGTCGCGGCCGCACACCGGCCCTCGCTATCGACTACCACGCACCCAACCGTTTCGGGTGAGTACAGACTGATTGAAAGTCCGTTCATCTTTATTGGGCTCTCCACTGCTGAGCCGCATGATTCACCATCAACTGTTGGGATTCTGTAATCAAACTGTACCAACAACCAATGATCAGCCTTGCAAAGATTTTGAAGGGTAAGGAGACTTGTAACTAAAGTACATTGAAAATTACCACAATGCTGTTGGCTTCCTTGGCCAATTTAAGCATGCTCACGTTATCTTCCGTGATGAAGTACTCATTTTCCACCATCTCCACACCCTATATTGTGATATTAATTTCCACATTAGCAAGCACATATTTACTACCACCTCCATTCCAGTTAAGTTTTCTCTTACTCCCTGTGTCCCAAAATGAATAGGCACATAGTAGCATATTCAAATTTAGTGCGATCCTTCGTCAATTTCACAATTTAAAAACCCAAAAAAAAAGGGAAAAAAACTCCCTTTCCTCTTTGGTCACAACAAAATAGTCTCAATCATTTATTTTTTAAAAATAAAAAACTAGTGTAAATTTTAGCTAGTAAATATACAAATTTAAAAAGTTTGACCAGTATAATTTTGGGGGATAAAGGGAGTATCATTAAGACACTTGAATGACATAAATTTTCAATAAATAAATGTGCCTATTAGGATAATCCTATCATAAACACATCGAAATTCAGATCCTTCAAAAACGATACCCCCTCCACAAACAACATGCACCTCATATGCACTTTGCCTTCAAGGCAAAGTTGTTACCAGAGTGGTAATTCTGGTGGTAAACTTAGTATTTTCCCTCCACAAAAGCACCGGTTACAAAAGTGATAGGTTTATAATTGTTTCCAGAATTTAAGTGCAAAGTTGTTTTCCTTTAAAACAGTTTTGCCTTTCATCAAATGTTAATTTCGACAATAGTTGTAAAAATAGTTGTAAACGTAACAAAATTGCGACCGTTATCAATCCCAATTCCCAAAATAGTTATTGATTTTCCAAAAGTGGAATGCCCCTTATTATATCCCGAAGTAGTAAGTAGTATCAGTAATACAGAAATTGGGAAATTCTCACAATTTAGAACAGTTAAAATGTGAGTTTTAACTTTTACGGAATGGGACACTTGTTAAAATTTTCTATTATAAATAGGGTGAACTGAGAACTGAGAATCACGTCACCTGCTGTTTGGCGAACTCTTCAGCGCCAGAGAAAGCGAGATAGGAATGGGGAGACTTGTCCATGACTAGACGTGCGAGAGAAATGGGGTTTTTCACCGTTGTAACCCCCGAAACAGCGCCGCATCTCCTCTTACATCCATCCATGATGCTTGCTTCCATCTCCACCGTTCCTTTCTCCGTAAGGACAGATCCACGGCCAGAATTAAACGTAGGATCAGTTTCTAATTCTCGCACCTGTAATAACAAATATCACGTAATTTCATTTCCGAAATTGAAATTGAAATTGAGAAAACGGAAATAAATAAATAAATTGATGGTAATTAACATAATAAGAAATAAAAACAGGCCATGCAAGGAGAGAGAAAGAGATGGAAAGAAGCGTACGACGAGTTCAACGACGTCAATGGCGGAGAGAGAGGAGCGAAGAGCTGCGATGCCGAGATTAAGGCAGCGCGTGAGAAGATGTTTGGCTTGTTCTTGGCGTTCCATGGGGAGATTTGGGTCGACACCAGCGCCACCATGCACCGCTATAGCCCAACCACCCATTTCTCTCTCTTGTTCACTCTCTCTTTGTCTTTGTCTACGTCTTCTCCGTTCTAAAGCAGTGGGAAGGGAAGGAGACGCAATATATAGGGTGCTGGTGCCTGGGGCCTCGGATCGAGTGCGTGTTGTGCGATGAGTAGGTCGTAGGGCGTTACTTGGAACTTATAGCCATAGGAGTTATTTTTCGGATTTCAAACTCTCTCGTTAACTGTTTAATTTATTTTATTTATTAAAAAAAAAAACTCTATTTGAGATTGGACTAAACAACTAGTTGTCTAGTTGTATGAAATTGCGATTTGTTTTGAAATTTTGATCCATTTAACTTTTTTAAAAAATATTTAATGTAGTCATAAACTTTCTTTTCCAAATCGGAAAATAAAAAACACTAAAGTTTCTTTTGTTAAACATTGGTTCTTGTATTATACATCTTTCAACTGGTAGTTCTCAAATTTGTACGTCTGAAGTCCCTTTGTGGAGGTCGTTAAAAGCAATCTGTTACCTAATCATGTGGTGACCGGTTAGCTGTTAGCAGAAAGATCTGAAGTATAGGGACTTAATGACTTGATTTGTGATTTGAATTTTTTTCCTCTCCTTTTGATTCTATCATCTATTTTTCCATCTTTATTTTCTTTTTCAATTATTATAAAATAAAATTTTCAAATCTAAACTAAGAATATTAAATTATGAAGAAAATGCACCCTAAGGATTAATAGGGTCGCGGTCCAATATTAAGAAAGAAAAAGATGAGATTAGGTCTTTTATGAGACCGTCTTATGAATCCTAATTCGCAAGACGAGACCTCACTTTCTCACAACTCATTTCATCAATACATGGTGTATTGGGTTAAAGATTATTATTTTTTATATAGAAAAATACCTAGAACACGGTAATTCCTAAATTTTTGCTAAAGATGAATAGGCTGTAGAGTGTTGACGATCCTACATCCGATATTAAGGAGAGGAAGACGAGTATTATCAATGGCCACAAGAATAATCTGGTAAATCGTGAAGTGGAGATGAATATATGATGATAAGGATGGTGATTGGCTAGCCTCGTTATATCATCAGCTTAGTACGATGACACGACGATGAGAACTAGAAAGCATTTAGATAAAGCTCATTGATTGTTGCAAACTCCATTACTCTATGCGCCTTTGAATCAGTCTTATTACTTATTTCACGGTTCAACGAAGTTAAAATATTAGTAGTTCCACTTGTTGCCGAAAACAAGCTGCATGTACCACTGAATAATAATAATAATAATAACAGAAACCAGTACTTCCTTTGTTCCGAACAAATAATCTTCGTTCGAAAGTCAAACTTTTTAAGAAATTGATATTTTTAATAGCTTATTAGTAATATATAAAAAAATAACATTTCTACGTTTTAATTTTTAAAAATTGACTTTTTAAGTGAAGGTAAAGCATCCAAAAATAAAATTGTGAATTCTTTGGGGGGAAAAGTGGTCTCCTGTAAGATGGTCTTACGAATCTATCCATGTTAAATTGAAAAAATTAAGAAACATCAATGCAACCCATTAGTTTTTGAAAATTACAGCGTCACCCCTCAGGTTTATATACGCAGGGTGTCACTTTTTACTATTAACAGTGTCACTTTCTAGTATAAAATGTGTCACTTTTGACCTTAGAAGTGTCACTTTGTATTTTTAATGAAAATTATAAGTTTTTTCCTAAAAAAATGTTATTTTTTGGGCTTAAATGTGTCACTTTTAGCCTTTAATGTGTTACTCTAACTTTGAAAATTGAATCATTTTTTTATAAATGAAAACCATTATGTTTGACATTAAAATGTCACTTTATATCATTAAGAGTGTCACTTTTTAGCATAAAATGTGTTACTTTTGACCCTAGAAGTGTCATTTTGTCTTATAAATAAAAATCATCGTTATTGACCATAAAAGTATCACTTTTTAGCTTTGAAAGTGTCACGTTTTAGTATTAAATGTGTCACTTTTTAGTATTAATAAAAGTGTTACTTTATATTTTAATGAGAATTGTAATAAATTTTCTTTTATAGTGTCATTTTTAACCTTAAAATGTGTCATTTTTAACTTTAAAATGTGTCACTTTTGACTTTTAAATGTGTTATGTCTGGCTTTAGATGTGTCACTTAGCATTTCGTCAAATTCTATTAGGGTCTGTCAAGCATCCCAAGGCAAATGAGGCTAACTGATAGCTAATAGAGCTTACAGAGGATTAAACTGCAAGACGTGAGAAATATAAGAATTTCGGCAGCAAACCTTCAAAGTGCAGGGGCACCGAAGTAAAATGAGAAACTTCTTATTAATGAGCAATAAAAATTAATTAACATGTTGTTTATGAGGTGGTCTCATGTAAAACGGTCTTACGAATCCTTATCCGTAAGACGGATCTATCCAAGTTAAGTGAGACAATTAACAGTGTTACTTTGAAACTTGCAGCGCCACCCCTCATACTTATATATGCAGAGTGTCACTTTTTACTATTAACGGTGTTACTTTGTACTATAAAATGGGTCACTTTTGGCCTTAGAAGCTTAAAAGTGTCACTTTGTATTTTTAATGGAAATTATACTCCATTCGTTTTCAAATTATTGTTCACCTTCCTTTTTTCGTCTGTTCTTAAATAATTGTTCTCTTTCAAAACTTTCCCTTTTAAGTAAACAATTTAACCACTCAACCTTACTTTTTCTACCTACTTTAATTATGATCACATACTCAAAGGCATTAAATGAAACCACACATTTCACCAATATTTATAATACAGTCAATTACTTTTTCTTAAATGATGTGTCGAGTCAAAGTAGACAATATTTTGGAAACTGAGGGAGTATTTTTTTTTTCCATAAAAAGTGTTACCTTTTGCATTTAAATGCGTCACTTTTATTCTTAAATATGTTACTTTTACCTTAAAAAGTCTCATTTTTTTATAAATTAAAATCATTACGTTTGGTATTAAAGTGTCACTTTATAGCATTAAAAATGTCAATTTTTATCATTAAATATGTTACTTTTGACCCTAGAAGTGTCATTTTACCTTGTAAATAAAAACCGTAGTTATTGACATTAAAAGTGTTACTTTTTAGCATTAAAAGTGTTTTAGTATTAAATGTGTCACTTTTGGCAGTCGTCGTTAGTTTAATTTAAAGTGACACATTTTAGTATTAAATGTGTCAATTTTACTTTTTAGTATTAAATGTATAACTTTTTAGTATTAATAATGTCTTTTTTTAGTGTTAAGTGTGTCATTTTGTATTTTAATGTGAATTATAATAAATTTCTCTTTATAGTGTCACTTTTAACCTTAAAATGTATCATTTTTATTTTTTAAATGTGTCAAGTTTGGTTTTAAATGTATCATTTAGTATTTCGTCAAAGTCCGTTAGGCTCCGTCAAGCATCTCAAGACAAATGAGGCTAACGGAAGGCTAACAGAGTTCACAGAGGATTAAACTGCAAGACATGGGAAACATAAAAATTTTGGCGACAAACCTTGAAAGTAAAGGGACACCGAAACAAAATAAGAAACTTCTCTTTAATAAGCAATAAAATTTAATCCCGTGGCTTGAAGGACTCAAAACCTAAACCTTCGCCCAAATCCAAACCATCAATTATGCGTCATCTTGACTGAATTGTTTATATGATTTTAAGTTACACATTGCTTATTTATTATGACTCGTGAATTTCTAAATTAGGCTTCGTCTTATGGATTTAAGATCCGTAAAATCGTCCCACACAAGTTTTTGTCGTTGTTTATTTATTATGACCCATAAATTTTTAAATGGGGCTCCGTCTTATAAATTTAAGATTCGTAAGACTGTATTGCACGAAACGGAGGGACTAGTAAATAAGAGAATCGAGACCAACTGAATTGTCACGATGTCAACACCTACCACTATATCTTTGTTTGAGGGTTAGAAAACTAAAATAAAAAAATATTTCTCAAAAAAATCGTAGTAAAGTGAATGAATGAAAGGAAAATAACGAGAAATATTTTTTTTCTAGTGTGCATTTGATTAATGGTAAAAGTTGTAGGAGGTCAAGATTTGATACGTGATATGATTGAGCATACTTATCTACATACCTTTTTGTATTATCTTCTTTCCTTTTACTTAGGATCTATAGTTAAGAATCCCTATTGTTTAGCCGTTAATACTGCTTGTAATATGTTTTATAAGGAGTCAGCTCCTCCTCCTTCGTTGTACAGAAACTGCAACCTAATGAAAACATTGTTATTTCATTATCTTTCTCTCGTTTTCTTCATGGTATCAGAGCGGGTTGCATAACACTTCCGCACACAATTTTTTTCTTTCTCATTAATCTCGACATCAAAGACCATGACTACCAGCGAAGGCAACAAAACTGAGGTTGATGCCGCAGGGGGAGCCAAGGTGGATGTGATGTCGCCTTATTACATTTCGGCCTCGGATAGTCCAAATACCGTGTTCGTGAGCGATCTTCTTCATGATGGGAATTATGCGGATTGGGTAGATGAGATGAGCAATGCCCTCTTCGCAAAGAATAAGTTTGGTTTCGTTGACGGAACGATCCCATGCCCACAAGAAGGATCGGCTGAATTAGGGTTGTGGAAAAGATGCAATGCCATGGTTAAGGGTTGGTTGCATAGTTCCATGAAAAAGGACATTCGGAGTAGTGTCAAACATGCAAAGACAGCACAGGAAGTGTGGGAAGATCTTGGTGAACGTTTTGGAGCCCAAAGCGCGCCCAGGGCATATGAAATAAAAAGGGAAATAACCCTAACTCGACAGGAGAAACTCTCGGTGTCATCTTATTACACCAAGCTGAAGGGTTTATGGGAAGAAATCAATTCTATTTCTCCCATACCGAAGTGTAAATGCAACGGGTGCAGGTGTGAAGTGCCCAAGCAATTGGTGGAGATGAGGGAGAAGGAACGCTTGTACGAGTTTCTAATGGGATTGGATGAGAGTTTTGGAACAATCAAGACCCAGATTCTTAGCACGCAGCCGATGGTGTCATTGGGGGTAGCTTACCATTTAGTGTCCGAGGATGAAAGGCAGCGACAGATTACAATGGCAGGGAGGCTGGTCATTGAAGCTGCAGCTTTTCATACACAAGGAATGCAAAAACCGAACAAAGATGAAAAGAAAGATGGGCTGCGAGAGAAACCGAAGTGTACCCATTGTGGGAAATATTATCACACGGTTGAGAATTGTTATGAGCTGGTTGGGTATCCAAACAACAAGAAGAAATGAGGGGATGGTCACGACAAAGGGAAGAAGATAGCTTACCTGGCCGACACAAATGATAGCACCATTCCAGGTCTTTCAGCGACAAACTTCAGCAAGTTGGTAGATTTCTTCAACAAACAGCCAAATGATGAAATTTTCCCAACAGCAAACATGGCAGGTAAGATAGATAATACAACATCTTGGGTCATCGACTCGGGAGCAAGTGAGCATATAACTTGTGATGCTATTTTGCATAACCGACGAAATTCCAAGGATTCCTTGCCTGTCAAAATACCAAATGGTGATGTTATACCTGTCAAGGGAGTGGGTAGTACTAATCTGTCAAATGGGTTGAAAGTCGATCATGTCTTAAATATTTCAGATTTCAAGTGCAATTTACTTTCTGTTAGCAAACTCACGAAAGATTTAAATTGTGCACTGATTTTCTTCCCGGATTTTTGTGCTATGCAGACTTAGCTTCGAGGACTCTGATTGGGATGGGTAGGCGACGCAATGGTCTATACTACATGGAGCCAGTCAAGAGTGGTGGTACGGCTTTGACAGCAGTTGTTGATTCAAGTACTTGGCACCAAAGACTAGGTCATGCAGCTTCATCGAGGTTTGATTATTTTAATAGCATTTTCGGTAGTGAAATGAAGGAGGATAAACATTGTGATTCTTGTTTTAAAGCAAAGATGACAAGACTCCCTTTTCCAATAAGTAGTATTCAGTCATTAGCCTGTTTTGACTTAATTCACTGTGACATTTGGGGTGCATATAAAACCCCTTCTTTTTCGGGTGCAAGATATTTTTTATCAATTGTTGATGATTTTAGTCGAGGTGTTTGGATCTTTCTCATGAAATATAAGTCAGAGGTGTCTAAATACTTGACTATGTTTTGCAACATGATTCGAACTCAATTTGGAAGACAAATAAAAGGGATTCGTGGTGATAATGGTGTTGAATTTCAATCACAAGAAATGATAGCATATTACAATGAGCATGGCATGATACTTGAAACTTCTTGCACAGACACACCTCAACAAAATGGGGTGGTGGAACGTAAACATAGGCACATCTTAGAGGTTGCTAGGGCCTTACGTTTTGAGGCTGGGTTGCCAAAGAAATTTTGGGGTGAATGTGTTTTGACGGCTTCTTACATCATAAATAGATTACCTACAAAACTTTTACAAAATAAAACTCCATTTGAAGTTATATTTGAAAAAATGCCTAACTATGACCGCCTTCGTGCTTTCGGTTGTCTTGCTTATGCCAAAGACAATAAAAAATGGGGAGACAAGTTTGATGTTAGGGGACGTCCATGTATTTTTGTTGGGTATCCACATTCTCAAAAGGGTTATAGGATGTTTGATCTTGAAAGCAAACAGATTTACACCTCTCGTGATGTAAAATTTGTTGAAAATAGTTTTCCATTCAAGAACATGCCATCAAAACCCAATGTAGATGACTCAGTAGCACGTCGAGAACTTGATTGGGAGGAGGAACTCAGCATGGTTGATGGTACAGAGGAACATGGTAATCATCTATCTATTACCTTGCCCGAACAGTCGGATGAACAGCAGGTTGAGCAACCTATTAAGCAGTCAGTTGAACAAACAAGTGCGCAATCAACCGGGCAGACAACTGAACACAGTCAGAATGGAGAACCATGCCGTAGTGATCGAACCAAGAAGCAGCCCAAACGCCTTGAGGATTATGTCGTCAACCTGCCTGGCTCCATAGACCATTCGCCACCTGCTCCCAATTCGGAAACCTCGGAGGTATATCCCTTAGCACATTATGTTAATTGTGATCGTTTTTCCCTTAATCATAAAGCTTTCTTGGCGGCCATCACTTCACGTGATGAGCCTAAATATTATCATTAGGCAGTAAAAGATGCACATTGGAGGGAAGCAATGAAAAAGGAGATCCTTGCCCTTGAACAAAATGGGACATGGACACTAGAAACATTGCCTCCGGGAAAGAAAACCATCGACTCCAAATGGGTCTACAAGATAAAGTACAAACCAAATGGAGACGTCGAACGATACAAGGCTCGGTTGGTCGCAAAAGGATTCACCCAAGTGGAGGGTATTGACTACCACGAAACCTTTGCTCCCGTGACCAAATTGGTAACCTTGAGGAGTTTGTTGGCCGTGGCAGTTAAAAAGGGTTGGATTATCCAACAACTTGATGTCAACAACGCTTTTCTGCATGGTGATTTGCACGAAGAAGTCTACATGAAGGTGCCCCAAGGTTTTGCTAAGGATGGGGAGTTACGGGTTTGCAAGCTTCATAAATCACTTTATGGACTCCGTCAAGCATCTCGAAATTGGTACCAAAAATTTACTAGTGCACTCCTTGAAGTTGGTTTTCGTCAATCTCGGGCTGATCACTCCCTATTTATCTACAAGCGTGAGGACTGCTATGTGGCTGCTCTAATCTATGTGGATGATGTTTTATTGTTGGGAAATGATAGCACCAAGATTGAAAACTTCAAGTCTTTCTTGGATAAAAAATTCAGCATCAAGGATCTTGGCTCATTAAAATACTTCTTGGGAATAGAAGTTGCAAGGTCACCAGAGGGTATTGTTCTTAGCCAACGGAAGTATACTTTAGACATCTTGGAAGAGATCGGCTTGCAAGGAGGGAGGCCAAGTCATTTTCCAACGGAACAAAATCTGCGCCTCACTACCAAAGATGACACTCCACTCGTTGATGCTTCATGTTTCAGGAGACTCATTGGACGGTTGCTATATTTAACAGTGACAAGGCCTGACATTCAATTCTCTGTTAATTTATTAAGTCAATTTCTTTCGGCACCTCATCGTAGTCATATGGATGTAGCTCTTCGTGTTGTCCATTTCCTAAAACAAACTGCAGGCCAAGGCATTTTCTTTCCTTCTAACGGAGACTTGGTACTTGAGGCGTATTGTGATGCAGATTGGGGTGGATGTCAAATGACAAGGCGATCTTGTACGGGTTATTTTATGTCTCTTGGTGGCGCTCCCATCTCATGGCACACCAAGAAACAAAGTGTGGTTTCACGTTCTTCTGCCGAAGTAGAATATCGAGCCATGGCCACGACAACCAGTGAACTTCTGTGGCTTCGATGGCTACTCAAAGATATTGAAGCTCCACAATCGCGAGCTACTACCCTTTATTGTGACAATCAGGCAGCTAGACACGTGGCTAATAATCCTGTTTTTCACGAGAGAACGAAGCATGTGAAGATGGACTGTTACTTCGTTCGCGAAAGAGTTGAGTCAGGTGATATTTTTCCACCGACATATTCACAAAAGCCTTAGGCATGGCGCGATTTCGTTTCCTGGTTGGCAAGTTGGGCATTCGAAACTTACATGCGCCAACTTGAGGGGGAGTGTAGGAGGTCAAGATTTGATACGTGATATGATTGAGCATACTTATCTACATACCTTTTTGTATTTATCTTCTTTCCTTTTACTTGGGATCTATAGTTAGGAATCCCTATTGTTTAGTCGTTAATACTGCTTGTAATATGTTTATAAAGAGTCTGCTCCTCCTCCTTCGTTGTACAGAAACTGCAACCTAATGAAAACATTGTTATTTCATTATCTTTCTCTCGTTTTCTTCAAAAGTAATTTTAAAAAATAGTTTTAAACTATCCGACAATGTAATATCATGTTGTGATATGCTTTGAGAAAAAGTTTACGTCTAGGAAAAATCTTATAACGTTAACTACTCCTTTTCTTTTCTTTCTCCTTATTTCCCCGACTACATACCCCACCATTTTGTACATTGTATCTCCACTCGGTTTTCTACACTTTTCGGGTCTGATGGGTGACACTAACAATATTCATTCATCGTGCACAAAAAGACATGATTGTGTCAAGGATCCACATGGGTGGATGGGCGGTACGTGGCACTATGATCTGGCTTGGATATCGGGGTGGATCCAAGATTTTAAAACTACGTATGCTTAGTATTTAAAAAATATTATAAACAGTAATAATCCTAGAAGGTAATTTTTTTTAAACATCATAAAAATCATATTTTTTAGAGAACTAACTACTTTTATATCCGTGTGTCTAACACACGAAAACAAAGCTTTTTTTTAATTATATTATACTCAAACAAAATGATAAAATTAATAAAAATTAATTTAATTATTAAATAATATGATACCTAACATTTTGTAGAACTTTCGACCATATATTGTTGAGAACTAATATTCAAATTATTTTAGGGCAACTCCAAGGGAGTCTAAGACTTCAAATTGAAGAGAAATAGCAACCATTCAGCCCTCCTAAGGAAGCTTCAAAAACTGCTTCAAAATGAAAAGTCTGGGCTGCCATTTCTAATTTGGCGCTAGTGTTCATGGCTTCATTTTACCTCTCCTCATTTTTCTTTTCTTTTCTTTTTTTGTTTGTTTAATATTGTTAGTTTTGTATTTTGGTTTAAATACTACATAAAATTAATTTCATTATTATTATTATTATTTATATTGTTAGTTATTAGTTATTTATAATATTAAAATAATTTATAATAAATTTTATAAATATTAGACATTAATAAAAATGAAAATTATATTACATTAAAATAAACTCACACAACATACATTTTAATAATATTAATACTAATACAAATTATGCAATAACTACCATTTTTACTTGTTTATTTCAGTTATTTTAATGTTTGTATTTTAGTCTCTATAAATGTCTTACATTTAATTATTAATTTTAATATGTTTGTATTTTAGTCTCAATTAAATTCTTGCATTTAATTATTATTTTTAATGCATAGTATTCAATTTAATATAATATTAATTCAATAAATAATATATTTATTTTGCTAAAATACATTAATACAAATTCAATGAAATAAAACATATATTTTAAATAGAATAATGAAGAATAAACTTGGAATATTCCATTTAGAGTGAATTTGAAGTAGAACTGTTGGAGATGGTGGAAGAAATTTGGTGTAGAAATTGCACCAGTTTAAAGATTCGGTGCAATTTTGGCACCAAACTGTTGGAGATGGTCTTAGAAGAAAATAAACTAAATCAAAAGGAAAATATTTTTTAATACAATTTACATCAAACGCAAAAAAAATACATCTTGAAATATTTTAAAGATAATGACTAACAGATCAATGTCTACATTTGAAACCAAAACTTGTACAAAATAACAAGATCTAAAAATAGTTACTATGAACTTAGCAAGCATATTACATTTTATCATACAATCAAAGTCTAGAAATTTAATTATTTAATTAAAGAGTCAAACCACAAGAGATATAAAATATACTTATTCAAGAAATTTTTCGACACGTGAAGTAAATCGCTTGTATTGAAGTATGTGAGTGTCCGTGTGTGTGCGAGTTTATCTAGTATGTGTGTTAGTAAGAGACAGGGCCGACTTGGAGGAATGTCTAGAGGGGCGAGGGCCCCAAAGTTTTGGATATGAATAATTGTGGGTCGGTACCATTTGTTGGAATTATAATTGCTACATTGTACTTTTTTTATACTACAAAAGTCATTTTCTATTTTTTTTTTCTTCCTAAAATGCCCATGCTACCTCTCCCCTTCATCTTCTTCTTGCTCTTTTCGTAAGAAGCATATGAAAGCCCGTAAAGACCGATACATTGTAGATTCCCTTATTTGCCTATTCCTTCGGCCTAATATAGCTCATTAGAATATAGCTTCTTATAATATAAGCAGACTCAATCCCTCTTTGCCGAGTTCACTCAAAATAATTAGAGGACTTTTGTGTACTATATCTCTTTCCCGAAAAAGAGAGACTGCAAAGATTGATTGCAAGAATACAGATTCCAGGCAAGAAGTTATAAGATTGACGTATTTTGCTCTACTTCAGTCATAGCTTTGTACTTGTACTGGAATTTGTGATTAGCACACTCTGAATTGACTTCGAAAATTAGCAAGACCTACGCTGCCCCATCAAAACCAACGATACCCGAATCGAAACCTACGCTGCCCTATCGAAACCAATGATGCCCGAATCAAATCCAGAAATGCTGCATCGAAACAAAAGATGTCGCATAGAAACTAATGATGCCCGAATCAAAACCAACGATGCCGCATCGATGCCCATTAATATCTAACTTGCATACAAGAGTTTGATAGCTGCTCCCTTTCATTGCTATTTGATTTCTCTGTTTGAAGCTCTGTGGGAATGAGGGCTAGAAGATTCTTTTTCTAATGGGATGATTTAGTCAGGACAAAGAATGAAGAAGAGGTCATCCATTGCCGGATACGTGGTAGCCAGCCTCGGCATTTTGTGGGAACAAAGACAGAAAGTCGAAATTGGACACAAAGCCATGTTCACTTAAGAACCCAGACTAGTTCATGGTCGCCGGAGAGGATCGGTTGGTCATTGGGTAGAGTAGGTTAGTGAAGAGGATGACTTTTCCTGTAGAATTCCCAAGCACGAGGAAAGAAAGGAGAAGTAAAACTAAAAAAGGGGCTACCATTTCACTAGAACGAAAAAGGGATAATCTCATTTTGTGGTCTGTACTTTGACTAAGGGAATAATTTCTTTCTTCTTTTTGGAAAGAATTGGGGGAAGGAGGTCCCACAAGCTAATGATATTTTCCAACGTAGTGGATATAGGCTGTAGTAATAAGTGGGTGATGTAAGCTCCAACGCAAATTTGGACAAGGAGTGGTGTATTTTGTACACAACGATGCTCAATGTTTTCAATTATGCATTGAGATATCTAATTTTTACATTGCGATACCTAAATTTTGCACAAAATTTATGAACGACGCCCAATTTTTTTACCGATGCCCAAAAAAATTTACCAACACCCCAAATTTTTTGAGCGACGCCCATTTTTTTTACCGACGCCCAAAAACTTTTACTGATGCACAAATTGAGACAATTTCTTTATGTGCATGTCTTTCCTTTATTAAGGATATTTTCGTCGTTTTCCCCCAAAAAGTGCACCGTAGCGATTTTAAAAAATAATGATTGAATTTTGCGGTTATAATTCCACCGCATGATAAATACATCTTTCCAATTAAAAAGTTATCGTGATGGGCCCGTTATCACTCAAAAATATCAATACTATTTGGAGCAAATTGATGGTCGGTCCCTTTTTCCTAAGGGCAATACTTAATACAGCACTTATAAAATATTTAATACAACACTTTTTGTTATAAAAATACAATATTACCTTTGACAAAAAAATAAAATTTGAACACCGCCACCAGACCACCACCTACCGCCTGCTCAGCCCCTAGCCCCAGCCCACGCCCCTCCCCAATCCCTCCACCCATCTGCTTGCCCTCACCTAGTCCCTCCCTCAGCCCTCCCACACAGCTTAGGCCAAGCCCAGTCCTTCCCCCAGCCCACCCGCATGCCCTTCACCTAGTCCCTCCCACACTCCTCCCACACGGACTCAGCCTCCCCTAGTCCCTCCCTCACCCAGCCCACACCCCAGCCCAACCGCCTGCCCCTCCCCCAGCCTCCGCCACCATCTCCGCCCAGAAAAAATATAGTTTTTTTTTCATTTAATTAAAAACCTACTCCTGCCAGCCCCCACCACCTCCCGCCCACCACCACCACCAATCTTTTTTTTTTCATTTAATTATAAATTGAACTAAGGGCAAATTGGTAACTTTTTTCAAAAAGTGATGTATTAAGTATTTTATAGGTGATGTATTAAGTACCTATGTTTTCCTAATTTCTAACATATTTAGTACCTTTTTTTTTTCAAACCGGATAAAGACACTTATAATTTTCTTCATAAAATGTCCCTTTGCCCATCAAACTGGTTTCTTCCCAAATACATCCTTTTGTTCTGAGTTTGTGAGAGTAGCTTCCATCGCTAATCAATTCCACTCGGCTTTTATTTTTGTTTTTCTACATAACGAGAGTTTGCTTGTATTGAAGTATGTGAGTGACTGTTCGTGTGTGTGCAAGTTTATCTAGTATGTGTGTTAGTGAGAGACAAGGCCGACTCGGAGGGACGAGGGCCCGAAAGTTTTCGATACTACTTTGTATGCACTCCCTCTGTCCCTAATTTATTATCCTGGTTGATCCGGCGTACCGTTTAAGAAAATCTATTTGACTGGATTATTAATATTGGTTTAATGTGTAGTTTCCTTTAAAGCCCATGTGTATGTGGTCCATAATTAAAGTAGGGTGAAAAAGTAAGGGTAAAGTGGTAAAAGTGATGTTCTAAAAAGGTAAGTTTCAAAGTGGACAATTATTTTGGGACGGACGAAAAAAGAAAGGAGGACGATAATTTAGGGACGGAGGGAGTAATATATATAATATAATGTTAGATAACTAAACAATTGATTCTTCTTACCTGTAGACAATATAAAATTGTCTAATTAATTAAAACTCTAATACCCATTCATATGAATAACTTGTAGGAATAGATAATTTCTAACACCCAAAATATTACACAACGGAATAACAATAACTAATATTAAAATCAATTAATAATTGAATTAACAATATGGTATATCTTTATTAATTAACAAGGCTAACAATTTTAACTCAAATCACCAAGCCTTCACCCATCACCAAGCTGTCACTCAATGGTCTCGGTCGGTTTACACAAAACCTCTCCAACTATATTTTTAATCCTCATCTCTAATGGAGTAATATGGTTTCTCAAACCATCTATTTATAATAGTCCTAATACTAAATTCTAAATTAATTAGGAAACACAATACTAATTGACCACTAAATAATAAATAATAAAAACTTCAAAACAAATAATAATTATAGTTGGATCATGCTTGGTTTAATAGTCAACGTAACCTAATGGTTAAGACACTATTTCACTTCTCGTTGGCGTACACTTTATTTTTAGTTAGCGAACTTATTACCTAGCCTTTATAATTTATAATGTATTTCCATTTCATTATGGAATAGGAGAAAATAGAGCATCTCTCGGATTGGCATATGCCTCAATTCATAAAAATCAAAATTGTATAAAATGTCGAGTTGCTGAAGCTTTGGGTTGGCTCGCTGTAGCTGTTTAACTTCTTTGACTTGAGAAATTTCTTCGCTTCGTTTCCTTGATTTCTCTGTTGGGTTTCTTTTTCGTCATTGCTGGAACTTTTTCGAAATTCTTCTTTCTTTTTTAGTATCCGGTAAAAATAGCTTGGTGTGCTTATTGGATTTCACATGTTTCTTGAAGTGGGTTTCTGTGTGTTGCAAAGAGAAGGAGGATAGGCATTAGTTTGACTAGTGACATGTAGAATTGTCACTTGGTCTAAAGAACAATTCACCAGAAATCCCCATGGGCATTCATCATCTTGTTTAATCATTCAAACTTCAATCGCAATGCATTAGTTAAAAATTGGGATGCATCAAATTTGGAATTGCGATACACCGATTTAAAACTGTGATACATCGCATTAGTACATAATTTAAAATCATGCATCGCTATACATAAATTATGCATCAAGATGCATTGAATCACAATTCAAAATCACCTCGCGTTTGTTCATTGCGATTCTACCTTCAATATTTACTAAGGCATGCACTGTTCCACTTAGGCCAGTTGCAACAGCAACCTCATCTGCAGCAATTATTACTTCCGCATAACCTTTATCTAATGTACTGTTATCAAACTGCAAACTATTCATAAATATTACGATTGACGACTTGACCAAAAAGTAAGTAAAAGCTCGTAATGTAAGAAGAGAAAACTCCATTATATATTTTTTGATCTACAATTGGTTTCATTTAATATTCAGCCCACTGTTATTGAGATCAACACGTGCTGTTAAATGATTCTTTCTTTTCTCTCATTCGACACAGTGAGCAAGATGCAGAAGCCTCTGTTGGTAATTTCAAGTCTTTTCTCAGTATAAACTTATGAGAAATAGTGTTTGTCCATTTTTCAAATATATCGGATGGGAGAAAGTTTTGAATTTCATGGGAAGATAGCAAGAGCTTAAAATGTGCCTTTGTTCATTAAGAGTATTTAAGGGTAAAATAGCGACATTCTATTTTACTATTTATTTGTTGTGTCATTTCTTATTCATTTATTTGTTGTGTCATTTCTTGGGTAAGATCTTTGGATTTAATAAGGAAACCATTTTTGGAAACTAATCATTTTTATTTCCTAATTCTATGTTTTCTTGGAGTATTTGGTTTTTTTTTGTTGGTTCAAGACTCTAGCTCGAGTATATATACAAGAAGACCTTGTGCAGATTTACACAGACGTTGAGAGAGAAAAACTGAACACACAAAGGAAAGTTGAGAGCATTGGTTGGAGTATTTAGTGTAGCTGTGAATGCAGTAACATCAGGAACTGCATTGGCTGTTTTGCTGTTTGTTTTCCTAGTTGATAGGAAACTTATTTTTTTTATCTCACGTTTGCTTTGTTCGTGTTTTTGTGGGTTTCCTCTACAGACTTTATAGTCTTGTTAGAAGTTTTGGTATTTTATTAGTTTTCACTATTTTCTTTGTAAGACATATTCTTTATAGTGAAATCGTTTTTGCCATATGGCGTCTACAGACTACAAGTATTACTTGAAGATTGAAAGTTTAAATCTCTGTTTTTCATTATTACTTTATTTATAAAGTCTTCCGCTGTTTGTTTATTTGCTAAGTTATCTGGTCAATCCACATTTGAATGCAACGACATTAGAAGCTGCATTGACATTATTCTTGGAATCCTAGCTACTATTGCACTTTCAATATAGGACTTGTCAAAGGGTTTGGTCATGATACTAATCAATGTTCTAATACTTTGCATAAAAAGAGTTTGAATTTCCCTGCTACTTTGAGTGATAGTGATGATGAAGATTCAGATGATCATATCACTGTCACAGCAATGCAATTTTTACAGATTAATCTTGGAGGTGTTTCGGGTGGTGAAGCTCACAATGCAACTGCATCAGACGAAAGTTGGGATAATTCTTTCTGCTTTAATTTTTCCATAACCGAAGATACTCAAGAATCAAAATGCATAGAAGAGTCTGAACTTATGGAAGTTTACAAGGAACTATACAATGATTGGGAGAAAAGAGCTTCCCAAGTCAAGGTTCTTGTAAGAACAAATGAAGCACTCAAGAATGAGAATGAAAATCAAAAGGAGTGCATTGCAAGGTTAGAGTGTTTGCTCACAAAGAAGGATGTTGAGTTAGAATCCTTGAAAAGTGAACTTGACAAAACCAATGAAATTGTGGCTGAGTGGAATCCAGGTAAACTCAAACTTGATGAGATGTTGAAGATTGGATAGAATGGAAAATTTGAACTTGGGTTCAAGCCAAAAACCTTTGTTAAGGAAGGTGAAGGAACTTCATCATTCTCTTTTGAACCAAAACAATCCTCACATGCCTTCCAAAGCACCAATTTCTTTGAAAAACCTAAACCACGGAAGAGAAATTTTGTGTGTCACTTTTGCCACCGACTTGGACACATTCAACCATTCTGCTACCAGAAAAAAGGCAGACTATGCTGAAGAAGTTATACAAGTCTACCTGAATCGCAACTAAATACAGCATCGAATATAGCAACATCAGAAGCTGCATCAGCCAAAAAAATATAAAAGTTTGGGTTCCTAAAGGAAGTTTCAGACCTGCTAGAGTTCCCATACAAGAACCTATTGATATCTGTCTAGAAGCTCATCTATCAGAATCAGAATGTTGCAATGAAACCTTCACTTCCTTAAAATCTCACATTGATGGATTTTGGTACTTTGACAATGGATGTTCATGGCATATGACTAGTTCTATTGAGAACTTGGAGGATTATGTGAACATCAATGGAGGATCTGTGACTTATAGAGGTGGTGCAAAAGGCAAGATAGTTAGAAAAGACAACTTGAATAAGGATGGTTTAACTAAGCTCAAAAATATCTATCATGTTTAAGGGATTAAAACCAATCTCATAAGCATAAGTCAACTTTGTGATGATGATCTTTAGGTACGTTTTGATAAAAATTCTTGTGATGTTTTTGATAAGGCTAATAAATGTTTATTGACAGGTACAAGATCTTCGGATAATTACTACATGTGCAACAATATGCAAACTTGTCATAGTGCTAGTATTGATGCCACTAAGTTATTGCATCAAAAGTTGGGACACATGAGGCTGTGAAAGGATTGCCTAGTTTAAACAAAAATTCCACAAAGGTGTGTGGACCATGTCAAAAAGGTAAGCAAACTAAGGTATCTCATCCTGCAATTCAGCATTGCTCTATTTCTCGTTGCCTTAAGATGATTCACGTACACAAATCTCATAAGTCCTATCGAGGCAGAAATTCTTGGTAAGAAAATATATACTTTTGTATGTGTTAATGATTTTTCTAGATATACTTGGGTTGTTTTCTTAAGAGAAAAATTTGACACATTTAAGGCTTTTAAAGCTTGGTCTACCCGTGTTATGAACTTGTATGGTCTAAAGCTCATTAGAATTAGATCAGATCATGACACAGAATATAAAAATTCATCTTTTTCTACCTATTGTGATTCTAATGGCATAACTCATGAGTTTTTTGCTCCAAAAACTCCACAACAAAATAGAGTGGCAGAGAGAAAGAATCGTACATTGCAAGAGATGACTAGGGTCATGTTATGTTCTAAAAATTTGTCAAAAAGATTTTGGGTTGAACCTTTGAACACATCTTGTCATATTGGTAATAGGGTTTACCTGAGACCAGGTAGTACCATAACTCCCTATGAATTTTTTCTTAGAAAGAAACTCACTTTGAAATACTTTTATGTTTTTGGGTGTGTGTGTGTTACTTGCTTAATGATAGGGATCATTTATCCAAGTTTGATCCAAGGAGTGACAAGTGTATTTTCATGGGATACTCCACTAGTTGTGTATATAGGGGGTTTAATTTTATAGAAAAAACTATTATGTAGTCCATGAATGTTGTCTTTGATGACTGCAAATCCAGTTGACAACGAAATAAGGCTAGAGGTGCTGAATAGCCTTTTAAAAACTTTGAGGGTTGTATTAAAAATCTTTAAAAGTTGCAGCGAAAAGATAAGTCTTCAACAGCTGATTAGCAGGTAGCAGCTACTGAACTTAAACAGTTTGATTTGGTTTTCTTTTAATCACTTAAGTATAAGGACTGAATTGAAGGACAATATATATAAGATCAACTATGTAAAGAATTCAGTAATATGACTGTTGAACACTTAAGTAGATAGAAACTGCTTAAGTGTATGAATAGTAAAAACAGCAGGTAGACAGAACACATTATTTGGAGTGGTTCATAGTGTTAAATTAAACTGCTATGTCCATTACCAAGTTGGTCAAACTTGGATTTTAAAGTACACTAAGAGTATATAAATGCTAAGTGATTATTAACGGATCAGTGTACAACAAAAACCAGTGTTTAAGGAGTTTGATCTAGGAAGAATTTAACTCGTCCAACAATCAAAGGTTCCTTAAGGAATTGAAAGAATACAGGAACAAACTAACAGTGATTGTTTCAAATAGAAACTAGAAAAGAATACTATATGAGAGATTTTATCTAGTGAGTGTTTGAGAGAAGAAACTCGTCAAAGAAAGATTTGAAGGTCTGGATCTGAATGGGAGTTTCAACGTGTTTGTCTCTTTTTGAATGCTTAGAGAATTTGAGATTTTTTAATGCTTGAGCACGTAGTTCTGTGTTGTGTGGTGTCTTCAATCATGTCTTCAAACTGTTTTTATAGAGATATCCAGTTTTGTAGTCGTTTGAGAGCGAGGTTGAATCTTTGAATTTCTTGATGAAATGATTATCATAATCTATCATTGAATGCTCAGATATTCTACAAACTGTAAGAGAAAAAGAGTATAATCTAGCATGAAATATTAAAGAGAGTGGTTGGCTAAATTTGAATAGATAAAGAACATTTAAGACATGCATTCAAGTTTTCTATTGAAAGATCATGTGAATAGTTTTTACATTTGAAAAAATGACCGAAATAATGTTTTATAATAAGCGCGTGAAGGTCAAATATTTCAATGGATAAAGTGTTTTAGCAGATAGAGAATTTTAAGTGAATGAGCAGGTGTTGTCACTGTTATGCTTTAGGCAAGTAGAATAAAACAAGTAGGAAGGCTGCTAGGCAAAGTCAAACGGGGTATCTGCTATATAAACAATATAGGATAATTTATCTTCTAAAGGTTTCAACAGATAGATTTAGACTTGTTACAAAGTCTAGGTTAAAACTGATTTTGGATTTTGGACAAGTATTAAACTAACTGGTTTAACTTAATGGTTTTAAGTAAATCTAAGGTATGTGAGTTTTACAATCTCCTCCTATTTACTTAAAGTCATTCATCCTAAGTAGAGAGTAAATAAAGATTAAGCAAGATTAAAGCTATGTATCCCTACATAAGATGTTAGTAGAAGTAGAACATAACATATGATAAATAAGCAGTTGTTAATTTTGTTCACGCTGAAGAGTCAATAATTTTTCTCATTTTTGCTTGTCCTCTTAGTTCTTTGAGTTCCCGCATATATGTGTCAGCTCTTGCTTGATAAATGTCAGCTTTAAGTCTCTGTACCTTCTCCTCCTACAGGGATTTAAAAGCTATAGTTTCTGCTTTCTCTACTCTTGTAACCCAATCTTGTTGGAAAGCTAGAATAGAATTCCAGTCATGCATAGTTGTTTCGCGAGGAGCACCAGCGGTTATGGCAGCCTCAACTTTAGTGAAAATAGTACTTCTAATATTGAGAACAATAGAGTGCAGTTGTGTTTGAAGGTGATGTAGTACAAGAGTGTGGTATTCAAGTGTTGCATGGACATCAGTAGATGGGGGAACATGTTATGTGTCAGCTTCTGAAGAATCATTAATAAAGATTGGTTGTTGAGCAGGTGGTTGGGAAATGTTTTGGCTTATATATCCTGGTTCAGCTTTTTCTGTCGTTTAATGGTTAGCCTTAGAGATTTGGAAGAAGTAAGAGGTAACAGCACATGCTTAGCTAGTTTAACAACTGGTTAAATATGGGTGACTGGGGTGATGCGGGAAGTGTACTGGCATAAGCAGCAATAGGATTTTCAGAGGAGAAAAGCGAAGAATGTGTAGAGGTAGATGCTCCTTCTGTCTGAGATAATTGCTGAAGTTGAAGAGCTCTATAATGATAATTAGCATTATGAATACAGTCAATTATGAATTCGATGGTCATTTGTTGTATAGTTTCAAGTTTAGACAGGGCAAAAGTAGGTAGATGAGAATTTTTGATAATCAATGAATCAACTGGAGTGGTTGGTCTGCCTATAAGATAAGGTTCATTAGGAGAGTTGAGTTATTTCATTGGTATATTCAAGTGAAACAAATGCATTAAGGGATATTCATTTCTCAAGCAAAGTATGCTATTAACTTGGTGAAGAAATTCAGGTTAAGAATGAGAAGAAAAAGAAAATTTCAATGGGGTCATCAAACAAATTGTCCAAACATGAGGATTGTGAAAGTGTAGGCCACACTTTATATAGAAGCATAATAGGGAGTTTGTTGTATTTGATTTCTTGGTTTAGTAAAAAATAGAGTTGTGTTACCCTATCTATAGCTGAATCTGAATACATTGCAGCTGGTAGTGGGTGCACACAACTTTTATAGATGAATCAGATTATCAAAGATTATGGTCTATACAGTGATGTGTTAACCATATATTATGATAACACCAATGCAATCAATATCGCAAAGAATTCAGTTCAACATTCTCGAACAAAACACATTGATATAAGAAACCATTTTATTAGAGACTTGGTTGAGTAATGGATTGTTTGCATGAAACATGTTGGGACAAAAAATCAATTGACTGATATATTTACCAAGAGTCTAGATTTTGAGAGATTTTCCAATCTAAGGAAATCTCTTGGTATGTGTGCCATGTGATTTTACACTTACTAATAATAAAAAATATGCATCCTTGCATTTTGTCTTTAGTGGGCACTCTAAATCAATTGATTCACATGTTTGTGCCTTATGTTGTTGCTTGGGAATTACATTCTAATCCAATTGTGATCTTGGTTTATAATTCTTACGCTTTCTTCCAGTTCATGAGCAAGTTTGAAGTCTACAAAGGAAAGAACTACCTAAACTACAAGGGTTGTAACATCTTATCTTGGCACTATGGAACTTTGGTTCTCATCGGTTGATCTTGAGAAAAATGAATACACTTGAAAGAGTGTGATAGATACATAAATGAAATGAGCTACCTATGGACATGGTTGGTAACTATTCTCCCTTGGAACTGTGAATCTTTGGAGTTAATGGGTTGATCTTGTGCAAGATGGCTACCATTGTTAATAGTGTGAAAAACTTCCTAGTGGCATGATTGTATAACTTGAAATAAAGTAGAGTTATACTCATAGAAAAATAAAGTACCTATGAAATCTGTTATGAATTTTTTTTATCTTGGGAGAGAAGTATGATTGAGAAAATAAAAGATGTAAAATTGCACAAATGGAATTGCTACTGAATGTACCTCCCAATGCAGTTGCATCAGGAACTACATCCTTTGATCTAGTCTTTATCACTTGTGTGTGATTGCATTATTCTTTTGCCTAACTTTTAGTAATCATGTTTATAGGCATATAATTTTAGGACATGCATTGTTGGTAAATATATCAGTTTGGTGAAATTTTGTCCTAAAATAAATTGTGCAAATCAATTTCTAAAAATTTCTTTGTTGAAAATATTTTGTGGATGTCTAATTTTTGTGGGAACTAAGTGGCATTGAATATGGACCTGGGGTGCTCAGTTATTGCTAGAAGTGTGATCAAATCATGGTGAACACTTAATTGTGTTTTCTCAAAATCTGTGATATTTTGAGGATTCCTAAATGATTTTTAAAAAAGAGTCAAATGAGTTTTCTGAAAAATCGTGTCCACGTATTATGCTTGCCATGTGTCTCACCCTAATTTTTGAATTTTTACACTCCTTCTTCCTCCTCTGGTCAAATAGGAGGGAAAAGGTCAAGTGTTCATATTCCTATTGGAGATCTTGGGTTGTTTATTTTTGAATAAGTGTTTGGTGTTCATTCTAATGTTATATGCTTGCACAAATTCAAGGAGAGAAAAACTAACCAATGCAGGTTAGATGTTTGAATATGTTGAAAAACACTTGTCATGTGATTTGACTATAAATACTCAACAAAAAGGGAGATTGTAAGGGTAAAATATGGACATCATATTTTATTATTTATTTATTGTGTCATTTCTTGCTCCAAAAGTTATGGTAATTAGTTACCATATTTAAATACTTCCAAAAGCTTTCAAGATCCCATATTTAAGTTTGACAAAATCTTTGGTAAGATCTTTGGTTTTAATGAGGAAACCATTTTTGGAAACTAATCCTTTTTATTTCATAATTCTATGTTTTCTTGGAGTATTTGGTTTTCTTGTTCGTTCAAAACTCTAGCTCGAATATATATACAAGAAGATCTCATGCAGATTGACATAGACACTGAGACAGAAAAACTTAACACAGAGAGAAAAACTGAGAGCATTGCTTTGAGTATTTGGTGCAACTGTGAATGCAGTAACATCAGGAACTGCATTGGTTGTTTTGCTGTTTGTTTTTCTAGTTGGTAGGAAACTTATTTTTTAATCTTACGTTTGCCTTATTCGTGTTTTTGTGGGTTTCCTCTACAGACTTCATAGACTTGTTAGAGGTTTTAGTATTTTGTTAGTTTTCACTATTTTCTTTGTAAGACATATTTTTTATAGTGAAATCGTTTTTGTCATAGGGCGTCTACAAGTATTCCTTGTAGATTGAAAGTTTAAATCTCTGTTTTTTATTATTACTTTATTTATAAAGTCTTCCGCTATTTGATTATTTAATAAGTTATCTGGAAATTTGTGGAGGCCCAAATCAGGTTGTAGCAGCCTTTCCTTGTTTATTCTCCCTAAGCCCAAACATATTGGCCCATCTCCTTGTGTAGCCGTCCCTTGCATTGGTTCAACCCCTTTTTTGGTGTTATTTGTGGATTGTTAAATTTGGGGAATGGATGACAGCTCATCCCACCTTTATCCACAAATTGTTATAACTATTTTGTGGTCCCTGCTGCTGCCCCTTGCGTTTTTTGCTTTGCTTCAGCCGTCCTATATATTTGTTGCCTTCGTCATTTGTTGGCAAAGGTGGATTCTGTAAGCAGGCTTATGAGCAGAGAGAGCAGAGAGCAACAGTGAGCAGTGTGTGTGAGAGAGTGAAACAGTGGGCTAGATTTGCAGCCGTATACCCCTCCTTCCCCTTCGTCTTTCCTCCGGTCTGGTACCTCAATATCTATTGGTTGATCTCTCTTCTTCGTCTCTTGAGTTCTTGGTGAGTCAGTGACTGTGAGAGTAATATAGATAGAATCCCTTTGTGAGCTTGGTGTGTGGAGTGTGTACGGAGAGTAGTGAGATTGGGTTGGGTCTTGGGTTGCTGCCCCCGTTTCTTTGTGAGAGATCCCTTCTGCCCATTTTCTGTTCATCTTCTACGTTTGTTCTCGATTGTCGGAGCCTAGTGGTCGAGTCTAGTCTGTGGCTTTGACCTTGGTTTGCGGTGTGCTGGTTCTATTTGGACTCGTTGGTGGATATGGCCGGTGAAAGGGTGTCTGAGCCGACGAGAGTCTAGTCGAGGTCTTCGACCGATTACGGCGAGTCGTGTATTGGTACACGGCGATGTAGCACTCTTGTTCGTTGCTACCGTTTCTATTCTGTTGCCATTTTTCATTATTACTAACCTGTTCAGTTTAATGCTCATTATATTAATATTCACAGATTATTACTCTTGAGCCTTGTTACTCTGTTGCTCAGTTTTTCTTTCTGTTACTATTCCACAGTGTATTTCCTCACTGTTTAGTTCATAACAGATTTGTTTGTTTTTTTTTTTTTTAACCAGGTTGAATCATGGGGTAGTAGTTCCGGTCCCTCATTGCTACTACCAGGAAAATCGCGAGATGTGCCCGAAATGATACAGGGTTTGAGAACAGTGCAACTGATAACACATACAAGGTCCAACCTCAGAAGAAAGCAAAGTGCTTCCACCAAGTATCGAACCCACGCTGCATGCCTCCAGCATCTTATGTCCCCCTCCTTTTACCACTCGGCTATGCCTCGAGGGACAGTTCATAACAGATTTGTGGAAATACTGGACTGTGTTAACCAGATTATTAGTATTGTTATTTACTGTTTTAGACCCCTCGGTGATTAAATGTTATCTCCTCCCCGATTTGTAATCGATAGAGAGGTTGTTTAGTTATTTTGTAATAACTAGTGTTATCCGCTATATTTAATCTTGGGTCTGTATTTAATCTAGTTACTCTGATTCTTGTATTGGGACGGTTCCTGGCTATTCCATGTAGTGGTACAATTACACAACGCAACTGAATTAGAAGTTGTTGACATTATTTTTGAAATCCTAGCTACTATTACATTTTCAGAATATATTCATCATTTTACACCTAAAATATCTTTTATCGGTTAACAAAAAAATGTTGTGAACTTCAACGGTTTAAAATGCACTGTATGTGAATATTGGACTTATAAGTCCACCATCGTTGTGTATTTGTGTTAACCCACTTAACAACAATTGCAATTCTATTAAAAATTACGGCCGTGCTGAATCGTCCTCATCCACAGCTCCACGTAAATTTTGTTACTCCCTCTCAAAGTAAATGTTTCGTTTTTGATTTTACACGAAATTTTGGTAGATTTGTTTACATTAGATAACTTTTTTGGTAAAATTATGCCCAATTTATTTTTTAAAGTTTTTAACCCCTCTGTAAAATGGCAACCCGGATGATTCAATTGTTGGAAATATTTTATTGATATATAGATAACATGAATAAACTCACTATATTTAAGGTACAAGAGAAGTTAGATAAGTAACAATCTGAAGTTTGTTAGATACATGCTTACATCAAATATATGATAGAGGTTATCACAATTCAAATTTTAAATTTGTGATCTGGATATTGGAAAGCTGGTGCATGAGGGCTCTTTTCATGTTGATTGTCTTAATAGGCTTCTATACCCCCCCAGGCAGTTGGAGTTGGAGGACCTGGGACACCCAACTGACATCGGGCACAACAAACGAAATTGATCTGCGCACCTAGTGGTTTTGTAAATACATACGCAAGTTGTTGTGCGGAGGAAATATGGACTGGTTTAATCAACCACGATAGAATTTTCTCACGAGAGCGAAGTAGCAATCAATATCAATGTGTTTAGATGCGTTCGTGAAAAAGCGGATTTTCAGCAATATGAATAGTCGCTTGATTGTCACAAAGACCGAGCGAAATTGGTTGTAAAATAGGGATGCCTAAATCGTTAAAAGATAACATAACCATTGTAATTCGATGATAGTTTAGCAAGGGCCGATATTCGGCCTCGGCGGAGGAAAGAGACACGGTAAGTGCTTCTTGGATTTCAAGAAGGGGGCGTCACCGAGCATCGTAAAATACCCAGTTGTAGATCGGCGAGTGGTTGGGCAACCCGCCCAATGTCGAGTCGATACCAAGGGTGAGAGTACTAGAGGAAGATAAGAAAATACCATGATTAATGGTACCCTTTAAATAACGAAGAATGCGAGTTGCGGCCATATGGGGCTCGCGAGGATCTTTGCATGAATTGACTAAGATAATTAACTGAAAAGGTGATATCGGGCCTGGTAACTGTTAGATATAACAGGCGACCAATAAGACGGCGATATTGACCTGGATTTTGTAATGGAGCACCCGCAGTGGGGAGAATTTTCAAATGTTGTTCCATTGGAAAAGCGGATGGTTTGGCATCTTGAAGATTAGAATCGACAAGAATGTCAAGAATATATTTACGTTGACATAAAAAAATACCTGAGGGAGAACGAGAAACTTCAATTCCAAGGAAATATTGAAGGCGACCTAAGTTCTTGATGGAGAACTTAGATTCAAGTTTGGATTTGAGAGAGCAATTTAGATTCATTATCACCGGTGATGATGATGTCGTCAACGTATACAAGGACAAAAGTGTGAAATGCGTGGGCAGCATGATAAAAAGGAATAATCGGCCGTGATTGGGTGAATCCTTCACTAAGAGTGTGGTGGAAAATTTATCAAACCATTGTCGAGAGGCTTGTTTAAGACCATATAAAGATTTGTTTAACTTGCAGACACGTGAATCACCTGTCGTGTTAAAACCAGGTGGGAGTTGCATGTAAACAGTTTCATGTAAATCACCTTGGAGAAAGGCATTGTTAACATCAAGTTGGTGGAGAATCCAACCATTGATGGAAGCGAGGGATAATAAGACACGAACCGTAACTAGTTTGGCCACGGGGGCAAAAGTATCATGAAAGTCTATCCCTTCTTGTTGCGTAAAACCTTTTGCAACCAAGCGGGCTTTATACATGTCAATGGTACCATCAGTGAAACTTGACTTGTAAATCCACTTACAACCAACCGTGGACTTTCCAGGTGGGAGAGGGGTTAAGGTCCAAGTGTTATTAGCTTCTAACGCTGAAATTTCTTTGCGCATGGCCTCTTGCCAGTGAGATATTTCATGGCTTCAGTGAAACTTTTAGGTTCAGTGGTTGTGATGACACTAGTTAGAAAGGTGCAATGGTGGGGGTGAAATTGGGAGAAAGAAAGGTGATCGACTAGGGGATAAGGTGAAGAGGCCGTACAATGGCGAGTAGAGCATACAAAATCACCCAACCATGTTGGAGGATGTCGACTACGATCGGAGCGACGCAGTGGTTGGGCAGGAGAAATGATGTCCAGATTATTGACAGGTTCAAGGACCAAAATAGGATCTTGTGTAGATTCGGGAGGAGAGGCTTGTAGGGAAGGGTCAAGCCCATCGGAAGAAGAGAGGGGTACTCTAGGCGAAATAGGAGGAAATGTTAGGAAGAGGAGAACTAGACTGAATCACGGAAGAGTCATGGTCATGAGTGACATTGTCATACACTTGAGGATGAGTGGAGATGAAGAAATCATCAGAAGTAGGAAAGGATTCTTTAAAAGGGAAAACGTGCTCATGAAATGTGACGTCCCTAGAAACAAAAGTTCTTTTAGTGGCCAAATCCAAAATAATATATCCTTTATGATTGAAAGGATAGCCAAGAAAAATTCCAGGTTTGGCTCTTTGATCAAACTTATGCTGAATATTTTTGTTATGAGCATAACAGAGACAACCGAAGATACGTAGATGTCTATAGTCAGGGGGTGAGCCAAGAAGGATCTCTTGGGGTGATTTATGCCCAAGTACTGGAGATGGTAATTTGTTGATCAAATAAGTGGCAGTGAGAATGCATTCTCCCCAATAATCTAGTGGGAGGTTAGCTTGGAATCTTAAAGAGCGAGCGACAGTTAGAAGATGGCGGTGTTTTCGTTCTACGACCCCATTTTGTTGGGGAGTGGAAACACAACTTCGTTGATGATGAATCCCATTATCATGGAACCAAGTTTGGATTTCACGGGATAAAAATTCTTGTCCATTATCTGATCGAAAACGTTGAAGTTTGGGGAGAAAAATATTTAGGGATCCAGTGGATACATTAGTTATCTTCTTGGAATATTGAGTCATGACATAATTAAAAAAATATTTCAAGAACTTTATAGTTTCTGTTTTAGTGTGCATGAGATATACCCATGTACAACGGGAGAAATCATCCACTATGGTGAGAAAATATTTTGCACCAGTAGAGAAGGAAGAGTAAATGCTCCCCATATATCACAGTGTAGTAGCTCAAAACAAGATTTAGATGAAATAGAGCTTTTATTAAACTTTAAACGCGTCTGTTTTGCTTGAGGACAGACATTACAATCGAAAGAGAAATTGGAACTAACATGTTCAGAAGAACGACAAATAAATTTAAAACGGTCGAGATTGGGGTGACCAAGCCTACAATGCCATAAATCTAAAGGCATTTTATTAAATAAACATGAAGAATGTAAATTAAGAGCTGGGGAAATTTGGAGGCGATAGAGTCCAGCAACAAGTTCGCCTCTACCAATCACTTTCTTGGTTGCTTGGTCCTGAAATAAACACATATTGCGTGTGAATAGCGCAGTACAATTTAGAGATCGAATTAATTGACTTACAGATAGCAAGTTAAATTTAAAACTTGGTATATGATATACATTGGATAGATAAAAAGAAGGAGAGAAAAACACTTCTCCTATATGTGTAACATCTGCATATGACCCATCAGGCATTTGCATTGAGATGGGTTGTGGAATTAAATGATAAGAAGAGAAAAAAGATAGTGAAGAGCACACGTGATGGGTGGCACCACTATCGACAAACCATGGGATAGATGGTTGCGAAGAAGAAAGGTATCTGAGCGGAAAGTGTTATACGAAAGGGTATTAGCGGGAGGTGCCATGTTTGTGTCGGCATCTTCTGTCGTGACGAGAGAAAGAAGACGATTGCATTGAGAGGCGGTGAGATTCGCTAGCATGGCAGACATGGCGGTAGGAGGGGCAGCGGAAGAAGGTGTAGGCGGAGGAGGGGGGCGAGCTTCACCATGTTTGCCGCGGTTGACTTGATCGATCGAAACCCAATAAGATAGTAGCAGAATGCGGCGGTAGTGACCGGTAATTGTGGCGGTGATCACGAGAGGGCGTTCTCGTTTCTTTCCTTTAGAGTTATAGGAAGCGGGACCATTGTTTGGGGTTGGAGAGGAATTAACTTTGGCGGGCAGGTGTCTTTGAAGTTGAGCGGCCAGATTGTATGGAGGAATTTGTTTAGCATTAATGTTTTGTTGCTCCTCTTCTTGTAATACAAAACTGAAGATTCGAAGAACAGGAGGTAATGGGTCTCGCAGCAAAATCTGGCTACGGAGACCGGAGAAACGGTCATGAAGACCTTGCATGAATTCCATGGCACGATCTTGTTCATGGCGTTCGAGGAGGAGTTTGCTAGCGCCACAGATGCAGGGTGCCACAGGTACTAGAGAGTCATGCTCATCCCATAAGCCTTTCAATTGAGTGTAATACATGGATACCGGCATGGATTCTTGCTTGAGATTAGCAATTGCCGACTTTAATTGAAAAAGTTTGGGACCATTGGAATTAGAGAAACGTACCTGTAAGTCTATCCAGATGTCATGGGTTGTTTTGGCAAAGATGCAACTTGGTCGAATACTCTCATGAACCGAGTTAAGCACCCAACTCCCTACCAAGTCATCACAGCGTTTCCAGCAGTCATAAAGAATGGGATCATCTTTTGGAGCTGGAAGAGAGCCATCAACGAATCCTAGTTTTGCCTTGGCATTCAAAGCTTTTGAGATACCACGAACCCACGTTGGATAATTGTCTCCCTGCAATAAAGGGGTATAGAAAACAGAAGTTGGGTTGTCGTTTTGATACACACTGTATGGATCGGGTTTTGACAGTTTGCTTGTGGTAGTCTGTTCAACTGGAGAGGTATTGATGGTAGGATTGTTAGTTTGGGTTGGAGTTTGGGTTGGAGCATTATCATTGATTTCAGCCATGAGAACTGAGATGACAAAGAAGAGAAAAAAAAATTATATTTTAGCGGGATACTATTGCTCTGATACCATGTAAAATGGCAACCCGGATGATTCAATTGTTGGAAATATTTTATTGATATATAGATAACATGAATAAACTCACTATATATAAGGTACAAGAGAAGTTAGATAAGTAACAATCTGAAGTTTGTTAGATACATGCTTACATCAAATATATGATAGAGGTTATCACAATTCAAATTTTAAATTTGTGATCTGGATATTGGAAAGCTGGTGCATGAGGGCTCTTTTCATGTTGATTGTCTTAGAGCATCCACAATGGTTGCACCCTAAAACACCCTTTATATAACCCCTAAACCTTTTTAGAGGCCCTTTAAAAAAGTTTCAACTCCAATGAGCACCCTCTATATAACCCTTTGAATTAGTGACATCTTAACTAACAAACCTAATTATCAATATATTTCTATTTTTTATTTTTTTTATTTTCTTACCGCAATTGAAATAAAATATTTATACATTTAAATTTTATATTTTATGAAAATTATATTATATGTTTTGATTATATCAATTATTTTTATTTAAATAAAGTTTGTCACACTTTTTAATATTATCAATATACCCATAATTTTAAGTTATAAATAATAAAAAAGGGAAATGATACTACAAAAAATACACTAAATTAATTGAAAAAGAAAATGGAAAAAATGGGAAAGCATACCATCATCAAAGTGATTATGTGAGTTGAGTTGTTTATTTAATTCATAGGCTCTCCACTCTAATACATCAAAATTTTAGCCAAAAACTGGATGCTCTTATCAAGCCAAAAAAATTTCAGTTTTTACCGCCTTCGTTAAATTTTGGAACAAAATTTTTGAAAGGGAATGAATACTAGGAAGAAGACCAATGGAGAAGGAGATATGTGGGGGAGAGAGAAGAAAGAGATGAATAGAGGTCGGCTAAAACTCACCCAATAAGTTGGGGGAGAATTAGCTTTTTTTAGGGATAGGGTGTTTGATAGGGTGTCCACTGTGGGCTTAAGTGTGGTAAAAAAACCCTAAAAATAGTTTTAGGGTGTTAATAAAGGGAACCACTGTGGATGCTCTTAATAGGCTTCTATACCCTCTAATATTTCGTTCTTTTTTCCAACCGTAAAAATACATTTTTCAAAATATTGTTCCAAAAATGTGATCGTCTCCTTCAACTGCTCAGGCAAACACATTGAATTCCAAAAATCACCCTTGTTGGGCAACGAAAAGGAGATCAACCTGTCCGATCAGGTCGCAGGGGTCGAGTGAGCAACGTCCCCAAAATGTAAACGAATTTTCTGATTCATTAAGTACAAAACATTAATGAATCTGAAAATTTGTTGCCCAACAATGGTGATTTTTTGAATCCAATGTGTTTGTCTGTTCAAGGAGACGATGATATTTTCAAAGCAATATTTCAAAAAATGATCTTTTACGTTTTAAAAAAAACATAATACTGAAGAGATTAAAAACTTTGAAAAAGGGATCGGCTAGAATTTTGTTCTGTATAATTTTTGGAGGTCCATGGCCATTGCCCACCTAGCCTACCGTCAAGGCCGGCCCCAGGATAGAAGTGGGAATGATAGTAGACTTGTGCTCGGGTTGTTACACTTGATCATTTCAGAAGATCCTATTGTCAGCATAGTACATGGCTGTGGAGATCGACAATTAATGAACGAAACTTTGGAAAACAAATCTCTTTGTCATTATCAGACTAAACTAGCTAATGAAGCTAGATTTGGGATAGACAGGAATAGAACGATATTTCAACATGATCGTATAAAGTGCCAAGCTTTAGAGGTAAAGGAACAAACGAAGAAACGATGATCAAAATTCTTAGCACTACTCTTACTTGTACCTAAGACACAAAGAAAATCAGTGGAGTCTTTTGTTTAGAACTTTGTTTTTGTTGTACAGGTTATCATGAAAAGCCCACTGCTAGTATCCATAGTCAACTTAAAATAATTTTAAATCATCAATTAATATAATTTATTCATCCCAAAATAAGTATAATATTTATTTTTACCTTTACACGAATTTTAAGAAAATACTTAATTTTATGCAAATTTCTTTCAATGACTTATACTCCCTCCGTCTCAAAATTATTGTTTCGATTGACTTGGCACACGGTTTAAGAAAACACATTTTACTAGATTATTGATGGATGTGTTTTATACGCATCTATCTGATATATATTCCTATTTAGATTGTGTTTTTCCATGAGTTTTAGACTACTAATATGAGTTTGTACTGCTTTTAGTAGTTTCAGGTTTAAATTAAAGTTATGGCAGAATTGAAGACATTTTTCATGCAGTTGAAGACTCCATGGGCCAAAGTACAAATTTCAGAAGATTGAAATTGTAAAGTCCAGAAAATGGGACTCGTTGCTTGGCTAGCTCGGATGCTTAGACCACCGCCTAGAATCCAATACAAAGACATATTAAAGGATTGAGCAAGCGCTCACTTACTCCTAAGCCTAGGCCATCGCCTTGATTCCAGTAGCCAGCTTCCAGAGGAACATTTTTAAGCGCTCGCCTAGTCTTTACACTAGGCAACCGCCTAACCCCGATTTTTAGCATGGGCAGTTTTGTAACTTCTTCAATTTTGTAAACCTAGTATAAATACAACCCTAATAGTTTAGGTTTAGTATCCAAGTTAGGGAGCCGAATTTAATACAGTTTTTATAGGTTTTTGAGCCTCTCAAATGCTAGAAACACATATTGTTACAAGTTTTAATTTGTTTTATTGAAGATTGATGATGCATTCCACATCCGCTTTCGTTTGTTCATCAATCGTGATGAACTAACTCCATCAATCTAGGAATCGGAGGTAACTTGTATCGAATCTTATGTTCTAATACACAATTCTATTCAATCAATTATCGTTTATTATTTAGATTATCTCTGGTCTTTCATCGAAACTCTCGCATAATGGTTGCGTTTATGGAAGTGTAGGCTCTTAGCAGGGTCGTTCTTGAACTTTTGGGGGCCAAGGGCAAAACTGATAAAATGGGCCCCTATAGATATAAAAAATAAAATTTTGAAATAAATAAATTTTTAATTTTTCATCGTTTAAAGTATTCAATTGGTATAAAATCTACGAGCATACTAATATATAAATATATGAAATAATTATTTAAAATTACTTCGTTTGCATATTCTGGTACACTAGTTATTTTCTATCTTGATTTGGTAATTTTCACATAAATTAAAATATACAAAATGTGTATAAAGTATATCTATAAGATATTTCATATTTATTCACTCTTCTAAGATCTTTCTCAGCTATATCATCAAATTATATCACCTTTTCTCATTTTTTGGCTCATTCGTTACATGTTCGTTTGGTTTTTTTGTTGATTATTCGATTATTGTAATCCATTAATCCATATTCTAAGATAATTAGGTTTTTTGTTGATTAGGCGTGTCATTTTATTATTAATGAGCTACTAAAAATGTCATTTTTTAAAAAGTTTGATTTTCAAACGGGAACTCTTTACCTGGATCGGAGGGATGGAGTATATAATACTTGATAATTCACAACTCAAAAATATAAAAAAAAATTACATATCTTTCAAAGAGTTCAAAAGTAAATAAAATTAACATGACTTTCAAAGAGTCAAACACATGACCTCTTAACCAAATCAAAACACCTGATCCGTTGGGCCATTAAATCATATATGAATTTCAAGTGACGGTATAATATTTATATCTATAAATGGTTATATTATAAGTTTGGACCCCTCAAAATTAGGGGCCCAAGGCGGTCGCCCTTCCAAACTACCCTCAGGACCGGCCTTGGCTCTTAGGTATGATGAATTACACGATCCATATGCATAAGTCATGCATTGGCCAACCTAAATAATAAATAGATCTTTCTGATTTCTGATCGGGCTAAGGTATAGATCTAGGTTCACACATGTTCTTAGTGTGCTTAATGGACCCTTAATTGCTTTGTGGACGAATCAAGAAAGCATAGCCAAAGTGGGGTACTAAGTATTGCAATCAGTGATCAATACATCTCAATCTTTACATAAGTGAACGAACTCTTAATTGATTGATACAAAAGATAAACGAACATTAGAGTAGATACAAGTGAATCAATAATTTCTAGACTGTCCACCATATAATCAATCTTCGGTAATTCTGTGGTCTTGCTACAATTTAATTCTTTTCTAAATTAGTTTATTTTTACCAGTAATTAGTTTTAATTATTTTTACAAACAAAACAAACTCCCCCTTAGGTTAATTGTAATTTATTTTAGAGTTAAACTAGTTTTTGTGTTCGTGCCTATGGCACGGTATTAGTATGACTTGATTGAAGTATGGAGAAGGCAATATGCGAATATTCCAATATATGTTGATGATTTTATTGGTGTCGGGTCAATGTAAACTACACAACGAAAGAGAACAAAACCCAAAAATTAAAGAAAAAATACATTTTATTTGCTGCTACATTTATGACATTGTGTATAAGACTTAAAAGATGAATTTAATGTAAATCAATCAAAATCAAATATTACGATTGAGACACTTCACGAAACAGTTCATTGGATATCGTATGGAAAAAAACAAAAATATTGAAATAATAATCGAGTATAATTCATTAATTTCAAAGGAAAAGCAATTATGAAATATTCAAACTTTTAGCAAAAGAAATGAGATTGTAGTAATAATATTTTATTGTTTTCAATAACAACTTAATCTTCCTCTTAAGGCTCTTGCTTCACAACAATAAATGGTTTGGAAACGTGACTTGCAATAAAATTTTCCATTATTTGCACGTGTGTGAGAGAAAAAAGATATCAACATATTTACTTAACTTTATATAATTTATACATAAGAGTCGATTAATTAAAATATCATACAAACACCTCATTGGATTAGCCAATTAAAAGAATACCAAAAAAGAATAGCCATACACACCTAAGGTTCTTTTCCTTTTGTTGAACGTGAAGGTTGTTCCATATTGTGAAAGTTGTTGATGCGTAGATGATTAAGAAGAATTTTAAAAAGATTAAGGGAGGGATAATTTAGTAAACAGACATAGTTTTATGGACCAAATATTTGGTTTAACCTTAAATCGTGTAAATAGACGAATTGAACTCGGGGAGTGATAATGACCGTAGGATCTCAATAAATGAATCAATCTCAGCCCATAAATAGCTTTAGTCAATTACACATGTGCGACTATGAGCTATATTGTATTATAGATATTTATTATTTTAACTATGAATACAAATATACAATATTAACATTACTACTCCAATAACTATTTTTAGAATCTCATTAAAATAATTAAATTTGTAATTAACATTACAAAAAATTATCTTCCTGAAAAGAAGGGAGTATATGTTTTGCATGAGACTATACCTGGGTAAACTGGCTTTGTTTGGACTCCCCTACGTTATATAGAGCAATCATTTTACACTCATTTTAAGGTAAGTAACTTGGGTTCTATTTTGGGTCTACCTTAAACAATTTATGTATTGTTATTAATTCTTTTAAAAAATATATGTATTGTTTAATTAATTCTTAATTAAATAATTAAGAATTATTTAAGGGCAACAATGTATGAGGAAGTAGCAAGTCTTATATATAATTCATAATTAATTAAGGTTATGAAATTAGATATAATTTTTTTACGAAATCACGTACAAAAATGATATGGTAACATATTTCCTTTCATATATGATGTAATCGAAAGGTTATGAAAGCATGTGGGTGGTTGTTACTCTCCCAATTTTCGGTAAAAAGTTTCTATTTGAAAACCAATTTTTTTTTAAAAAAAATGACATTTTTAGCAGTTCATTAATAGGTCTGGTAATTGGGTTGGTTGAGTTTGGGTTAGATTGAAATTGATAACAGGTCGAAACCCGTTAGAACCCAAATATCAAACAGGTCGGAACGGGTAACATGTTAAAGCGATTCAACCCGGCTTGACCCACTTTTTTCCCCCAAAAATATAAAATTATGGTGTAAAAAATCGTAGGTTGAAAAGGGTAATGAGTTGTAATTGCCAGATATATTCATTAATAATAAAATGACACTTATATATCTTAATTTTTAAAAATGAACTCTTTCAGTGAAACATTCTAAAATAAAATAGTTGACTCCTTGTCTTTTTAGTAGTCTATTAATAAAAAAATAACACTTATATATCGTAATTTTTAAAAATAAACTCTTTAAATAAAACATTTTAAAATAAAATAGTGGACTCTCTGAATGGAGAGAGTATTACTTATTGCCCTTTTACATTACGGTCAGTGCAAATAACAGATTAGTTAACACGTGGGTTACCAATAGGATTGTGTGATTGTGCAATTGAAAATTGAAATTAAGTTGAGAATAGGAGATGGAGTAGGAGTAGGAGAAGTAATGGGAATAGGAATAGGAATAGATGGCGAGGAAGAGAGAGAGAAAATAATTGAGGATAAAAAAAACGTATAAAAAAACGGTTGTGGATAAAATTGAATCCATGCCGGTGATTGTGTTTCGTAAAAACAAATCATGGCCGGTAAATAGCTTTTTCAACCGCCCAATTACATTAAATCTTGGCTAGTGATTATGTTTGGTAAAAACAAATCATGACCGGTAATTAGTTTTTTAACCGTCTGATCTGTTTTATATAATAGATAATATTTTGGTCTTTGAACATTAGCAAAAATATTAATTTGGTCCTCAGGCTCTAAAACATATTCGTGTGATCCCTTAATTCATTTTTTAGATCAATTTACCCTCCTACTATTATCATTATATTTTCCGTCCAATATTATTTTAAATACCAAAAATACCCTTAAAATTTTAATATAGGTTGATTTTTTAAAATATTCAAAATATAGAGGGTTAATGTGCCAATTGAAATTTGAAAGCCTGATATTTCTCTCCATCCCATCCATCAACATCGCACAATCACAATGTGTCGGATCGATTAGGTGGTGGATGATTAGGGCTTTAAGGAGGGTCCGACCAGTAAGGCCGAATATCTCGTGCTTCCTGTCATCGAGATCGATGGTAAAGAGTTTCACGATTCTGTCGAAATCTATTTGGATGAGGAGGATGTCGTTGGGGTTGAGGAGGCGGAGGATCTGGTGATGACGGCACGGGAGTAGAAGGATAGAGAAGGGTTACTGGTGAATTGAGAGAAGAGTTTCTGTAAATCGGTGATCGTCATTGTCGAGGTCAAGTGGGTTGGAAAGAGGTGAAAACGATGTTAAAGTTGGAAGATGGATGTGCCAGGTGTTTAAGGCTTTAAGGAGGGTCTGGCCGGTAAGGCCGATGATCTCGCGCTTCCTGCCATCGAGATTGATGGCAAAGAGTTTCACGATTCGGTAGGAAACTTTTTTGAATGAGGAGGATACCATTGGGGTTGAGGAGGCGGAGGATCTGTTGATGACGGCACGGGAGTAGAAGGATGAAGAAGGGTTACATGTGAATTGAGAGGAGAGATTCTCACAAAACCCAGAGCTCCCACCAGGAATCACTTACTTTTCCAGTGCTAAAACCCGAGCTCCCTTCATAGCCAACTACGTCGCCGCCACCAACCCACCAATTCTGAACCCAATAACAATGGCATCGTAACCAGTGTTCTTCTTCTTCGATTCTAGTTGGGTTCCATCACTCTCCAACACTGCATTTGACTTTGACCTCACAGAAACCCTCCTTTTGCTGAATTTCGACTCGCCCACCTCCTGAGGAGCAAAATAATAATGGATTATAAATATGAAATTCTTTGTTTTGGGCAACTGGGTTTGGAACTAAAGGAATGCAAAGTCTTGTAATTGTCAACAAACGGGGAATTGAAAGACCCTAAATTCATCTTTACAGCCACTAAAACTGTATAATTGGGTTTATTGGGGACCAACAAAAACTGAAATTAGGGGTGTTTCAGGGGTGGGGGTCGATGTGAGACTGTTTGGGGGTATAGATGATTTGTAATTGGGTGAGTCCGGGGTTTTGGTTCTTTTGGATTAATATGATTCCCTGGTTTGGTTGATGATTCCTTAAGAAGATGAGACAAAATGCATTTTTAAATACTATCGACAACTAATCTCTTCTATTTTGCACTTCTTAAAAAGTCAGTCATAAGAAACTTGTTAGTAAGGGTAATTTAGTCATATTATAAAAAATTAGACGAAAAATGTAATGATAACAGTGGGAGGGGAGAAATTGATCCAAAAAACGAATCAAGGGACCACATGAATATGTTTTAGAGTCCGAGGACCAAACTAATATTTTGTTAATGTCCAGGGACCAAAATATTTTTTAATTCTTTATTTTACTGATTAAACTTTCATTATTTGTTCGTTCTCTCTGTGGTTCAACCCTTACTTTCGTACAACTATACTTCCGTTAACTCGTGCACTTGCGAGGTTAATTTAGCAAACATCAATTATTAATATTAATTTGATGTTTAGTTTAATTTAAAGCTCATGTGTATGTGGCTCATAATTAAAGTATGATGAAAAAGTAAGCGTAAAGTGGTAAAAGTTTTATCCTAAAAAGGAAAGTTTCAAACATAAAAATTATTTTTGGATGAACGAAAATGAAAAGCAGGACAATAATTTTGGGATTGATGGAATATTATATTTTAGTGATGTCAAATCATTGAGTCCCTTATCTTTTACCATCTCACAATTGATATGAGGCAAAATTGATGTAAGACGGTCTTACGAATATTTTTTGTGAGACTGACCATCTTTACTCGACTTATCGTGTATTGGTGGGTTAAGCTGTAAGAGAGTGTGCCTCCATCTTACGAATTAAGATCCGTAAGATGGTCTTACAGAAAATCTATCTTGATATGAATATCATGGACAATTTGCATAGGAATATTTACTAAAAAGGGAAATGTAACAATTATTTTGAGGCGTCTTTAAAAGGAATAATGAGCACCTATATTTGGGATGTTTCATTTTAAGAATCCATTTTAAAAATAATGCTTACAATTTCTATAATATTTCATATTTACCCTTCACGTGTGTTGTAAGAACATTATTTGTACTTAACTATTTTTATAATTACGACTAACTCTAATGACATTAATATATTTGGGTGGAAAAGGGGGGTATGTCTTATGTAAGAAATCTTTAATCATGAACACAACACTAAAAATACTAGTCTTAAGTTGACAATAAAATATTATAAATAAAAACTATTTTAAAAAAATGGAGGAAGTAAAAATAGTGGTCTGGTTTGAACTAATGGCTATTTATGTGCTTTAACGTATACTCCCTTCGTCCCAAAATTATTGTCCTTTCTTTTTGTATGTCCTAAAATTGTTGTTTTGTTTGAAACTTTTGTTGTAGGACAACATTTTTATCATTTTACTTTTACTTTTTCATACTATTTTAATTATGAGTCATATACACATGGGTTTTAAAAAAACTACATATCAAACCAATATTAATAAGGGTGATAATCAGACTGGTCCCTTTTGGTGAAATTATAACCGCTCTAGTCCGCTTTCTTTTTATTCAACCAGTAAAGTACACTTTTTGAGGTAAAATGATGAAGATACCCTTAATGAATAAATGACACGCACACAAAGCCCCGCCCAAAATTAGGCATTGCAAAGAAAAATTTGGGCATCGGAGTAAATATTACACTTTCAGAATGGAAACAAATATCTCTGACTTTCTCTCACTCTCTCACCGGTCTTTATTAGACCTTGGGAATGACAAAAAGTCTCTTCCTTTTCTTCTTCCAAATGAATGAGCCATTTATTATTACTGCTTTCAAGTTCTCGAGAATGTGAAGATAGAATCCACTTAGAAGGAAAGTTGCTCTTGCTCAACTTGTTAGTACCATCTCACCATCTCATAAGTTTTTCGTCACCAATTCAAAAGAAAGGCTATTTCCGATTAGTTCGCTTAAAACGACCGATATGCGCTAAGAAAGGCTCATTCAGTTGGTCTTCATCAATATTAGGAATCAAATTGAAATTGAAAATTAGGAAAATAGCAGAGATTTTGGGAAAAGAATTCAGAGGAGGAATAGGCATATCTGGGCGAGCAATCATCTTTTCTTGAAAGAGATTTGTTCGACGCAAGCATCGGAGCTTACAACTTTCCATTGACTGAGATTCTCAATTGGGTTCTCCGTCTTCACCCCTAAAATGAGACTCAAAATCTCGTCATTTTCTACTCCTCCTTCCCTCATCTTGACTTTTCCAACTTTTGAACTCTACCGCCCTCGTATGGCTACCAGCATGCTGGGAATGTCCCTCGCCTGGCTGGACGAAAGATCGATGAGGACCAAAAACACCTAAGGAGGAATCAAAATCAATCTACATGTCTATGCGAGCTGTGCTGTGTCCGTGAGTAAGAAAGTGCTTCCAAGTTGGGGATTTAACTTGTGGAGATTCTATTTACTACCAAATCGGGCAGGAGAGGAGAGAAAAGAAGCTCGCTCATGCGACCCATTTTTGAAGATTATAGATTACCCAGTGAACGTAGATCAATTCATAAGGAGGAAAGACGATCAGAGTCAAGAGGATGGGAGGGGCAATTTATGAAGAAATTAATAAAAATGGACTTATGCGGTTGGATAAAAAAAGGGTACTGGAGCGGTTATAATTTCTCAAAAAGGACTAGCTCACAACTATCCCTATTAATAATTAATTAAATGATTTATTTGGAGAAATTGTGGGTCGATCCCTTTCTCAAATATTTAATCCCTCCACTCTCCCCTTTTCTTTTCAACTGTTAAAGTTTATTTTCGTGAGATATTTCCTAAAATGCCCGCATAATAGAATTTACGGCTGAAATTTGCATGGATGGAGAGGAAGAGAATGGGTAGGTCCGGTGGTGAAGAACGCTTGTGTTTTTCATCTTGGATTCGATTAATTAATCCATAACCCTAACTTCTTATTATCTTTTCTCTTCGTCTTTGGATCTTCAATTTCAACAATGTGCTCTTTTTCTTCCTCTGCTTCTTTTTTCTATTCGTCTTCTCCTTCTTGTTCTTCTTTTGTTGCTGCTTCTTTCATTATGTTTATGTGTTTGATTCAAAATATATTCATTTTTTATTTTGTATTACTATGCATATAAACTATTCGATGAAATGTTTGAATATATTTTAGTTCATTATTGGATACCATTTTTGAATCTGGAAGCATCAATTTTGAATGACAATGCATCATTTGTGAATCATGATGTATCGATTTGGATTTTGGATGAAGGAAAGATGTATCAATTTAAAATCATTTTTTTGATTGTGTACTAGAAAGAATATATACATGAAGGTATGGTTCTTTTAATATTGCAGTGCGATGCATTATCAATTTTTGCATCGCGGTACAAAATTGGATTATGAATTTAAATTGATGCACCACAGTGTAAAAATTGATACAATAAAATTTATGCATCGCGGTGCATTTAAGTGAATAATATGTAGCACGCCTGCCTCATTAAAGGTATCGTAATCTTTTCACCTCCAAAAATGATTTTTTCAGTTGAAAAAAAAACGATCATGGATTAGAGTGGTTATAACCTTTAAAAAATGAACCAGTCCAAATTTTACCCTTATTTATTTTTAATACGTATGTCAGATTAAATATGACAATAATTTTAGGGCGAGAAGTATTTTACTTACGTAATTGGTTCAATATTTATAGGCCAAATGTGTCGGGCCATGAGGTTGAGATGATGAAACAAAAGAGTCTTCCACTTAAAGCCTATAACTTATAAATACTCACTCTGATTTCATAAAATTAGGAATAATTGCAGGTCAGTACCTTTTGAGAAAAATTCAACCGCTCAAGTATACTCTTTTTTAAAAAACGTAAAAATCCACTTTCATTAATTTTTTTTTCCAAAAATGCCCACCGTACCCATCACCGCCCACACACACACACACTCTCTCTCTCTCTCTTTAACGAATAAGGGATACCGACATTGACAATTACCAATTCTCTCTCTCTCTCTCTCTCTATGTCGTTGGGTTTGATTCATTGAACCTACAAAAACCCAACTGCTTCATCATTTCTTTTACTTCACGAGTCAAAGGTAAACCAGATCTCATTCACCTTTTGCGTAAACTCAAATGGTAAATTGTATTGGGAAACTAAGTAAGTTGTCGTGATTTCTCCTACGTGAGTTTTATCAATAGTCTTTGACCAAAGAGTGCCACTAATGCTATCGACCAAGGCTGCAGCTTCCTCCCCTACTTGTGAATCCTCCTTTACGAAGCCACCAAATTGACGTATAGCTACATATGTTGGTCCCCATTTATGGACATAGAGGCCTTTAGCTAGAGGTGGATTAGCGTGATTATCATTTGGGACATAAAAGCTCACAACGAAAAATGATTAGCAGAATGGTCCATCACTCGATGAGATTACGGTAAGCACGGGAGCTATCAGTTCTATCTTTTCTTGGCAGTCGTTTTTCCAAACATCGTAAATTCCGTTGCCCAAATTTGGACATACTTTAATTGTGCATTGCGATGCCAAATTTTTGCATTGCAATGTCCAATTTTTACTTTGTGATGCCCATATTTGGGCGAGGATTTTTGCATTGCGATGCCTAATTTTGGACAGACTTCAATTGTGTATTGTAATGCCCAAATTTGGACAGGGGCTTTTGCCGAAAGTCTTTGCTTCATTAAGGGTATCTTCGTCATTTTTCTCTCAAAAGTGTACTTTAGCAGTTTAAAACAAATATAATTGACTTTTGCGGTTAACATTTCCCCACAGGTGACCGACCCGAAAATCACCCTAAAAATTATCCTCTTTAACCCACACAAATTGTTAGAAAATTAAATGATTTTGTTATACATACTAGTTAGTACCCGTGCGATGCATGATTTTAATATTATTTTTTTTAAATAATTTTTTAAACCTGTAATAAGTAATTAGTTTTTTTAATTAAAATACTTTGGAAAGAAACTAAAATAAGGTAAATATTGAAATTGATTATATGAATGGGTTATTGAAAGATTTGTGTATGCATTTTCTGTAGAAAAAAGAATTTAAAAAAATGAATTAATACTTAATAGATATAGATTAATTAATATTTTTTTGTTGAAATTGATCATTTTGACAAAAAAATAATAGAGAGGCGAATGATCAAAGCACAAATAATTTGAGGCATATAAAGCTCAAGATTTTCATAATTTTTAAAGTTCACTAACCAAACCATACTTCTAAACTTAAAATAAAAGAAGAAGGAAAGGAAAGAAAACTCTCTCAAAGTTGATTTCTTATGAAATCCAGACCGAAAATATATACTCCATGAATCTCCACATGAAACCTCATATTATGAAAACGCTTAACCCCTGCATCAAATCAAACTCAAAAGAAAAAAGTAGGAACACAATTATGCAATAAAAAGAAAAGAAAATCTTCTTGTGTGGGGACACTATGTACACCTCCCTACAAACCCACAAACTCGGGAGGGCTTCGAAAAACAGCGACTCAACATACAAAACATATAAATACAAAAACAAGTAAACTAACTAAAAAAAACATGCTCAAAATACAATAGCTTCGCTTGCTATCGATATTAGCATATAGGAGTAAAAATTAAACCATTCTCCGACAACGGCGCCAAAAACATGATGTGTGAAATAACGCAACTCGGGCAAGAATACCCGGTCGTATCAAGTAATAAAGTGTACCTAAGTACGAGTTATCGATTCCACAGGGAATGTACGTAATTCTCACTCCGACTAAGTACCAAAATTAGGCTAACTAATTATATTTAAGCGAAAAAGAAAATGAATTAAAATCTAAAAATATAAACAACCTAGAAAGCAATTAAATCTAAACTAACGCGCAAGTGGTTTGACAACAACAAATTAAGATAAAAATATATGAGTGCAATATTTCTAGTCTAGTCGGTGTTTAATTTAATCCTCTTTTTGCTTTTCTTTAACACAAGTCTTGGTAGTCGGGCGGATTATAATATTTACTACGGGCTCTCGCAATGTGTAGCAAATCTAGCTACAACTCCTAGCTACGAGCTCTCGTGTCTTATAACATAGGAGAAAAAATAGTCGCATGTCAAAGCAAGCACCCAATGACTATCTACGCATGATCTCCTCTCAGTCTCACGAAACGCAACAATTATTGTGATTTTCGGAATTAATAGAACGTGCTCTCGCATCTTATCCTATAATTCTACTGATCATCTAATGGTTCGCTACGCCATTAAAAGCATGAAAGCGCATGGGTAATACTTCGCAAAAATAAACTCTCTATATTTTTCTACAAATCATGTTGGTAGCCGAGACAATAAAATTATTTAACTACGAGCTCTCGCATCCTATAGTCAACCCTAACCTCTCTGACATCGCGAATGGCTAAGGTGATTCGATCGCATGTAAAATCAAGTCTCACAATAGCTATCGGTGTGTGTCACAAAACACCAATTATTAAATTGATTGGTCTGAAATATAAAGGTAGCTCTCGCGGATCCTAAATATTTCTAAAACCATTTAATTAATAATCAATTAATTAAAAGCATTAAGTTCACAAAATAATAATCAAACATGAATGTGTACTAAATAAAAAGATATATTAAATTAAAACACTACATTGGATATAGAAAAATACTTGCATTTCATAGATAAATTAAGTATAAATCAATTCGTCATTTACAAAATTAATCAACCCAAGAAATTATAACAACTATCATAAAATAGAGATAGGAAGAATTAAACCGAACAAACCGTATCTCTAGGGTTGAAATCATTTATAGATGTTTCGTTGGCTCTTGATTTGAAGATCCAAACCTTCAATGGTGATCAATCAATGGAGGAAAGGAGAAATTTTTGAAATAAATGGGGCTGGTGCCCCATTTGGGAGCAATGTCCCGAATAGGGACTTTTTTTTCTCAAAATGAAGGCTAGGAAGATAAATGGGAAGGTAGTAAAGAGTGGAGGCAAGTCAGGGGACAAGAAGAACAGAAGAGTTTTGGGGGCAATTTAGGAAGGGACAAGGATGATGGGGCACGGCTGCCAAAGAGCCAACCCATATGGAGGCACGCGGGTCCAACCAGGTGAAAATGGGTGTGGGATGTGAGAGGAAGTGGGCTGGGACGCGGGTAAATGGGTTGGAATAAAGTGGGGCGGCTTGGTCCAAGAACAGGCACGCGGGTCATGGGATGAAAGCACGCGGTGACACGTGGCGCCATCAGTTGGGCGACAACTCAAAAGGAAGTTTCGGCTTTTTGCTCTGGTGCCCCTAGTTTTTCTGGAGTGAAGTCGCTGGTACTTCCCTTCTCAACTCTCTCATATTGGTCCTCTGTTAGTGCTGTTAGCCCCCGTTAGCTTGATTTTACCTTGAAACTCTTAATGGACTTTGACAAAATAATTTTCAATTCAACTTTTAAGCCCGGAATTACCTCGAACTTCGTGCTAAACACCATATAATTGCTCAATTATGCATGAAAACATACATTAAGCACAAATACACAAATAATAATATTTCTAATGCATAATTAACTCAAAAATAGCACAAAATAAAAGGAAATTTAGGGGAAAATTCGTAGAAAACTTGGGCTCATCACCCAACACATGCCTTGAGTAGTCATCAGCAGTATTGCACACACCATCAGACTTAAGAAGCATCAACAACCTTCGTGACTCAAACATCAACAATCTTTGTTCAACATCATCGGCCTTGGTCTACTCAACAGACTTATAACAAAATCAATTTTTTTTTTATATTTCAAGTTTCTATAATTTATAACTATTTATGTATAAAAAAAAACTCTGACCTATTTTAGTTTTTTTTTTCATTTTGAACCATGTGTTATTTTTATTTTGCATGAAAAACCTCAACCCAAGTTTTTTTTTTCCAAATAAAACCTTTCATTCAAAACTCGTTAGTTTTGTGACGGGAGAGGTTGCCTACGTGGACTGTTTAACTGATAAGGGCCTATTTGACAAATTTACAAGCTGAGGTATTTTTCTGAAAATTAGAAACAACAATAATAAAGGTCTTCAAGTCAAACTTCTTCTTCACAGCCAGCAGCAGCTTCTTCCCCAAACTCTATTGAACTAGGAGCTCTTCGATTTTTCCAACCCCAACTTTCTCCTCACCGGACCCAGCTTCGAGTCCATCGCAGCAACTACATAGTCGGCCCAGCAAGCTCCTTATATTTCCCCGAGCTCTCTCACCACATCCGACCTCCCTTTTATAGCGTCGGAACCCAACTCCATAGCCAGTCTCTGCTAAGTCGGTTCTCTCTTCTACAGCGCATGCAACCTCAGTCGGCTCTTTCACCAACTCCGTTCCAGCCGTCGACTTTCCTCATGTGCCATCTCCAGCAAAGCAAACCCCTCTCAGTTTCTCTCCCCAGTTCGTTCCAGCTTCGCCATCTTCTTCTTTATTACCGCCAGCCTTCTTCCCGCTCAAGCCCAAGTCCAGATCTGGCGTCAACAGTAGATCAGGCATCAATAGTGTCTCTCATCTATTATCTCTTTCTCTCAAGCCCAGTAGCTTCTTCGCTCCGACCTTCTCTTTCTACTCCGACGAATTTCCATCATCGACGCTAACTTCAGATCTGCCCTTACCCAGCTACCACCACAATCTCTGTCCTTCTCTCTCATCCGCTCGAGATCTTGGCCCATACTCCTACATTTATACTAGACTAATAAAATAAGTAAATTAGGAAACTCTTTGACATCAACTGGGTGAAGTCGGTAATGACCAGCATGAGCCAATCTACTTCATTTCATCAAAGAATTATACTCCCTCCGTCCCTAAATTATCGTCCTCATTTCCTTTTTCGTCCGTCCCAAAATAATTGTCCACTTTGAAACTTACCTTTTTAGAACATCACTTTTACCACTTTACCCTTACTTTTTCAATCTACTTTAATTATGGGCCACATATACATGGACATTAATGGAAACCACACATTAAACCAATATAAATAATCAAGTCAATTACTTTTTCTTAAACTGTGCGCCGGGTCAAACAGGACAATTATTTAGGGACGGAGGGAGTATATTGAAGTAGAAGAAATTTTGGAGTAGAAAAACCAAATACCTAAAAACCCTACTATTTTAGAAAGTGCCACGGTTTGGGAATTAGATTAACAAATACTCCATCCGTCCCAAAATTATCGTCTTGGTTGACTTGGCGCACAGTTTAAGAAATACATTTGAATAAATTATTAATATTGAAATAATGTGTGGTTTCCTTTAAAGCCCGTGAATATGTGGCCCAAAATTAAAATAAGAATAAAAAGTAAGGGTAAAGTGGTAAAAGTGATGTTTTAAAAAAGAAACTTTCAAATTAGACAATTATTTTGGGACGAACGAAAAAGAAAAATAAGATAATTATATATATATATATATAGTTTTTTACCAAAAATATTGTAGTTTGTATAAAATATTCCCAAACTATAGTACTCCCTCCGTTCCAAAATTATTGTCTTGTTTTTCCTTTTTAGTCCGTCCCAAAATAATTGTCTTCTTTGAAATAAAATCTTCCGTCCAAAACTCGTGAAATATGATAGTTGTAATAGAAGAAAACTCAACAGAAGATGAAACGAAGTTACAACTTACCCCTGGACTTTAAGACCTTTTATTATTGTTGTTTCTAATTTTCAGAAAAATACACCAACTTGTAGATTTGTCAAATAGACCCTTATCAATTAAACAATCCACGTAGGCAACCACTCCCATCACAAAACTAACGAGTTTTGGACATAAGGTTTTATTTGAAAAAAAAAACTTAGGTTGAGGTTTTTCATGCAAAAAAAAAACATGATTCAAAACGAAAAAACCACAGCAGGTCCAGGTTTTTTTTTTTTTTTGCAATTAACCCTTATTTTTTACAGTACATCCACCTTTGACAAGTCATTGTTTCTTCATGTAATTGTAGAGATTAATAATGTGGGTGAAAAATGTTTGATCGAGGTAACTTTCTCTAAATGGCGAAGGCTTGAGAGAATAACATAAATGTTAGGTTGTCATCTAGGTGATATGCTAGTAATCTGCTGCATATCTCGAGTAATACGTAATCTTCCAAGATGGGATGAATTGCGTTAAAGAGAATGAGAAAATTATCCACAATGTCACAGAAGGGACCCAACCTAACACCTCCTATGTGAACGGAAACGTGGACGCCAACATAGTTATACCCCCAGAGTCGGTCTATAGACAAAATGGTCAAGTCGACCTCACCGTCAAATAGACGACCACGATGGGCAAAAGGGCCGAAGAGCATCTGTGTTCAGCATGATAACTGAGCACCATCCATGCTCAACAGCCCGTCGAGCTAAACCAAACAAGTAGCACAGATTCATTGGGAAGACATGGATGTGTCTTGTGTCAGCCGCAATCTGTTTTACTATCCCACCTTCTAACAGGGAAAGTACAATGGACAGAGTTCGGAGCCAATGACTAATTACCAGCTAGCCGACCAACAACAGAACGGTCTCCACAATTGGTTTGATCCCTAAGCCAAGACCTATAAATAAGACCCTCCTCTACAGAAAACATGTTGCATTCTCTCTTGCACTCTTTAAGCACACACACATTCTCTCTATATTTTACACCAACAGCTTGAGGGCACGCATGAGCTTAAGGGCTTTAGCTAGGAACTGTAGAAACTAATAAAGTTTAGGAATAATGGCATAGCCTTTCCATTGAATAAATCACATATTTATAGGGGGATTTACAATTAGGGTTACACTAGGAGTAGGATACAAGAAACCTATACAAGGAAGGTAACACAATTAGGAAAGAACTCTACAAGGTAATTACCACTAATTACTCATTACAAATCTACAAGAATAATTAAAAGATATTATTCTCTAACATGCCCCCGCAAGATGGACGTCCGAGAGGAGAGACCAATCTTGTGAAGTAAGTGATGAAACCGTTGGCGAGCAAGAGGCTTGGTCAAAGCATCGGCTAGTTGATCGGCCGAGGAGACATGGCAAACTCGCATAAGCCCGTCCTGAACTTGTTGCCGAATGAAATGAAAGTCCAGAGCCACATGCTTCATGCGAGTATGAAAAACCGGGTTAGAGCAAAGACTCGTAGCGCCCACATTGTCACAGTAAATGACTGGTTGAGTCGAGGAGGCAAGACCGAGTTCGCTAAGAAGAGAGACAATCCACCTGACTTCAGCCGCAGTGGCAGCCACTGCCCGGTATTCGCTTCAGTCGAGGAGCGAGCTACGCGTTGTTTCTGAGCTCCGGAGATCGGGATTGCCGCCAAGATAGACAATGTAGGCACCGGTGGATGTGTAGTCATCCTTGTTGCCCCCGCCGGCATCGATCGAAGGCATGGAGAGTGTGAGGAGATCGGCGATGAAGGAGGATGCCCGCATCAATTGTGCCACGTAGATACCGAAGAACTCGCTTGACCGCAATCCAAAGGCTCGCTGGTCGGCCTATGCATGAATCGGGAGAGTTTGTTGACAGCCGAAGGCAACATCGTGGCGAGTGAGAGACAGATATCAAGATCGCCGACCATTGCTCGAAATTGGCTTGATTCGGAGAGAGCGGCTCGTGTGAAGAGTCAAGGTAGGCGAGGTAGCAAGAGGCGTAGCTACTGGGCGAGCATCGGTCATGCCCGTGCGAGCAAGGAGATCAGCTATATACCCTCGCTGGGAGAGCAGAAGACCACTTGGGCGCTTAACAACTTCAACCCCAAGAAAGTAGTGAAGATCACCAAGGTCCTTGAGAGAAAAGCGAGTAGCGAGCATAGAGATGAAAGTCTCAACCCCCTGGCTGGTTTCAAAGTGACAATGATGTCATCCACATATACAAGGAGATAGATGATGGTGCCCGCAAAGACGAAGGAAGAACAAATGATGTGTCGCCCACCGAAGTTTTGGAAGCCGAGGCAAGGAGAAACCGACGCAGCTCATTATACCATGCTCGGGAGCCTCGCTGAGACCATAAATAGCCTTGCGAAGTCGACACACATGTTGAGGTTTGTCCCATCGGTAAACCCAAGCGGTTGAGCCATGAATACCTCCTGACAAAGTTGCCTTGAAGAAAGGCATTGTTCACATCCAGCTGACGAAGAGCCCATCCTTGACAAACAAGTGAGAGAACAAGACGAACAAAGTTGGTCGGTTTAACTACCGGCCGAAAGTCTCGTGGTAGTCAACCCCGGTCGCCGGTGAAATCCCTTGGCTACTAGCGAAGCTTTGTAGCGATCAACAAGCATTCATCAAGATGTCTCTTGATACGGTAGATCCACTTACGTACCAACTATATTATGAAAGCATCTTCTGAAGGAACTAGATCCCAAGTCCCATTGCGAGCAAGGGCATCAAACTCTTCGACATGGCCCGACGCCACTTCACATCTCTTGAGAGCCCGAGTAACACATGTGGGTTCACCCATCGCTAGCCGAGCCGAAGACTCATTTTAATCTTCGGTTTGAAGATGTTGTTCTTGGAGCGAGTGACTATGGAGGATGTGCCGGCAAGCGAGCAAGAGCAAAGAGTCGGCGGGCATGGGAACCAATGTAGCGCACACGTGACTTGTGCATCGGTGATCCTCTGCACTGCATCGGTTGCCGAGGTAGGCCGAGCAACGGATAAAGTGGAATCCGCGAGCAGGAGCCGTGGCCGAGGAGGATGGAGCAAATGGGCACGGACAAGGAGCAGTGCAATGGTATCCCTGCACAAGAGTCGATGGGAGGTGGGCGAGCCGAGATCAACCAAATTCGATTAGTGGCGTGAGCCACGACGTAGGGTACCGGAGCGAGCAAAATGACCTGTGTATGAGGGACCGCAGCTCATGAGGGGAAGCCAAGACTCACTATCATAGGTGTCTGTGGCCGGTGGCCTGGTGGACATGGGAAAGGTGGACTCGACAAAGCGAACATGACGCGATATGTACGTACCTTGGTTGTGCTCTGATCATAACAGAGATAGGCACTCGAAAGTGAGCGAGTAACCAAGGAAGACACACGGAGTGGAGCGAGCATCGAAGTTTGTGGGCGAGTAAGGACGAGCCAAGGATAACAGAGACAACCAAAAGCACGAAGCTTGGCGTAGTTTGGCGAGAGCCAAAAAGTTTATGGTAGGGAGACCAAGGGGCGATTATGAGATAGGGTGGGTGTAGGTAGTCGAGAGAGAAGGGAGAGATTTCAACAATCAACAGTGGCGATGACGACGCCCGAGAACCCATTGTGTTCGGGTGTGCGAGAGGCGAGGTAAGGTGAGAGATGCAATGTGGCATGAGCGCAGCGCCAAGCCGTAGTCCCTGCAAGCCCCATATACTCGCCACCATTGTCCGAGTAAAGGGTGACTATGGATGTTTTAAAATAATTTTCCACTAAGGCTTTGAATTTGGGAAAGATGGTGGCAACCTCGCATTTGAGTCCGAGCCGGTAAAGCCGATGTAATGGGTATAGTGATCAACAAAGATCACATAGTATTTGAACCCATCAATGGAGGGAAGGGGGGAGGTCCAAACATCAATATAAATAGTTTGAAGAGGGAGAGTAGACACAATAGTATTTTGATGAAAAGGAATTTTATGACTTTTATTAGAAAGACAATCATTACAATGAATAGGAGTGCGAGCAAAGGTCTAATGCTAAACCTAGGCTAGATAATATCCGACTTTGATGGGGCCGCACGATGGCCAAGACGATGATGCCACCCCGATGAGAGACTTTGGAGCCGACACAAGCGTAGGGGTGGGGCGGGAGACAGTGGTCGGCCATTCATACACACCGCCCTTAGATCGTCCTGGCCAACAAGATTCTCCCTCGCCAGATCCTTCACATGAAAAGAAGTTGGTAAGAACTCAATAGAGGTTTTATTAGAGATGCAAAATTGAGATATGGATATAAGATTCTTTTTCATGTCAGGAACAAATAAAACATTATGAAGGGAAAAAGTGTGTGAGGGAGTATGAAGGGAGGAGAAACCGCTTTGGAGATAGTTAACCCAAGACCATCACCAATGACCATGTCATCCATGCCCGCAGTAGTCGAGTGTAGCGAGAGATTGCCGAGGTCGCTAGTGACATGATGAGAGGCACCACTATCGAGTAGCCGCCTCTGTCCCCTGTGTCCGCCGTGGTTGCAAGATGAGCCCGTGGTTGCCACTTGGAGCCACTTGCCGAGCCGGGAGTAAGCGGGCATAGAGGTGGTGGCGATCGCTGAAAGTTTGGGCAATGAGTAACCGAAAGTGGCCCCGTTGGCGACATGCTTGACACTTGCCCGCATACGGCCGCCGTGGCCGAGGAGCATGCCGAGGGTGGGAAGGTGGCCGAGGTTGCGAGGGCGGCCGATACCGAGCTTGCATGGAGGATTGCCGAGTCGCCGAGCTATTGCTCCTGGTGCAGCAGGTTGGCCGAAGTAGGGTGCGAGAAGGACGAAGGCTGAGACTGCTTCAAAAGAAGCTCGCGATTGATGAGTTTTTCATGAAGCTCATCAAACGATATGGGAGTATCCCGTCCTTCAACCACATCCACGATGTGGCGGTAGTCATCATCCAAACCACCGAGGATGGTCTCAATGAGATCTTCGTGGTCAAGAGGTTTGCCTGCAGCCGAAGTTCATCACCGACTTTTGACGCATCGCATGTAGTCGGTGATGGATCGAAGTTCCCTTGGTTGCTCGCTGAGGTAATCTTTGATCTGCTTAATGTGACCGCGAAGTTGGGCGAGCATATGTATGAGCCAGATGTCCTGTGCTTCACGAGTAGGGCGGCCCGTTGGATCGAGGAACCTGGGAGCGCACAGAAGCCAACAAGAGCCCCAAAGAGGAGTTTGTCTTGGCGAATCCAAGGCCGGTAGTAGTGAGGGTTTGGGGTGGGAACGCCCTGGATGTTTGGGCATCCTTGGTGAGGACAAGTGGGAGGGGGCATGGGTGTGAACCGCCTACAAACTTGTAGAGGTCATACCGAATGAGGGTGGCCTCAACTTGGAGTTTCCAAGCTATGTAATTAGTAGAGGTGAGTTTGGTGATGTTGTGGTGGGAGATATTGATGAGATCGAAGGTTTGGGTGGGATCAAGAGGGTTTTTGACGGTGAGAGAGTGATTTCCGTTAGCCATTGTAGGGGGGTTTTGGGCGGCGGCTAAAGGAAGAGGAAGAAGGTTTTAGGAGCAGAGCTCTGATACCATGTAGAAACTAATAAAGTTTAGGAATAATGGCATAGCCTTTCTATTGAATAAATCACATATTTATAGGGGGATTTACAATTAGGGTTGCACTAGGAGTAGGATACAAGAAACCTATACAAGGAAGGTAACACAATTAGGAAAGAACTCTACAAGGTAATTACCACTAATTACTCAGTACAAATTTACAAAAATAATTAAAAGATATTATTCTCTAACAGGAACACCCTTTCCAAAAATTTCCACAGTATCCCAAAGCAACTTCAGTTCACAATCAAGAAGAAACCAAACCCAGATATCTTATTTATTATCCCCCATCTCAGCTCAAATCTCTTACGTGGATTTCCAATGTGGTCACCCATTTTTGTGGCATGATCAATCAGGCTCAGGTTCATAAACAGAAATTAATTTTGAATCTAATATAGTTTAGTGACACCTCACGAAAGATAAAAAAAATAATAAAATAGAATCATAGTGAAATTAATACCAAAAAGAAAATTTTAGTGTGTAGTTTATATGTGATAGATAAAGATTCAATATGGTTACGGATTAAAGAAATTTTGTGAAATAAGTGGTTTTTTAGATTGCTTGTATAAATAATACTCTTCTTATTCCAGACAAAGAGTTCATTATTCTATTTTGAGGTGTTTCACTTAAGGTGTCCATTTTCAAAAATTAAGTTATAAAAGTGTTATTTTATTACTAATGAATCACTAAAAGTGTCATTTTTTCTTAAAAAATTTAACTTTCAAATGAGGACTTTTTGTCTGGTACGGAGGGAGTAAATTACACCAACAATCATAAAAAAGTTACAGGTAGCACAAACTCAAATTAGCCTATCATAAATCAAAAGGGTAAACAAAATCAAAATGATAAATTTTGGAAAACCTTCATTGCGGAGATAGGTAAATAAAAATAGCAAAAACTTAAAAATAACAGTATTATGAGTAATTTCTGTAATACAGATCTACTTGGTCCGACCATCGTGTGTTGGTGTGCACGGACCTATGAAAGATCGGGGCTCCATATTACGAATTAGATTTGTAAAACGATCGAGACCTACTCAAAAAAAATATGGTGGGAAAATTTCAAAATCTTGAGAAAAATAGAAAAAGGTTGTTTTTTTTTTACAATTACTTCTTTGTTTTACCTAAAAATTCACGTTTGAAAAGTTTAATAACTAAGAGATATATTAATGTTATTTGAATTTATCATAATTATCAAAATACTTAAATACAACTTATAGTATGCTTACAGCACAAATGAATGGTAATAATAAAAAGTTATAAAAATTGTAATCATATTCTTTTTTTAAAAAAAATGGACTTTTTAAATGAAATATTGCAAAAATAAATTAGAGGAAACTTTGCTTGAAACGGAAGGAGTGATTTTTTTTAAGATTATAACTTTCCTTATTTGTATTTATTTAAATTGCTTTATATTTTTTCTTTAAAATTAAATTATTATTTTTTGGAATAAACTAAGAATTTTTCAATTTTACTTTTTTTGGACAAATGGAGTATATCTTTTGCAAACATCCGCCTTTTCATCCCACAGATCTATCTCTCTCCCTCCCTCCCCCTTCTTAGTTCTTAGTAGGCAGAATGATGTTTGGATGTTAGAAAAGAGAGAGAGAAATAATAAATGTCAATTTTTAGTTCATGATTCTATCAAAAAAATTAATGAGATGATATTATGAACTTGAACATATGATACTATTACAAAGTATCTATTTAAATTTTTACACCAATAAATTAAATATTTTATTTTATTATTAATAATACGAATATTTTAAATCATCAACAATTTAATTATCTAACAACACTAACATACGAGCTTGAGCTCGTAATATAATCAAATCTAAAACTACTCTTGGACGAAGGAAGTAGCTAAGTAAGTGATAAGGTTGGAATTAAACCTAGGCTGACAAAAAGAAGGACGCGCCCCTAAGATCTCGAAGGCAACGGTCGGACGAGGCGGGGCTGAATGCCGCCAAGTTTTTTGGGTCGGGGGAAATGGGCCAAAAGCCCTCAAAATCCTGTGTTGTCTCTTTCCATGCCCACATAATAAAGGCCTTCATGACCCAACCATCATACCACAACTACCCAACTGAAACCCTGGATAAAAAGAAGACGATCTCCATGGTTCTTGTCTTCTTGAGGACCACTATATTGACCCGGTAATGCAAGCCTCAGTCGGTTTTTTACACAACTGTTTTTTTGTGAGAAATTGTAAGTTGGTCTCTTTTTTCAAATTTTTAACCTCATAAGTATCTCAAAAAAAATTCAATCGATGAAATCCATTTTCTTGAAATCATTTCTAAAATACCCATAGAAAAGAAAAAACGACACAAATTCGTAGAGATGAAGAGTAGATAGGATGGGGAATCTAGGGTTGTGAAGAAAAACACGTGTATTTTACCTTAAATTCGATTTCTCCACCATTCTAACTTCCCTTTTTTTTCCCTTTTTATCATTCGATCTTCAGTTTCAGATGTGTCTTCTTCTTCTTCTTTTTTTTCATTGTGTTTGTGTTTTCAAATTATGTGTTGTGTTGCTATGCATATAAACTGTTCGATGAAATACCCGAATATAATTTTATTCGTTGTTTGATATCTTTTTTCACTCTGGATTTGAATCAAGTTGCATCATTTGTGAATCATTAGCTGCACACGTACCTTAATATTCTTAATATCTATGTTTGGGGCATCTCATCATAGAATGTTCATATATAGGAGTATGTGTTGGAGTAAAGCTTAAAAGGAACAATGTCGAACACAAAAACCTATATATATTGTAGAATCATGCACATAGCACTTTCCTACAAGAATTATTCGACCATATCAAATGCCCTGGATTACACGAATATTCTTGTGGGATAAGACTACAATTGCCCTCCTATTTCTGGTATTGAAAAACGGGAGACTGCTCTTTGAGTATTCTGTATATCTTTTGTTACACCAAAAAACGGGAGACTTTGATTATTAACACTCGTAAGCTCGTAAAACTTATGTGAATGTGTACTCCGCACCCCTAGATTCACAATGTAGTATTCTCGAGCTCACCTATCTTCAAAACATAAATCCCGATTATACCAAATGACCAATGATTTTACTTAAATCATCAACAGTATGATCCGGATTAACAAAAACCTTTACAACTTTGAAAAGTTTATTGAAATGAGTGGTTCATAGAGAAAAAAAATGAATTTAATGTATGATGTACGTAAATAATGTAATGATGGGACCATTAAAAATGTTACTATTGAGATGCCCTAACATTAGAACTCCATGCTAGGAATCAAAAATAAAATTATTAAATTTGTACAAGCATAGACGATCATTTTTGTAGGAAAAAAATAAATAAATGGGGACGGGAGAGTGGGAGTACATGTTTCCCCGAAACCCACAGTATTATTAATTATTAATGTACAGATACGAGAACATGAAATACAAAAAGAAAATACTCAGTATCATTACCTGGGAATTCATTCAGGAAATGAATGTTATGTTTTGGCATTTACCTGAGATTGGGACACTTCAGAAGGAGCAGAGAGGCGAAAACAAAACCATTGGATGCTCATCCAGTGGTTATGAAATGCAAAATCTATTAGCATGACCATGTTGGGCCTACCCTGGCCCTGGGCCTGCAACAAAACAACTACAGCAGAAGCATCTTATTCTCTATATATATTAATGCCAGATGAGGATAGAAAAATATTTTGGATCACAATTTATGCACATCACGCATGGAATGTGTGTTCTCTGCCAAAGTTAGATGGGAATGAGATCAAAACAACATATTTCCTCTCTCTCCCTCCAGGCTCCAGCAGTCCACCTCTTCCCTGGGCAAGTCTCAGAGTGTTGTACCAATCAAAAATATTAATGCCTAGCTAGATATGGACCCATTCACATTAACCTTCTGCAACTTGACTCCTTTGGCATTTGATATCATATATATGCAATATCCTACAATATAACAAAATGACGTTTTGCCGTTCAATCATCAAGTTGGGTGTTATAGCTTAAGTTGCTTAAGTTTCCGCCTCAACTACAAGTCTGCATTCTACAATATATATTTAATTCAGACGTTCAAATCCTCCTAGTGCTTTGCAGTTTGCCTTGTTCCACGAGACAAGGGACATTTCACGCATTAAAGTGGATTCATGGCTTGAGTGAGTTGATGTAACTTGGTTGTACCAAAAAAACAAAAAAAATTAGGACTACGTAGCATACTTAGTGCTTGTTTGTTTGGTAGAGCATTTTGATCAAAATCCTAGTAAAAAATGTAGCATTTTTTCATTAAAAGTGTTTCAATGTAGTGTTTAAAATGCAATGTTTTAAAAATATATTGTGTTTACAACTACTTTATTTATGAAAATAGTGTTTTGACATAGTTTTCCAAACGTGCTTACAAGGAAAAAAACTATGTTTTGAAAATAATGCATCTTAAAAATGTTGTATTTTAAAAAAACTACGTTTCCAAAACATTGTACCAAACGAGACCTTATATATACATGTAAAAGTGGATTAAAATGTTAGTTTTACTTTTTTACCACTTAAGCAATACTCTAATGTGCCGATACTAATATCAAGATGCTCTATAATTGTAACTCTTAGTTCTTCTTCGATTAATCAAAACGTTGACAAAAAAAAAATAGCGTTTTGAAAATATATTACGTTTACAAATATTTTGTTTATGAAAATAGTACTTTGAAATAGTTTCAAAAAAAATTATATTTTAAAAATGCTATATATTGAAAAAATTATTTTTTTCAAAACCCTACATCAATCGAGGCCTTAATAATCTTCCGAGAATAACGATCTCATATTCATGACTTGTTCAGCTAAAATAATTGACTGATAATAAACTTGTTAAATATTCTCTCTTCTTTTAGTATTTAAATGGCAGAGTAGCAGACTTGTGATGTGAAATCATATTAAGCTAAGCTAACATGCATTCATTAGTCTCTCTTTTAGTTGGTGCACTCACATTATAGAGATTCCTAGAGATCAGCTATATATATATAAATCCTGGACAACACTAAGAACAAAAGATATAAAGTATACAAAACTGTGAAATCACTTACCTCAAAATTTATATTAAAAAATGGTGAAGAAAAAAGAAAAAAGAAAACTAGAAAACAAAGGTAGAAAAGTTTCTCCCTCAATCTCTTAAAGGTAGTCAACATTCTACAATAAAAGTTCTAACTAAGATAATATAGAGTAGAGTATCACATTATGTTTTAAACTCTTAGCTATTCCCTTCATTCCAAATAAATGTAAAATATTAACGTAGATTAAAAAATATAATTAATGATGGATTGTAAAATATATTATGACATCAATACCTTTTACACATTAACTAATAAATTTTGTATATTGGGGGGTAAGGTTGTATTTTTTATTTTATTTGTTGTAATACAAATGTGAGTTTTTGTTAATTTTCAGATGGAACATGGTCACGTGTCTTTCACATACATTTATGTGGGGTTGTATGTTCTTTAAAATGTATGTGCTTAACATGTTTTTTATAATTAATTTAATATATATATATATATATATATATATATATATATATATATATATAAAGAGAGATGAGCAAATAATGGAAATATCCCACCAAAAGTGACTTTCTAAATTTAAAAACATTTATAATTTGTATATTTGTCTTCCTTTTTTTTTAAATTGAAATGAAAATCAATTAATGAAGTTGACAACAATTCTTCATATTCAAATGACTTTACAATTATCTTTAGTGCATTTAATATAAACAAATTGTATAATATTTAATATAGTTCAATATGATTTAAGAAATGACAAGAAATACAATATCAAATATTGAATAATTTATTCTATATCCGATTTCATATTTCTTTTTTTTTAATTTAATATTTTTTTACATTTGTAATTGACATATTGGCTTCTAAATCTTCACCACGTCAATATAAACTCCCAAAAATAAGATTAAGTGATGGAACAGTCGATTCAATATAAATTATTTGCCACCATTATTAATAATAGTCTTGACAAATAATTACAATGCAGTATTATTCAAACCAGTGTAAAACCATAAATCAAAGTAATATAGTTACTTCCCATCACTAATGAATTAGTTAATGGTTTACTAAAGAAATATTTTTGCTAAACGTCCAAAATAATGATAATATTTTTTACGTTTAATAAAAAACGAATTACATTAACATGCTTACTAAATAATGTATTGTTCAATATAGAATATTATCATTACCTCATGAAAGCTTTAATATTTTAACTAACTTTATTTAAAAGTTATTCATCGATGTAATAAGAAATATAAAAGATGGATGTCAGATAAATTTGTTAATATACAAAAACAAATTAGTAAAAGAACACATGCATTAAATTAATGTTTCTCCAAAGAGTATATAAAATGATTGTCAACCATAATTATTTGCAACCGTATGAAGTGTATAAACTAAATGCAATAAATATTTTGAAACAAATAATTTTGTTTAGATGTTTTGAACCTTAATTTATGAGTAATATGAGTAGCTTTATGAAAAGTTTAATTCTTCTTCATTCTTATAAATTTTAGATTCTTATAGTTCTAAAATTTAAAGATTTTAGAACCAGTTTGTTGTTTGAGGTGGTTAGATATTTTCATTATTCCAAAAAAATGTTTTCTATATTTTATAACAAGTTTATAAATCAATAATATCAATAAATTATATAACAGTCAGATTTCAAATAATTTATTCTATACAACGGTAATATAAACATACATAATTATGACATATTATGAAATTTACAGACAATTTCATATAAATTAGTAAATAGAAAAGATAAATTAGTAACCGAGTATCTATAATAAATTTACTCTTAACATTTACTTGTTATTGATAATGGTAATAGTCAAGAAAAATAGTTATTATACAAAGTATCAACATATGCACTAGCTACTCCTATTGGCATTCAAATATTTTGTATTTAATCGTCGAATACTTATAAAAATTCAAACAATTTTATATGTGAAATATATAGATCGGACATAGGCTAAGGTTAAATTGAACAAATAATTGACAAATTTATAAGAAAATAAATATATATATTTGACCCAAGGGGTGCGAGAGATAGCAAGACTAGGGGTCACACTTACCTATCAAAAAATAGATAAATAAATAAACATATATATATATATATATATATATATATATATATATATATATATATATATATATATATGAGATTTTTTTCTACTCCATTTTAATCAAATCTGAAGTTAAAAAATAAAATTCTTAATTTATTTTCCTAGACTACATGTTTAAAAATCTAGGTCTAATATATGCTCAAAAAAATTAACCTAAATTAACAAATAAAAATCTTAGTATATTTGTCCAGCCTACATGTTTAAAAATTAAGGTATAATATTTACAAAAAACTTTAACCTATTAAAGTTAGTTTACAAAAGATATATATTTATTTAAATATTTACCAAAATATACATATATAAGATGTTTTTTTTCCATTTCCATCAGATCTAAAGTTAAAAAGTGCATAATTGATGTTTATTTTTCCATTTTTTTCAAAATTAAATTTATAAAACAAATGTCCAACATAAAAGGTTGGAATTATAATTTTTTTTTAATCCATTTTGAAAAACAAATTGGAAAAAAAAATCATACGCTTAAAAATTTTCTCAGATATGGTAGATTTAAGTTCCTATTTTTATAAATTACTTTTTAAAGTAAAGATACATATTGATATGTACTTGGATATAATTAATTAACTATAAGATTCGTATATTTTCCATACTTAGTTAAATTAAACTCTTAATTTTTTTGATAATAATCGAAATTCAAATTTGTACCATACAAATTTCTCTCAAAATTTTATTTAAAAAAATAAAAAGGAAATCTAAGAAACCTAACTGTGTAATGGTTTGAAGGTATTCAATGTTAGGGTTTATTGGGGGATATGTGACTACATATTCCGAAAAAGGAATGGGTACCTAGCGAAATATCAACTATCTGTTATAGGACTTCTTCCAAGGCACACTTAGAATCTAGAGTCAATAACTTTTGTTATTGAATAGTTATATAAAAATTATGTTGCATAATATGTTATTCCTAACATTTTAGTGTTGAAGGTTCTGTTTAGAGTTTGTTATTTCGACTTCAATTCCTTTTTTTATTAGATATAACAAACAATTTGACTATTTGACTATTTAATATATATATATATATATATATATATATATATATATATATATATATATATATATATATATATATATATATAACATAAACATTTGTGTTTTTTAAGGTTATTTGATTAGCAATTTAAAGTACAGTTTATGTCGTATGTAAGGATAAATACAACTTCATGCTTTAAAACCACCCCTTCTAGAATTAAAAGTAATAATCGTACGTTTTCAATGATAAATATTATATACATGAAGCAGTATTCCAAAATTTATAATAATTTTTTAAAATATATGTGATTTTTTAGCTTTAATTTTAATGTTTTTTTTTCACATTAAAGTTCTTAATTGCATATTATATTCAACTTTATTTAAGTATATGATATTTTATCAATATATTCTGTTTTATTTAAGAATATGATATTCTATTGATATGTTCAATTTTATTTAAATATATGATATTCTAATATTCCATTTAGAGGTAAGACAATTGTGTTTGGTGGAGATTTTTGACAGATATTGCATGTGATTCCAAAAGGAAGTACACAAGACATAGTTCATTCCAATATTAATTCATTGTATTCATTGATAGATTCACATGTATTGAGGTTGACAACGAATATGAGATATATACAAAGTATGGGTCCAACGAGAGTTCCGAATAATTAAAACTTTTTGTTAATTGGATTGCGAAGATTGGCGATTGTAAAATTGGTGAAACAAATGATAATTGTGCTTATGTTGATATTCAAAATCAATTACTGCTTAAGGAATTCAACGATCTAATCGTTCTAATTATACAAAGCACATATCCTTCATTTCGAAGCAGTCCCGATGATTTATCGTTTTTGTAAAAGAAAGTTATTCTAGATCCAACTTTTGATGTGATTAATTCAATAAATGATTACATGATATTGAAGAACAATTTAAAATGAGGATTATTTTTTAGCTCAGATTTTCTGTGTCATTTTGATAGAAACGTTAATCTTTTAAACGATATAGATATTCCTAAAGTTTTAAATGAAATTTCATGTTCTGAAATCCTAAATCATGGGTTGAATTTGAAGAGTCCAGATCTACCATTTTTCATCTCACTATTGCATCCCATTATTGCATCTCAACGATGATTGATTTGTGAGGTTGAATGTTAAAACTTTATTAATGTTGCTTCATCACATTAACTATTTCTCTGGCTTATATATTAGCACACGATTAATTATTACAATGCTAAGAAAATCGTGTTTAAGAAGGTCGAGTTCTTTTAAATGATCATTTTGATGGTACTGTTGATTTCAAAAATATCACTGACATCATTTGATCATAGAATTTTATCTAAATTTCAAAGAAGACGGTTTACGCTGATAGTGTCTTACGAAATGTCTATAAATAAAAGTGTCTAGCATCAGACTTCTTTTGAAAAACCATATTTTTAGTCATGATCAGTATATAGCTTTGTCTAGAATTACTAATTTTAAGGGTTTTTGAATTTTTTATATGATAGTAATAGTTGTAATAATCATGCATCTTCAATGAAAAATGTTATATATTAGGAAATATTTTAAAATTTATAATAACTTTTTTTAAAAAAAAATCATATGACTTTCTTTGATTTTATTGTTTATCAATTTTTATTTATTTTGTTTATATTAAACTTTTTAATTATATATTATTCAATTTTAATTGAGTATATAATTTTACATTCAAGTATAAATTCGTGCCGGGGTGCATCAATAATACTTTTAATAAAAGTGTTAAGAGATGAAAACATCATAAAGTCCAAATAGTTGACAGTAATTATTTTTCTTGCTTAGATCTCTAGTAGCAGACAATATTGAATATTCAATGCTATAACCTTTTCAGCATTAGTGTTAGATAGGTCAAAAGGATCGATGAGCATTAACTATATGTTTTAGATTAAAGATGGCAGAGCTCATAAAAGAAGAGAAGATGTTAACTGGATCCAACTCTCTTTTAATTAATCACAAATATATATATACATTACTCCATCATTTGTCTTTACTCTTTTTCTTTATGAGTTGAAATAACAATAAAGTCTATTCCCTAACAAACAAAAGCAAAGAGGAAAAGAGCCAACAAAGACATCTCAAACAAAATCAAAAGATTTTGTCTCCCAATTTCAACATTCCCATTCCCACCCCCACTCCCTTTCACCTTTACTTCTTTTCTTTGTGTTTTCATTGTGGATTTTGCTTATTTTTGGTGAATCTAACTCTATCATCTTTTTAACCTTCTCTTATCTCCCTCACCTTTTCTCCTTAATCCTCCTATAATCTTCTTCTCCCCTTTTTGGATATCCTTCTCTCTCTCTCTCTCTCTCTCTCTCTCCACACATGTCACAAGAGTTGCTCTTGCTCATATAAAATGAAGTATGTCTAGTAATGCAGTCAACATGATGTAAACAACCTACTTAAACTAGGTGTATTATTATAAAATAGTCCCTACGCAAAGAAGTTTATTATATTATTTTAGTATATTTCACTCTAGGAGTTAATTTTTTAAAATTATGTTTACAATTTCTATAACATTTATTTTTACTTTACTTATGTTATAAGTACATTGTTTGTATTTAACTATTTTTATAATTATGACTAACTTTAATAATATTAATATATCCCTTAATAATTAGACTTTTTAAATAAAGAAATTTTAGATGGAACGGAGGGTAGTTTATAGTATAAACTACCCGTCATTTACGGTATTAGACGAGCTTAGCTGAGGGTGGTAATCAAGGCATTAATTTGTGCTACTCTATTACTATAAAAATAGGTAAAGGGTATCATTAAGTGTAGAATAGATGCATATATAAAGGAAATAATTAAAGCCAAGCCAAGCCAAGTCATGATTCCTTGTGCTTTAAATTTAAAGAGTGGGAAGAAAGCACATGCTAGCCTTCTTGCTGTCTTTTGTGCTACCGCTAAGTCCATGGCAACTTTCAACTTGGTTCATAGTTAATGCATGTTCCAAGTCATGAAAATGGTCAATTTCAATTGCTTAAGAGTTAAGATCTCCATTTAATTATCATCCCAATTTACTTGGGAAAGAAACACTCAATTGCACATATCTGTTAGACTTAGCGTAACAACACTACTCTTCAATTCAAGACAAAAATCTAGGTAACACGTTCTTACGGATATTTTTTATAAAATGAATCATTTTTATCCGACTCACCGTATATTAGTGAATTGAACTATAAGAAAATAAAGTTTCATTTTACGAATAAAGTTTCGTATGACGATCTTAAAAAGACTTACCCTCAATTCATACCCTATTATTCAACTATGATAGCTACATCTTAACAATTCTCTATATAATGGGAAAGCAAAAGAATTTGAATTTGGGGAACACCTAACAAGTATCTTCACTAGTTTGAAAATGTTAAACAATTTAATTGTATGATCACTATCTTCTTCCTTCTTCTTTTTTTAGGTTTGACTTTCTCGTATTTTTTACCATAGTATTGATACGAATCTATATATATATATATATATATACTCATTACTTATAAGTGAACCTTTAAAAGTAATCTCTAAATTTTTGAAAGATAAATCTAATTTAATCATTTTGATATTTTCATAATATTTTTTACCGAAAATACTATGACGTTGATCATTGTTAATGTCAAAGTAAGTATAAAACTTATACTCATATATATTCTGATTTTCTTTTTTAATAATGATCTAATCTAAAAATATAATTTATATTATTGTATTTGCAAAATGATAAATAGATAAATTATTTGTTTATACTATATATCAAATGTTTCAGTGTTTGATAGTATACATAAATCACAACAAGCAACTACAAATTACAATTTATGTCTACAATTGATGTGATCTAAACTGGTGACAAAAACTTCCACAAAACAAATTTATAAATATTTTATGGTGGTAAAATTAACTCACCATATTTGTTTATCAATTTCCATTTTTTGGTTGAAGTACTTAAAATACAAATTGTGCAAATTTAAGCTCCATTTTCGGTAAAAATAAAATAAAAAATAGTTTATAGTGGTAAGGTTAATTAACCATATTTGTTTATCAAATTTCCATTTTTTTTTGTTCAAATACATCAAAAATAAATGGTGTAAATTTAGTTCATGTTTTTTGTAAACTACTTTCTACATATTCATGTGTGTGTATAGAAATATATAAATAACAAATAATTCTTGAAATAACTACATAATACTATAATATAAAAATCATGTTTATTAATAAATTGAACATGTGAAATAAGAGATAATTATCCTATTATGCATCGTAATAATTAATACTCCCTCCGTTTCGGGTAAAGAGTCTCCGTTTGAAAGTCAAACTTTTTAAGAAAATGACACTTTTAGTAGATCGCTCATTAGTTAAAAAATGATACTTTTATATTTTAATTTGTGAAAATAGACTCTTTAAGTGAAATATCTCAAAAGGGAATAGTGAACTATTTGTTTGGAATGGAGAGAGTAACATCTTTTATCGTCTATTTAGTAATGTATATGTCAAATGATTCATATACACCACACAATAATTCACAAGTACCAAAGTACATGATATCATTTTAATCATATTTCATTATATCCAAAACATTGATATACAAGGTGCAACAAGACAATGCAAACATTAAAACAAACTTGCAAAATCACAAAAGGATTGAAGCAATTTTAATCTGTAAAAATTCAAAATAATTTGATTTTCATTTCACGATATGTGTTGATCGATTTTCATTTCAAGATATGTGTTCATCTTCTAATTTTGATTTTCCTATTCATTTTGTTTATGTATAATTTAATTTATAAATATATATGTCGTGTGTTTAATGCACGGATACTTAAAGAATTAATGATACAAGGTAAAATATATATTTCATTTTGGAGCGCCTACCCCTTTGTATAACAATCCATTAAGTGTTTATAGGATTCATAAACCTTGTACGAACAAATAAATCTATGATGCAAATAGGGGTGTTAATTGGATGTTAATAGATAGTTTTGGGTTAGGTCATTATTTATTAGGCATTTTGGGTTAGGCCATTATCCATTAACCTAAATAAACAATAGATTAACCCAAAGTTATTCATTAATACCTAATTACCACCCCTAAATACAAAGCATGTATGAGATAATCTTTTTTATAGTAACTCGTTATCAATTCTACACATTGCAATAGATAGTGTAGTGTATGAAACAGTTGCATTCTATCTATATTTATAGGTTTCAAATCATTTACGATACTTTCTTTTTTATTAAATCTTAATCATATGTGTCATTATACAAAGACGAGCGAATAAATAATAAGGACACGTGTATAACTACAATTTATGAGACCGGATGTTTGATCGACAATTTGAAACCCAATTGTAGTAGTGTTGCATAAAAGATTTTCTAAGTTGATATTGGAAATGAAAAAGGTAGCTGTAGACAACATAAATGGTAGGTAGAAGGTTTCATTGAGTTATGTTTTGCGTATGTTCTCGGCAAAAAGTAAAAACTATAGTAGTAACAAATTCATTTTGGACGGTTTAGTAGACTCTGATCTGGATTTGGACCATTTACAATCTACGCTTAATTTCTTTATGCATCATGCTTTAAATATTGCTACCGTACTCCTTTCATAGTCACCAAGGCTAAGAGCAATGCTATGCCACCGTTAAACGAAAAACTATATACTCCCCCCCTCATAAAATTATTATTCTCTTTTTCTTTTTCATACGTATTAAAAGTAAATTATATGGACTTTAAAGTTATTTTTATCATTTTATTATTATTTTTACATCATATTTTAATTATAAATCATACACATAAGCTTTAAAATAAACTATACATCAAACTAATATTAATAATTCAATCAAATGTATTTTTCAACCCTTACGCCAAATCAATTCAGATGATAATTTTAAAACAAAGAGAAAATTATGTTATATATTAAGTACATAACCATTTTATGTCTCTAGTGTAGGATATTAAATTTTAATTACAATACTTTTTTCGCAATAAATTGAACTTCCACTAAAACTACGTATACAATACTACTCCGTCCAATTATGAATTATTATTTTGATTTTATTTTTTAATTAAAAATTTCAAATTGATTATTTTTCAAATAAAAATTTAATTTATATTTTTTAAAAATATAAAATATGCAATAGGGCAGAGTATAAAGTAGGACAATTGAAGAAGTGCTGATTTTTCTTTATGTTTTTTTCCCATAATATCAAGATGTCAAACAAAAAATCAACCAAGACTCGGCACTTGCCACAAGGTCAAAACTGAAATAATAACACTACTAGTTACTAATTTAATCAAGCAGAAAATTGAATCAGTGGCCAACATTGGGCTTCTAGTCTTCTACCTCCGCATGAAAATACTAATACCCTCATATTTTATTTACCACACTAGTCTCCATCTTATCTGTTGAAAATTGGACAAGACTTGGTCAAAAATCATGTACATGAGACAATGAACCAACCGAGTTGAACCTAAGCTAATTATGTTCGAGATTGTTGACAACAACCATAACATAAAATGATTAGATGATAACTAAAAACTCTAGTTAATTAGAATGAAAGATGTTATTAACATAAATAATATGTCCAGGAGGGAAATTTGGGGGGTTTTACAAGAGGGAACTTAAATTACTTACGTACTAGGAAATAAAAATACAACTACTCTTCATTGCTATTTCTTTGGTTTTCTCCGGATAAAATGCCAGCCATCTCCACCTCCAACAACTCCACCATTCTCCATAGATCTCATACTGATTCTATGAATTGGAATCGAAATCGCATTCTTGCAAAGATGGTTGGCAATTTAACATGAAAATTAAACGAACATACTCTAATCTTTATTGACTAGTAGTAAGACATCATATATATATATATATATATATATATATATAACGCTTGGCTAATCACTGAAAATTGAGGTAGGGGATTGGCTCTTGTGCCCCCTCATCTTCTTAGAAAGAGGCTCCGGCGAGGAAGAAACCGATGCCACAGTTGTGGCAATTGCCCACGAGTCGTTCGAGCTATCAGAGCTTAATGACAGATCCATTACCCCATTTGGGCTACCGGGCACTGACCCAAACTTACGTTTGTTGAAATTGCGACCATATCCCCTACTTGTCAACTCGTGGATTAGCTTAGAGCAATCCTCCACTTTGTCCTGTTTCAACACACATTAAATTGTGTTTAGATGCAACATTACCAATTAATCAAATTATAATCTGATTTAGAGGTAAAGACAGTGCACAATTATTGACCTTATCAATTCCAAGAATTCCCAAGAGTTGGGTTTGATACTCAATTCGAATACAGTGCTCTAAATTGTCGATTACATGCAGCATTGTCGCAGTTGCTATTACAGACGGAAGGTAACACCTATATCTGTAATCTGCAATAAAATGTGCAATTAAACGAGTAAATATTAAGAGCCATAAATCTGATAATGCTAATAATGTGTACGCGTAACAATGGTGTTTTTGTTCGCACTTTTAATGTAGGAAAATTTCATTTCATAAAAAATAGTTGAGTTCGTGCAATTACCGGAAATGAAACAGAGAAGCAAGGACTCGCATCTCTTGAGAAATTCGAAACAGAGGCAGGCCTTTAAACCAAGCCTTCTCGTAATGTAATCAAGAAACGAGAGTGGGGTCACCGGGTTCATCTTCCATTGAAGAGTTGTCAGAATCAAAATCTCCATTTTTTGAATTGTTTTCGCCTCAAACACATACTTGCTCTCCTCCGCCTTCACAAATCAAACATAACCCATCTTCATTCATAAATCCAAACACCAAATAAATAAAGCCACAAACATTGTGAAAACACATACCTGGAGGTCTAATAGGAGGGGGACTTGGGTCTCCTCAACTTTCGCCGCAAGAGAGAGGCAAGAGACAGCAGCAAGTTGAGTCATCCATGGCTTCTCCCTATGAAACCGAAAGTTGAACAAGAATCTATCCAGATAGTTGACAGCAAGAACAGCAGTGAGGGCATTGAATGAATAATGAGAAACTACTTTCAAAATCCATTCCACAGCCTCACTGCGTGGCCCAATGAAAGATGGGTTTGTGTCAAATTCATCATTATATTGGTCCTGTTCTTTTGAGATCAAACAGGACAACTCCTCCTCTTCCCAAAACAAGTCCGGGTCCAGTAATAAGGGTGCGGAGTAAGGGTTATTATTGTCATTGAAGTAACTTTGTGATACTTCTTCATCGAAAATGCCATCTCTTGTACTTTCATCTTCCCAATGTTCTTCTCGGCAGTAGAGAGTTTCTAGGTTAAGGAATGACGAAGAGCTAAGCTCTGTTTGTTGTCGAGCGGCCATTTTCTTCTTCTTTAAAGAAGAAAATTTAGGGTTTAGGGTTCATTAAAAGTCAAAGACAGCGAAGGAGATGAAAGAGAGGCCTAAAGCCACGGCTTGAGCCATCTGTTTCTCTCTCTAAAACTCTTTTCTTTTCTGTCTCTCACTACAGATGGTGGTTTAGGGGAGGGGAGACTGAGCAGTGCCCAAAGGTTGTGTTTTTATTGTAGTGGGCTGGGCTCCTTTTGCTTTTTGTGTTTTTTCCATTGGAGAGGAGTACTTGTACCAGACCAGAGAGCTGAATTATGGGCATGCAGCACAATAACTCGACACGTGACGATTGTACCTTGTATATGCTGGACCCACTTAATCAGTGGTCCCTACTTTAAATTGGTGATATCAGGATTGGTTCTTGTACGTTAGATCAGCTATGGTGTGGCATCTTATCGTTTAAAAGCTCAGTGTGTGTGCCAGTTAAATGATAATCAAAGCGATTGATAACACTAAGATAAGCAATCGTAGAGTCTTCTAACGGTATAAGCGTCTATACTTGATTACTTGTTACATACTCCGTGAAATAATATATGGCCCGTTCACCTTCACCTTTTTTCTTTTAAATTAAATTTTAAAAAAATTAATATTACTTTTATGTCCTGATTTGATTAAGTTATTCCTGTAATTGAAGATTCTACTTTCTCATAACTATTTTTTAAAATACTTAAAATCTTAATATCTATAGAAAAGTTTATTATACTTTAATGGATAATATAATTTTTTGGTCCCCAAACTATACCAATTATATGCGTTTGGTCCCTGTATTTTTTTTGTAATGTATTTGGTCCTTAAATTAGGTTTTTGGTAAGAGATTACCCCCTGATGGGGTTACCGTCACTTTTGCCGTTATATTTTTTTTGAAAACCCAAATATACCCTTACGTTTAGTGGGACGTATACTAAGAAGGACAATGTCGTTTAATTAAGGGCCAACCTCATTTCACCCAGTTCATTGTCTCACTACACTACGCGAACCCTAATTTCAGAGATCATGATCTAGTCGTCTTCTGAAGAATCGTAGGCATTGAAGACAAAAGGTACGAAATTAATTAGTGTTTATGCTTATCTATAACAATATTTTAACCTGTTAATGGCTTTATGGTACGAATTAGAGTTTTGTTTTCCTTCGATTTCAACATGGGTTGTTTCTGATTTTTGTGTCAAGCTTAGTTCTTTCTCAGTTTGATTGTGTTTTATGGTATTTGTAGTCGATTTTTAACTTACATTTTATTGTTTCAATGTCTAATTATGTTTTAGAAGTCAATTGATACGAATTGGGCCACCTATAATGCATATTTTTTTGGGGCTTTTATGCTATATGTTATCTTATAGAACTTTAGGTCATATTTTATTGGTTTTGTTGGATGTCCTGATGTCACTATCTTTTGTTGTTGTCTAAATATGTGGTCTCCCTGTTAATGTTAATGTGATATGGTCATCTTGTTATTGAAAGTGGTCTCTCTGCCAATGTGATATGTCTGTAAAGTCATACTTGGGGAACAAAAGGTAGACCCCTTATTATTGTTTATGCTTACCTATTTATATTCTATTGGAACCACTTGATGTGCATGTGTAGTAGTGTAGCATGGAGATGGGGTAAGTTTATAAAGGGTAATGTGTGAGGGGTATAGTGGGGACAAAAATTGTTCCCCAACATTATTTACAATTGATGATGTCTACCACCTAGGATATTTCTCTAACGTATATACCATTTGTTAGTAGAATGGGTATCTTAAATTTAAATGTGCACCATGGGGGTAGATTTGTGAAAGATGATGTGCTGAAATACACTGGGGATAGTGTTGAGGTTATTAATGAAGTTGACACAGATTATATCTCTTTTGTTTGCTTAAAGAGTGCGGTTGAAGAATTGTGTAATTATAAGAATGTTAAGTGTATTTGGTATGTGATTCCAGGAAAGGATTTAGATACTGGACTTAGGAGGATGTATAGTAACGCATAATTGAACATAATGTGTGATGTAGCTGATAAGTCTAATATGTGTGATTTAGATATTGGTTTCATAGATATAGATATGTATGTTGAACATGATATAGATAAGCCTGATGTAGTTGATTGCATAATTGGTACACTAGAAAGTAGGGCTGATGATGAGGGAGATGAGAGATATGAGGGTAATGATCGAGGAGAGGAAAATTGTAAAGCTAATGATCGAGGGAGAGGAAAATTGTGAAGCTAATGATGATGAGGGAGATGCAAGTTGTGAAGCTAATGATGATGAGGGAGAGAAGAGATATGGTTATAGTGATGATGAGACGTATATTATTGAAAGTGAAGAAGAAGTAGATTGTGAATATAGTGATTATGATGATGAGGAGGATAGTGATCATGATCAAAGTAAATCAAGAAAGAATGCAGAATCTCAAAAAACAGATGACGATAACCCAGATATGACCCAACAGGAAATGGATGCAATTGAGAAGCAATTTATGGATGATACCTTGATCTAACTTAGTGCGAGAGAGAGTGAAGAAGAGGAAAATGGTAAAAGGAGTAAGAAAAAGAAGAAGAAAAAATATGGATCATTTAATCCAAAGATTGATCCAAAGGATATAACATTCACGGTCGAATTCAAAATGCAAAAGAGTTTAAAGAGGTAGTTACTGCATATGCAATTGAAAAGGGTTTTGATTTCAAGTTTCTGAAGAATGAAAAAAAAAGGTTTGTGTAATTTGTGTGAATTCCAATGTATGCCCTTGGAGGATTTGGGCAAGTGAAGGCAAGGGAATGAAGACTTTTAGGATTAGTACATTTCACCCAAAACATATGTGTATAAAGTGTGAGAAGAGAACAACGACAAAGAAATGGATTGCCACCCAATACTACCAAAGAATAAAAAATGATCCTTGTTGGAAGATCAAAGATATGAAGGCTGAGATAAGTGCAAAATATAAACTGGATGTGTCTTTGACAACTTGCTCTAAGGCTAGGAGAAAAGCATTAGGTGCTGCAGCTAGTTCAATGACAGAGCACTATGGTAAGATTTGGGAATACAGAGATGAGTTGAGGAGGACTAATGAAGGGAGCACTGTAGAAGTGTATTATGCTATGAACAACCCAGCATATGGTCCATATTTTCAGATGTTTTATGTATGTTTTGATGCCCGAAAAAAGGATTATTAGTCTGGTTGTAGGAAGGTACTAGGTTTGGATGGGTGTTTTCTCAAAGGGTGTATGAAAGGAGAGTTACTCATTGCTACTGGGAAGGGATGCTAACAATCAAATGTTTCAGTTGCACGGGTATTGTACAAGTGGAAAACAAAAGATCATGGGCCTGGTTTCTTTCTCATCTTATCAAGGACTTACAAATGGAGGATGGAAGGGGTTGGACCATTATTTTAGATCAACAAAAGGTATATATCATGTCTTTTATATTATATAACATGTGTTAAATTTTGTTTAAAAATTTTAAAAATTTGTGATTTGAACACAAGGACTTGTCATATCTATGTCTGAGATGCTGCCTTGGTGTGAACACAGGGCATGTGCATGCTAATTGGGCAAAACAATTCGGGGGCGTAATACGGGTTTTTTTTTGGGCAATTGCCAGGTCCACTAACATGGACATGTATAACAATAATTGTCAGAGATTAAAGGAGTTAGATGAAGAAGCATATAATGATCTGATGAAAAGAAATCCAAATAAGTGGTCTAAGGCTTTCTTTGAAACATTTAGTTATTGTGATAGTTGTGAAAATAATATGTCCTGAGGGTTTAATGGGAGCTTACTGGATGCTAGGTGTAAGCCACTGATTTACTTGTTGGAACATTTAAGAATGACCACAATGACTAGGTTGCACAAAAGAAGAGAATGGATTTCCAATCATTGGGATGTCATATGTCCTAGGATTAGAAAGAGAATAGAAACCAAACAACTCGAATGTTGATTGTGGATCTAACCTATAATGGAGATAACAAGTTTCGGTTGACTACATGAAATGGGGATACATAGTTGACATAGCCAAAAGAACATGCAATAGTTGTGGAATGAGATTTGAGTGGAATTCCATGTTGCCATGCCATTCTTTGGGTCCTGCTTAGTATTGGGAAGAATGTAGATGAGTATGTTCCTAATCTATAAGAAGGAGGAATTTTTGAAGACATATGCTTGGAGTATTCGGCCAATATCTCAGTGAAAACAATTGGGCAAAGTCTACAAATGACTTTGAAGCCTCCTATGTCCAAGGCAATGCCGGGAGACCTAAGAAAAGAAAAAAAGAGTGAAGGGACGGATGAGGAACAACCTAAGCAAGCAGGGAGAAACGAAGAGGTAAGGACAAGATATTTCATGTAGTGTTTGCAATCAACTTGGTCATAATAAGAAAGGATGCAAGGTACTACTTTACTTTAAAGTTAGTATTTTTTAACATTTAAAGGTAGTATTTATCCGTTGCATAACATCTTTCTATCCAATTGGTTTAAGGTTGGTGTTACTTCAAGCAGATGCAATCGATAAAGAAGTACCGTGATGCGCTACAACTAAGGTAGTATTTATGTATTATTTTACAACCGATAAACAAATACTAATTACTTTTCTTTTAGGTTGGTGCTACATCAAGGAAAAAAGGACACCAAGGAAACAGGAAAGACTCAGCTTGTTGAGAGAGTTTATACTAAGCAAAGAAATGATGGTAGGAAGAAAACTTCCAAGTACCTGAAGGTGAGAAGAAAGAGGAAGGCTGAAGGCCCAGAAGGTGCATAATCTTGTTCTTTGAACCAACCCATGCATTTTGTGGAATTTATGTCACACCACTGGAGATACATTTTATAAGGTATGTTGGTTACTTTAGTTGTCTAAATTGGTCCCCATGCTTAAATAATGTACCTGCAACTTATTTTTGTTTCTTGTGTTTATTTGTAGGCCCCTGGAGCATCCAAGGCTGTGAATTTGGACACTTATGTTCCACTGAGACCAAGACAAGAGCCTCCTCCAGCCTCAAGGACCAAGACAACTAAAGAGACAATTTATCAGCCTACATCAATTCAGCCAATTTAATGCCAATATCAATATCAATTGTAGGTCACCAAGGAGTAGTGATACACCTTTTGTTTGAGGGGAAGACATGTATCGACAAAATCGATTAATCGAAAAAGTGATAGGTTGTTATGATATGTAATTTTGGACAAAGATATAACATGTTTGCTTTGAACATGTAAACTTGTGCTTTTGGACATGTTGGGTAAATTGTGTTCTGAATTGTGTTTTGATTTGGGAATGTAAATGTTCTGAAACCTCTTACCATTGTGTTATGATTTGTGTTATTATTTTGGACATGTTGGGCAAAATGAATATGTAAACTTGTGCTTTGGGGCATGTAACTTAATTGTGTTATGATTTTGGACATGTTGGGTAAATGTGCTATGACTTGTGTTATGAATATATTTATTTGCAACATACCAATTTGCAAAAAACCTGTTTCTTTCGAAAGAACCAACCAATCAACCTCTTTATAGGTGTGTGATGTAAAGAGAAATACCATTGTAAAAAACATTTTCTTTAACATGTAACAAAACATTTACAGAACACTAACAAACCAATTGCTCAAATTCATCAACAACCAACCAATTGCTCAAATTCAACAACCATGTAACAAAACAATTTTCAAACATGTAACAAAACATTTACGTAACACTAACAAACCAATTGCTCAAATTCATCAACAACCAACCAATTGCTCAAATTCAACAACCATGTAACAAAAACATTTAACTTAAAAACATTTCAAATGATTCATCAACCAAAATATAATGGTAACATTTACAATCGATATCATACCACCATACACATACCACTATGGTTTGATCAAAGTTTACCTCTTTATAGGCAACATAAACATACCATTATGATTTGAGCAAAAAATGTGATATACAATCAAACAAAAAAAATACAATAACACACTTCCTCACATTCCAACTACTTATAACTTGAGGCTTCAACATGTCAATTTCCTTGTCTTTCTTTACCGCCTCTACTTCAAGCCTCTTCACTTCTTTTTGTCATTTTCCTCTCTTTAGCTTAAGCAATTGCATTTCTTTTGCCCACTTCTCTTTCATTTCAAAGGCAATTTTCACACATTATACTTGTATCATTTGCCCATTCAAAAAGCCACAACCTTTGATGTTTTTTGCAAAAAAATACGAAACAAAATGACCATAACATAGAAACTATTTATTGATTCATTTTTGCATAAAAATTGGTGATAAATTGAGAACATACAATCGTAATTTGCACAACCGTAGAAGAGCTTTCCTGATTACTATCGCTCGTGAAACTTTCAATTGGTCGTGAATATTGCAATCACACCACGTAATGTAAAATGTCAAATCTAGCCCGTGATTGGCTTTGATGTGGAAGGCGTAAGTCATGCCCTTTCGAATTACAGAGATCGATTGAACTAAATTTGTAGATGAAATGGAAGAACGTTTAGGTTATCGAAACTAAATAAAGAATTAAAATCGAAAGAACTCAACCTTACGCGAAATTTATCTGATTTTAGGGTTTAGATAATGTAGTGGTAGTGTTGTGAGATGATAGAATGGATGAAATGAAGAAAATGAAAGACACTGGTTTGTATTTGCAAATTGCTAAAACGTAAGGTATATTTGGGTTTTCAAAAAAGCATAACGACAAAGTGATCAGAACCCCATCGTAACTCTTACCAAAACCTAATTTAGGACCAAACACATTACAAAAAAAAATATAGAGACCAAACACATATAATTGGTATAGTTCAGAACCAAAAAAATTATATTATCCTCTACTTTAATATATTTAGAGAACCCATTAGAATTTCTTTCACAAGGAGGACTAATTT
>CM028378.1:51239936-51281796 GCA_013146195.2 Codonopsis lanceolata | reverse complement strand
GCATAATTTTTCAATCGGGGACTCTCAACTCAGAACATATTGCACGCTTACAATAAATATATTGCATTCATAAACAATAAATATAATTGCATTCATAAACAATAAATATATTGCATTCATAAACGTATAAGTTGTACCTATTTGTCGTTTGATTACCGAAATGCATGTATTGTTTGGTCAAGCACGACAAATCTATCCTTATAGGGCTCCAACCAAGTAGAATTAACATATCGAACAAGCTGAGTATTTGCCCACGCTTCTTCCATCTCTCGACAATGTTCTATGTATTCTTCCTCGGTTCTTGACTTCAACTATATCCATCCACCTCTTCATAAATATTGCGGTATATTTTCTACTTCTCAGCAGGGTCCTTACATACTTCTCGACATCCTTTGCTATGTGTCTCTTACACAACATATGTTGAGGCGTTGGAAAGTAGTCATGTGCATTCATGAGCCAATTCCTATCTGTGACAATGACATCCGATGGGCGAACATGAACTAATAAAGCTGCATAGCGATGTAATGCCCAACCAAATGTTTCACTTTTCTCATTCTTGAGGAATGCAAATGCGACATGAAAATTCTTCCCCAGCGATGTAACTCAATGATTTCCAATAACGGCAAATCATATTTATTAGTCTTGTATGTTGAATCCATAAGGAGAGCGTCACGGAAATAAGGCTAACATCTCTTCAGCCTTCGGATGAGCAAACATAACATCAGTCAATAAAGCTTTGTTTTTTGGGCAAGTTTCTTTGACTGAACAGAAAATATATCCAAGTCGGCGCATCTCATCTAAAAAATACTCCATTTTGATTTATTTCCCATCTTCTTCTTTCTTATACCTACCAAAGCATTCTCTACATGCTTTCGAACTTCTTATCGAGATTTTCCTTTTTCAATAGATTCAATATACTCTTTTATTCACATTAGCACTATAAAGTTGATCAACCCTTTCAATCTCAGCATTTGTCAACTTCGATGCAGAAGTGTGCCATTTTTCTCCCATTGAAAGTGGATGGTTGTGAGCATTGTTAAACTCGCTAACTTTAACTCTCCAACCATCATCTTTTATTTCCTGCAAATACACTTCAAATTTACAAAGAATCTTCTTCGAACCATTTTTCTTCACATCATTCAAGTCTTTTTTACCATCGTACCGAGATTTTCCACCATTCTCACAACTCAACCAAATTTTACGAGTCTTATCAAATTTACTTTTACTTCTAGACACATAAAAGTACATATTCTCGGCACGTCCGGTATCTCTAACCCACTTTTCTGCTGCTTCTCGATCAATAAAATTTTCATCCGTCACAAAAAAATGAGATACATCCGGAAATAAATGATTCTCGTTTTCGAACTGGTAATCCTATCAACAAACAACAACAAAAATCATATTAACCGTTTAATAATGAAAAAAAAAATTTCACAAAAATTCCAGCAAAATTCACTGAAAGAGCCGTTACATAGTAGCGGTTCTTCATGAAAACAGCCGCTAGTCAGAAGCGGTTCTAATACAAAACATCCGCTACTAAAAAACGGATCAACCAAAAAATAACCGCTTCAAAAAAACGGACCTACCACAAAACATCCGCTTCTAAATCGCGGTACTTTTGCAAAACATCCGCTGGTCAGTAGCGGTTCTTTGAGTGTACATCCGCTGTGACCTAGCGGATGTTTTGAAATGTCGAATTTTTTTCCGAATTACAGTGCAAATACAAAAAAAAATCAATAAGTTTTGCGTTTAGGGTCACTCACCTGAAAATAATCATCATTGTTAGTAGTTGCATCTTCGTTAGGATTATAATCATAACTCATTATGAATTGGGTTGGATTCTTTAGATAGATTTTGAGAGAGTGTGAGTGAAAGATGAAGGGTGTTAGTTTGAGAGAGAGTGAGAGAGAGAGACCAAGTGAGAGAAAGAGAGATTTTCAGACAGAGACTAGGGGTGTAAATCGGAACCACCGAACCACGGAACCGAACCAAACCAAACCAAACCGATCGGTTTGGTTCGGTTTGGTCGAAAAATGACGGTTGGTTTCGGTTCAAGAATTGAAAAAACCACATGCGTTCGGTTAGGTTCACGGTTCACGGTTTTGGTATCGAACCAAACCGAACCAGACCAAACCACCCTATATATTTTTATTTATTTATTATATAATATATGTTATATTACATTTATTAACGATTTTGAACTTTTGATTTATTCATAATATATATATATATATATATATATATATATATATAGACGGATACTAAACCAAACAAAATCTTGATTATTGGAGAACTATTATTTCTTCCATTGTTTGTGTTTATTTTAGAATTTGTATTGTTTTATTTATGATAATTTGTTGTTAGTAGATTATTTCCTAATTTTGATGTTAATTCTAAATTAAAATATTATTTTTATTGTTATTTTTAATGTTGGTTAATTTTATTAAAAATAATTTATATAAACCACAAAGCCGAACCAAACCAAACCAAACCGAGTGGTTCGGTTCGGTTCGGTTCCAAGTCTTGCTCGGTTCGGTTCGATTTGAGATTTTTAGAACCACTAGGAGGCGGTTCGGTTTGTGGTTTTGGTATAAACCAAACCAAACCGAACCACTTACACCCCTAACAGAGACCAAGTGTGCTGTATGTGGGGGGTGGGGGTGGGCGTGGGGGGTGTGGGGGGGGCTGGGGGGGGGGCGGGTGGGGGTAAAGTGGGGGGCGTGTGGGGGGCTGGTGGGGGCTGGGTGTATGAGGGGGTGAATTATTTTAATGAGGGGTAGTTAGGTAATTTGATTATTAAAATGGTGTTGCGTTTAGTATTTTTGGTGTTGCGTTTAGGGTGCCTCTAATCATTATCACCACCTCAATTCCCCTTAAATTCTATTCCAGTTTATATTTGGTTTATAATCTTGTCTCCCAGACCTAAAGGTGACAATTTTTACTTGCGTCTATTTGTCCGTTCAGATCATCCAATAAATAATAGGTATGAGTATACCTAAAATTTTAAGTGGGCACAAATAGGCATGCCCATTTGGGCATATTAATATGATGGGGTAAATGAGCGCCCACTTGGGCACCCATACTAAAACTTATTCTCTTACTCTTCTAATTTTATTTTATCAATTACATACATAATTATAAAATATTTAAGATTAATAATGATGTTTAACATAATTAATATATTTATATATTATACACTCACCCTTCCAACCCCCACCTCCCTCCAAGCGCCCCCCTCCTAAAACTCATTTTCTTCCTCTTCTAATTTTGTTTTATCAATTACATACATAATTATAAAATACTTAAAATTAATAATGACGTTTAACATAATTAATATATCTATACTGTATACCCACCCTTCCAACCCCCACCCCCTCCAAGCGCCCTCCTAAAACTCGTTCTCTTGCTCTTATAATTTTGTTTTATTAATCACATACATAATTATAAAATGTTTAAGATTAATAATGACATTTAACATAATTAATATATCTATACTGTACACCCACCAACCCCCACCCCAAATTGCAAAGCAAAGCATGGAATGTCATTTTATGACTATGCACCTGAAGGGATTGAAATCGAGGGGTTAACCCTCGGCATGAACAGTATCCGACCCTTGGCATGAAGAGGGTCCCACCCACAGACCACTGCTCGAGAACAAGACCACTCGCCCCAAGATAAATGACTCGGCCTCGGCACCTCAGAGACCTCTAAGACTAACCGCGAGCCCACCAAGAACTCACCTAACGCATCGCGGATCCCTCGGCCTCACCCCCAAATCAGTCTTCATAAATCCTCAACCTTGACGAATAACCAAAGCTTTTGTCACCGAGACCGCTCGGCCTCGGCCTCAAACCAATCATTCACCCCGACAAACCATTTCCCTAGGCCCGAGAAAACCGCTGCACGCCAATACCAACTCTCTGACACACGCAGCTTCACCCACTCTCGACGAACGCCCTCAACGCATTTAATAACGGCCGCCAGCTTTGTGTTCCCCAATAGCAACCGCCACGCCGCCATCAATATCGGTATAATATGAGAGCCCTTATTCGGGCAAGGCGTGTAATTTCAAGGATATTCTAACTCTCTTATCACGCCTCTCTATCAAACAATTATCACGGCTCATTTATTACCAAAACTTTACCTAAAACTAATTCATACACCGGAGGGTTATAGTCGGGCCAACCCGACACCTTAACGGAGTTTATTGTTTTTACTGTGTAGGTTAACCGCTGGACATAGAAGAAGCCGCCACCTCACCTCGCGTATACGTGACGCCAAGACAAGATCGGAGGGGGCGAGCTCGAACCTTTCTCGCCTTTTAGCCCTCGAGCATCGCCCGCGGCGCTTTCCCTTCGCCTTAGTAGAGGAGCCGCCGAAGATGGAGCCGCAGAGGGGCCACCCTAGTAGGGTCCTCTAGAACACCGACAATGGGCAACACAAGCCCCATACCCCTACCGAGGCTCTAAGCTCTGGCTTGTCTTTGTTCCTCCCCAGTTTGGCCAAAACAAAGATCTCGAGAGACGGCCCATCTCTACAAAAAGAAATGGAAGGTCGCATTAGTACTAAAAAGACGAAAACACTTGCAAAAACCAAAGGATACAAACAAACGTAAATAAACAAAATTAACCTCGATGTTGGGCACTCGAGCCCATCTATTCTCACACCTCTGACAAGCCGAGCCAAATATCCAACCCCCGATGCAGGCCCACCTCACATATATTCAAAAGGAGAGTACGCCTCTCCACTCCTTCAACCTCGATCGCCGAGATCCAAAATTTCGATAGAGGCCCTCGCCTCCACAATGGCTTTCCAATCATATGATCGAACCCGCACTCATCGCCGGGGAGCCTCAATAGCAATCCTCGCAGCCTTCATCCAGATCATTACAAGAGACTTCGTCCGCCCCTGCAGTGTGGTTTCCTATCAGAATCTCAAAATTCCACCCACGACTCGACTCACGAGAAGAACCTTGTTTGACCACCTACGGTCCTTATTCCAAGCCGGCCGTAAGAGGGAACCCCGAGGATGCCTAAGAACGATCGGTCGTGCATGGAAACACCGACCTTGTAATAATAGCAAAAGAGGTCCAACGAAGGCTCGAATCCCTTCGCCGGGTGCGATAGCGGCTCACCAACGAACGGTCGATTGGGCGAGAGGTCAAGCGGCACTGAGCTCGTTTGAGTGAGAAACTCGCAAATAAATGGATCAAGAGGCAAGCGAAGCCCCGATGATTCGAAGAGGCTAGAATAAAAAGCAACATGACTACGAAGGCTCTCACTGAAATCCCAAACCTCGAATCCGAATAGAACCTCGAAAAAAATCGATCCATATACCCGCCGACCAAGCCTCCACATCTCGCTAATCCTATCCGATTCTCGAAGGCCGCAGCGACGAGACACTCTCTCGGAAGCATCCCCATCTCTCCCGGAAACGGACGCCCCAGCTCCGCTAGCCATCCTGTCAAGCTGTCGTTGCCGCAAATTTCTTTCGATCTGGCGAAAATACAGAACTCGCTCCCTGGTAAAAAATTGAGCAATCGACTTAAGCCGATACGAACTCAAGACGAAAACAATCTCATGGCGTCGAAGGGAATATCCCGGCGTAAAAACCTCATCACCGAATCCCAGGGCTAACCCTCACCCAGAACTCGCAAGGAGAAACCTCGCTGACGAGGAGTGACCGCCACCCATCTATCCTCGCACTGCCTATACATGGGACCACCGCGAGGAGACTTCCCAAAGACTGACTCAACAAAAGGGCCCTCGCCGTCCGAGTCTAACGAAGAAATCGAACAAGACCCAGAACTCTCCGAACTTAGAGGACCCACGGTCGTCTCCCTTATGAATGACTGATCTACCACAATCTCCTCGGCCAAGCAAACTCTCACCTCCACGCCTCCAAGCGGGACCACGAGGAACGACTCACCTCGCCATTCGGTCGCCACCCTCAAAACCACCGAGGTCTACATCCTCGGCATTATCCTCGGCCGAAACCTCGAGTGATCCTCAACTAAAGGATGGACTACACCACGAAGGGCACCAGTGCCCAGAAAATCCTCGGCCACCGGAGATTCACTTGAACGCTTCGGCCGAGGCGTAAGCTCGGCCACGCCAAGCGAAAGGAAGAGAGGAGGACTCCTAACCGAAACAGTATTCTAATAACCCTCAGCCTAAGAATCTATCGCCCATGGAGGAACCGCTGAGGAAGATGAAGACGAAAAAACGGAAAAGGAATCCTACGGGACATATTACTCTAAGAAAGAAAAGCAAAGGAAAAGAAACCGTACTCAAACGAAGAACAAACCGGAAGATCGTCGAGAAATCTACCGTTAAAGCGTAAAGTATGCTCGAAAAATGAAGAGTATTGCCGAAAAGTCAAAACCCGTAAAAAGTAGACCCCAAAACCCCAGAACAATTCGAAATCACCTAAATAGGACGAAAACGTGGAAGAGAAACGAAATCACACTTACAGGTTGCAGGAAAACGACGAGGTAAACGGAGGAGAACTTGCCGGAGTGTAGCCGGAAATCGCCTAAAACCAGTGAAGAGAGATGCCTGAGAGAAAATGAGAAAGGTAAACAGTGAAAAAACGAAAAGAAAGTTTTTATACCCCTACCGCTACGACGTCGTTTCTAACCGTGCCCCGAAACCGCACTGGTCGCGAATTTTTTTGCGCAAAATCGTGCCACATAATCATTTTCTCAAAATTCGAGACGCAAAAAGGCGGCAGTAAATAAATTTTCGAAATTCGAAAAGCCGCCCAAAACGAATACCAAGAAAGCGCCAGAAACCCGCATTTAATGAAATGACAGCCAGAAAAGACGTAACGTCCTACGAAAACCGCCCCATAAACTTCCAAATTTTGAACCTCGTTACGGCGAGAAACCCAGAAACAGCCTCGAATCGAGCCCGTACGTCATCATCGGCCAAAAGCGCGACACCAACCTCCTACCATCAATTAAACGGTATACTTTCTGCCCTCTCGGCATCGAGCCGCCAAAAAGTAGGGGGCCACTGAAGGGATTGAAATCGAGGGTTAACCCCAAGATGAACAAAGATCCGACCTCTGCATGAAGAGGGTCCCACCCACAGACCACTGCGAGAACAAGACCACTCGCCCAAGATAAATGACTCCAAGATGAGACCCTAAGACTAATCCGCGAGCCCACCAAGAACTCACCTAACGATCGCGGATCCCCGGCCTCACCCCCAAATCAGTCTTCATAAATCCTCAACCTTGACGAATAACCAAAGCTTTTGTCACCGAGACCGCTCGGCCTCGGCCTCAAACCAATCATTCACCCCGACAAACCATTTCCCTAGGCCCGAGAAAACCGCTGCACGCCAATACCAACTCTCTGACACACGCAGTTCACCCACTCTCGACAAACGCCTCAACGCATTTAATAACGGCCGCCAGTTCCCCAATAAAGAACCGCCACGCCGCCATCAATATCGTGTATAAATATGAGAGCCCTTATTCGGCAAGGCGTGTAATTTCAAGGATATTCTAACTCTCTTATCACGCCTCTATCAAACAATTATCACGGCTCATTTATTACCAAAACTTTACCGGAAAACTAATTCATACACCGGAGGGTTATAGTCGGGCCAACCCGACACCTTAACGGAGTTTATTGTTTTTACTGTGTAGGTTAACCGCTGGACATAGAAGAAGCTGCCACCTCACCCTCGCGTATACGTGGACGTCAAGACAAGATCACCACAAATATTGCGTGATCAGCACCCTTAAATGAAACTCAACATCACTCCCAGATAGTTTCATTTCTATAACTCTGTAAATATCCGTCCTTGTTATACTATAAATGATTCATAGTGGTTTTGTGAGTTGTGCAACGTACATCATTCTTATTTGCTCGAACCTTCCCATATAGATTTGTACATGTGGCTTAGTTAGCTTGTTCAGTTTTTGGTCAGGTTTACACTCGTGTGTTTGTCTATTGGGCTTCAGCGAAATAAAAAATCGAACCACAAAATAAAAAATTGAATTGAGGGTTATAACAACAAAAATACATAATTGACACAAGAGATGAGCAAACATACATATTTATTTTTCCTTTTTTTTGGTGAAATTAATGTTTTTTTTTTCTTTTTGTGTATCTTTTGTTAAAGAATGAAGTTTTTTAATTATTGTATTTATTTTATAATTATAATTTTGTGTTAATGAGTAGATGAGCGCCCATACCTATTTATTGTTCGTCCATATATGCCCATGATATTAAATAAGCATTTACTTGTCCATCCATTTAAATCTATTGCCCATATAAACGTCACCCATATACGTCCCCACCTATTTACCACCTTTACCTAGACCTCAAGCTCAAGGTAACAGAAGACCGTTTATTGAGCATTTTTTTTTCTTAATTCATTTCTAGCATTCTTTATTGGAAATCAGGTGCATTTAACTTGATTACATGTATCCCCATACACTGCCAGAAATTTTAGTAGTAGAAATTTGATCCTTAATTTTTGTAAAAGGAAATAAATTTTGTATTTATTTGATATTTTAAATAAAGAGTAAACGGATGCATATTTACCCGTTTATTTATACTTATATTATTAAATGAACATTTACTCGTCTGTTCATTAAAATTTATTACACATATGGACGCTACCCAGACCCATCCATTTACCACCTCTAATGGTACATCACTTTTGGGTGGTGTCATACACCACACACCTTTTAAATGCCCTTTAAATTAATTTCCGCTACCGTAATCTTACTATACTCTTACCCGGATTTTCCAACTTAATTTCAATAAATTTGAGGAAATTATTTTTTTCCACTAATTATTCTATCAATGTTATTCACTATATTGTGCATAGATTGTCATTTTTTTTCTTTTTATTTTTGAAATAATTCTTTAAACAAAATGTCTTTATTAATAATAGGATGAAATAATGACGAAAGATTCATCGATTTGCACTATGAAGGAGAATTTGAGGCATTACAGAAAAATCGCATTGTCAACCCATTCTTTTAAGCCTTGTGTATATTAATAGGAAGGCAAAACCCACATTTGGCCATCCAACTTTTCAAAAACTTGCAATACGGCCACCGAAACTTTAAAACTTGCAATGAGGCCACTGAACTAAATTAATGTTGCAAGCGTGCCCATATTTTGGATGGACGTTAGTTTCGTCGTTAAATTTGAGTGAAATTCCTATTTTGCCCTCTTTAAATAACAATTGTTCCCTTTATATGATATTAGAAAAAAGATATACATGCCATTTAAGTAAACATCAAGGGGTCAAAATGTACCCAAATGTAACCAAATTGCTGGATCATAACCAAACATTCCTTCTTTCCCAGTAAACCTCAAGAATTTCGAAATTTAGTACAGAAGAGGTAAAAGTTGAGGAGGAGGAAGAGGTAGCTGATGGTGATGTTGGTGAGGCAGAAGACCACAACGAAGCGGAAGATGAAGAAGACGACATTATGCCGAAGACTTGGAAACCCTTTAGTCTGAATTTGGTGCTTCTCATGGCCAAGACCAGTACCAGCTCCAATGGATTTCCGGCGAGGTAAAAGACACTTCGCAAACCCAGATCCGGCTCATAATTACTTGCCTTTCGCAAACCCAGATCAAAAGCCCCAACCTTTCAACCCGTTGTTTGTTTCAAACCCTCACAGATTCAATCATTGAATCATTTTCTTCTATGAACCAATCGATCCCTCTCTCTCTCTTTGCTCTCACACTCAAACTCCCCATATCCTCCATAGCCATCGGCCTCTGTCTCTTTGTCGCCATCTCCGAGTCTCTACGACTGAAATTTTTTCTCCTCGCCTAGATCCCCGACCGAGCCTCCTTCATCTCGGTGCCGACTCCACCTCGACCAATCGATCCATCTCTCTCTCTTATGCCAAACTCCCCATATCCACCATAGCCTCCGACCTCTCTCTCTATCGCCGGATCTAAGTCTATCTACGGCCGACAATTCTTTCTCCTCGCCCAGATCCCCCCTGACCGACCCTCCTTCATCTCAGCGCCGACTCCAAGTCCGCCCTCCAGTCGGCTTCTTACTTCTTCTCTCCAATTCCAGCCAACAATGACCTTGGCTAAGTCAAATCCTGTCTCCAAGTAGTCGCCACCCTCTCATCTTGCCCGAGCTCCATCATCGACCCCAGACCAATTTTCCAGTTCCAGCGGCTATCCAAATTCCTATCAAGCAATTATATTCAAACAGCAAATTGTGGGTGGGTTAGAAATGATTGGTTTTGTCATTTTTTAAAATTGAATGGCAGAGAAATGACGTGTTCATCAATTTGTGCATTATAGAGTTGTTTATGTTTCAATTGAACCCCTTTGGGTTTCTAATATCACATAAAGGGAACAATTGTTATATAAAGGGGGCAAAATAGGAATTTCACTCAAATTTAACGACGAAACTAACGTCCATCCAAAATATGGGCACGCTTGCAACATTAATTTAGTTCAGTGGCCTCATTGCAAGTTTTAAACTTTTGGTGGCCGCATTGCAATTTCTTGAAAAGTTGGGTGGTCAAATGGAGGGTTTTGCCTTGTGTATATTAATAGGAACACCAATTTTCATGTGAATAATCCACTATCTTAAGTTGAAATATATTCAGTTAAAGAGTGCAGATTAAACAAAAATATTGTTTTTTTAAAGTACTACAAATAAGTGAATAACGTGTAATATGATTTTTTTAAAAATATAAAAGTAGTTTTTTAAACTTGATATGTATATAGCTCATAATCAAAATATGACAAAAAAGTAAAGATAAAATGGTGGACGAAAAATAAATGCAAGACAATAATTTTTTGAGGAGTATGACTCAAAAAAAAAAAAAGGAACGGATGGATTATTATTTTTGTAGGAATATAATGGATTGTAGCATATAAATTTGCAGACGAGATTGACGTATCAAGTCCGATCTACTAAAACAATTTAAAATGGTGATCCAAAATGTGTGCAATTTTTTTTTAAAATTGTCTAATTACAAGTGTAAGTTCAATAGTAGGTGTCAAAACCAAATTTTGATACATATATAAAAATATTAAGCTCTCCAATTGTTAAAGTAAAATGTATCAAAATTAGGTGTGATACTAGGGAAGGTATCAAATACTATTTATTTTGACTATATATTTATTTCATAATATGTGTTGATAAACTATTGTATATTAATATTTTAATTTTGTTTTTATATTATGATATGTGTTGTATATATTTTTTTTAAAATTATTTTTATATTAAATTTTGATACTTATGGTTAAAGATGATTATTTGATACCTATAAATAGTAATCAATAGGTATTAAAATTTGTTTTTGAAGTCTATGGACAAGTACCACCATTAGACTTGTCCTTATGGAAACTTTATAAGCATTCAAAATGTATTATAGAAAAGAAAAGAAATTTTAATTGTTGAAACTTAGGCCAAAATATGAATTACCCCCAAGGTTTCCACCTAATCACAAAGTGGTACCCAACTTAAGGTTTGTGTCACTCGTACCTGGCATTTCAAATTGTCTCATTTTACACCCTAGCCTTAGCAGGCATTAGATAACTAACAGAAAGTTAACATGTTCATCTTACATGCATGAGTAATTTAGTCCTTTTACAAATTTAGCTTCCTTGGGTCGATAGTGTGTGATTGAAAATTATAGATTTATTCGTAATTTTAGAGCAAGAATAAATCAGAGTTAGGGGTGGGTTGTTGATTTATCGGTGATCTGTGGAGGGTAGAGAGAGAAAGTGAGGAGAAAAGAAGAGAAAATGGGGAACAATTGGGTTAAAAATGTTGAAAGCGGGTTCAATGGTGGAGATTGTCGGATAAGTCGAATTGACGAGGACATTGATTATTGAGGTGGTGGAGAATTAATTGATTACTCTTATGTATCCTCTCGTCTTCGACCACATCTTCCTCCTCTCATCGATTATGGGGAAATCGATTACTTTTAGCTTCTTTTTTGTGGAAAGGTTTTAAGAATTGATTATGGAGGTGAAGCAGATCTTTCTCTCTCTCTTTCTTTTTCGCGATCAGATCTGGTTTTCACTCATCAAGATCAGTGTGAATGGGAGTAAAACATGAAAGAGACGGACGGTCTTGTTATCAGAGGTGGTGGTGAGGAAGCGACTGTCGGAGGAGAAGGCTAGGTCGGAGATACCGAGGCTGTGGTGGAGTTGGGAACCGTCGAAGGTGGACCATGTTCAAGCGGAGAAGATCAATTAAAGAAATTTTTTGAAGAAAAATGATTAAATTACCCATGTATGTGAGATGCGCATATTAACTTTTTGTTAGTTTTCTAACACTTGTTAGAGTTAGGGTGCAAAACATGACAATTTGTAATATCAAATATGAGTTTAACATAAATCTTAAATTAAGTACCACTTTAGAATTGGATAGAAACCTTGGACCATGCGACCATTTGCAGGTCAGTAATCTTTATATTATTTTGAACCGTTTCTAAATTAGTGATACTCGGTATCTTTTTTAAAGCAAATTGTCTAAGAGCAGGAACAACAAAGTTCCTCATTTGGGGAGCTTAAACTCCATTTTTTTTATATTTTATTACAAAAATATCATTAAGCTTCTCACTTAAACTCCCTAATAAAAATACTCTTTTAACAATGCACAAACTCTAATACTTTTATATACATCATCATCTTTATCTCCAATAATTTAATATTTTTATAGAAAAATGGTTAGAAATTTGAAAAATTCAATAGAAATTTTTTATGATATCCAAATGAAACAAACCAAGTCTCTATTTGTATGTAAAAATGTTCACTTTAATACAGGAAAAAATATTTTAAAAAATATTTTTTATGGTTGAAAATTGACAAAAAAAAATGAAGGAAAAGTAAATAGTGAAACAATTGGAAAAGCACATGTGGCAGATTTTGGGCCGCTATTTTATTCTTAAGCCCGGAAGCTTAAGTTGCTCCCATTTAACTTTATGCTTAATTAAACATTGGGAAGATCTTTGTTATTTTTAAGAATCTCAAAGATGCTCCTCCGTTGTTTTTTATCTAAGGTTTCCTCATTAAATAATTACTACTCCCTCCGTCCTAAATTATTGTGCTGGTTGACCCGGCGCACAGATTAAGAAAAAACAATTGACTTGATTATTTATATTGGTTTGATGTGTAGTTTCCTTTAAAGCCCATGTGTATGTGGCTCATAATTAAAGTAAGGTGAAAAAGTAAGGGTAAAGTGGTAAAAGTGATGTTCTAAAAAGGTAAGTTTCAAAATGAACAATTATTTTAATGGACGAAAAAGGAAAGGAGGATGATAATTTAGGGATGGAGGAAGTAGTATTTATTTAAAGGGCATATAAAGTCAATGGAGAACACTGGTTTGGGATGGTAAAAATAAAAATGAATGCCTTGGATCAACAGAAAGAAGTACGGTAGAAAATAAAAATAGAGAAGTGATTAGTGAATGCAACAGCGAACAGGTTACGGAAAATAAGTGAGGAGAGAGAGAGAAATAAATTGCAGAGAGTGGAGTGGGAGAGTGTGGAAAAGGGTTAAAGAAATGGCAGCCCAAAAAAGTGAAAGAAAAAGGAATTATATTTATTTTAACGTCAACTCGAATCGATTAAAGTCAAATCTAGTGCTAGTAGTAGTAGTGGGTAGACTGACTCTATGTATCTATGCATACTTCTCAACTAGGTTTGGTTCTTGACAAACTACTTTTGCCTGCTTTCCTTTCTTTTCTTATCTTTTGTCCAGTAGGAGGAAAGAAAAGAAGAAATATACCATTGCAGTCCCAATACCAATAAATTATAGTAACTCCGTAAAAGCAGCGTTGAAAATACCGTTAACCATAAAATACTCCTATTATTGTTCCTTGTTTAATAGTCTTCCTAAAAAATAGGTGGTCTAAGAGCAAGTATAACGGTTTATTAAAATCAAATTCAACTCATTAAAAATCAATAAATTAATTCATTAGATATTTGTTTGATTTAAAACAAAAAAAAAACTCTCTAATGGTGGTACAAAATCCAACACATTTATATACCCCACCATCTTTATCTCTAACAACTTTATCTACCCTACCATCTTTATCTCTATTAATTTAATATATTCTTTCAATTTATACTAATAAATAAATTTGATATTACATAAATAAATAATTTCGAAATTATTTAAATACTCATTATTAAAATAATATTTATTTATTATAATTTGAATAAAATTTATTATAATTTGATATTATTTATTTTTAATATTATTAATTTAGTATAACCAGAATAATTCAATATTATTTATAATATAATATTATTATAATTAATTAATATAATAATATTTATATTAATATTTATTAATAAATTTAAAAAAGTACAATAATTAAATTCATTAAATAAACAAATCAAAGAAACTCACAACAATATCCGAAAATAATACAACAACTACAATAAAAATTACTGATTACCAAAAAGTCTCCAAATATTTTCAATTAAATCATGGAGTAGGCGGTGATGCTTGTTGTAAGTGTTTGTCACTTTTTGCCAGAATTGTGTTGATGTTTGGTTTGTCCCAACGAAAACTATCGGTAGTCACATTCTCCCACGATTTACACAAGGTAACGGTCTCGTACGTCGCCACCTAGTTCTTATTATTTTTCCACTCTGAGGAGTGGTTTCATCAACCATATCATTTTGAATATCAATCTCTTCTTCATTGTACGGTTCTGGTTGTGTTGAGAAAAAAAGATATATTTGAAGCTATGGGACTACTTGAAGTATATTCAGATGAAGAGCCACCTGGAACTCCCATGGGGAAATACCCTTGATTTAAGTGTGATTGTTGTGTTGAAGAATGGAACAAATTTGAAGGTAATGGAGTATTCCACGGGAAAGTTAGTTGTGGCATCGACAATGACACATGGGGAAATATTGGTGTGTTTCCATGCTGCATAGAGTTTAGGTTTTGAAAATTCGGATGAACTCCAAATTTTGGAATATTTTGTGTTTCAAAAAAATTATGGTAATGTGATGGTTGGCTTTGTGGAGTGGGTTGATGATTCTGACGAGGAGAAGGTTCATTTGGTGTATTCAGACATTAATTAGTTCGATTTTGAGAGTTTTTGCTTTTACGAGAAACTGGGCGTGAAGACATTGATGACAATAGCTGAAAATAAAACAAAACCACATTGCTAGCTTTACAACTTTTCTTACAACTAAGCTTTGAAGAAAGGTAAACTTGTCTTTGTCCAAAACAACTTTTCCCAATTCAAGGCTTAGTTGTAGAGTTAGTGGTAAGGATATCATTTTCCAAAACAAAATTAGCAAAAAAATTATATATTGATGACAATCAATATTACTTAATGATAATATTGAAAATAATAATAACAACTAATTACAATAATAATATGAAATTTAACAATAATAATGGTAATAATAAACAATTAACAATAAAGACAATTATATGTAATAATCTGCATCCATTTAAAATATTTAAGTAGTAAATAATAATAATATTAATAATAAAAAATACACAACTTAAAAATGGATTAATTAAAAAAATGAAATTTGGAGAGAAAGAGAAGAGAGAAAATTTACAAATAAATTCAAATTTTACCAAAAATGCATTTGGTATCCAAATGAGGCAAACCAAGTCTCTATTTATAAATAAAAATGTGTACTGTCTTTTAAAAAAAACTTTTTTGAATGCCCAAACTGCCCTTGAACAGCAGATAATCAAAAAATCCCCAAACCGCTACTTTAATGACAAGTGTAAAGTGGCTGCAGCAACCTTGTCGGCAGATTTTTTTTCTTCACATTTGGCCCATCAAAATGACACCGTTTTGATGGGCTGTGGCTCAAAACACAGCCGTTTGGGTAGGGGCAGTTTTGACGATTTGTCAAACTCACGGGTTCTTCTGTTGATTCTTTTGGCAATAAATCATCCATTGATTTAGTTGTGATTTCTTATAAACCTCCGTTGGATGGAAAGATTGGTGGAAGATTTCATCAAAAACCTCCGCTGTACCTGCTCTAAGCGGCCAACAACTGATTTTTCATATTTTTAATTTTTTTTTTCAAATTTTGGCCCCAAGTAATATCATTTTTGATTTTTAAATAAATAAATAATAATACATATCAATTTTATATTATTAAATTATTTTTATAAATTTGTAATTTGTCAACGTACCTATGGATAATTGAACTGTTGACTATTTTTATAATATTTTGAACATTAAATGATATTAAATTTATAGTTTTACTTTTAAAATTTAACATCATAATGTAATCATTATTTTTAAATTATTAAGTGATATTTAGTATTAGCATATTTAAAAAATATATGTTTAATAGTTAGGTTATAATAAAAAAATAAATTAAAAACCGAATATCATGTCATATTTCTAAGCACCACTTAGGCTCAACGATTTTTAGAACACTGTCTAATTAAAGTGGCCACTCAATTTGCATTTGTAATCCTTTTTATTTTTTATTTGGTTGCGTTTTTTTACTAAATTTTTACCCAGTGGCCGTTAATTTAATTTTAATCCTTGACCTCACTAACACGTAATCTTTATATGTATATTTAAAGTTGGTGAGAAACAATATGATTTTTTCAACTCACCCCGTTTTGTTAAATCTCAATTATGAAGGCATGACTTTTACCTTTATTACCAATAGAATATATACATCTTACATTGGTTAGAAAGTGATGTTGATTTTAATTTTAGATAAAAAAACTTTTACTATTATTACCAATAGAAGATGTATAACTTATATTTGTTAATGTTGGTTATTATTACTAATAAAAGAGATATATCTTACATTGGTTAAAAAGTTATGTTGGTTTTAAAAATATTCAGATAAAAGACTTCTATTTTATCATCAATAGAAGAGAAGAAATATATATGACATTGTTTAGAAAGAGATGTTGGTTTAAAAGTTATTAAATAAAAGAATATTATTATTACTGTTATTTCTCATTGTATCTTGAATTTGCATTTGTTCATTCATTACATTAGGTTTTATACTTAGTGGCTAATTGGACTGCGTATCAGTTAGCGTGACAACTGTGTATAGAACTTTGCCTTATAATAGTTTTCTAGACTTTACAGGTTCAGCGGAAGACTTCTGCTGAAGGCTTCACCGGAAGACTCCAAGCAGCCTCCAGCGACAGACCTTGTCTGTACTCGGACAGCATGACGTGTCCAAGACTTCCAGACTTCAAAGCTTATGTGGATTATTTAATTCAAGCCTAAATCAGTTTGAATTTGAATTAAATCATCTCCAGATCAACGTTGACTTCTCAGATACGTCCCTCCAGCTTTTTCGAAAAAGCATGAAAACTTTCGTCTCCTGAAAAGTCACAGAGCAGGTGCACAAACTGACACATACAGATTGTACCAACTACTGCAGGTCTGCAATTCTGACTGTCGCTCACATGCTAGTTGCTGCAACAACTCTTCACCATTCCCTGCTCAGTATCAGTTGAAGAAGAAGTCAGCAAACAACTCTAGGCATTTAATGCGTTCAACCTAATAGAGTTGTTACTCACTTCGTCTTCTCCAAACGATCTCAAGAATGCCCAAGCTATAAATACTGCCATTAAAGACTGAAGAAAAACAATACTCTGAATCTTCACAACAACATCAAGCTTTATATACTCAATGCATTCAAGAGATCATTAACTGATCAACGAAATCATCAACAACAACAACAAGATCTGCATCAACTTTTGCTTCTTATTGTTGTTCCTTCTACTATTCTTCTGCACGTTGAATATTCTGTTTTGTCCAGATATTCAATACCCCCACCCCCAAACACAAGTCAAATATTTTGTACACGATCCATTGGACATTTCTGTAATAGAACTAGTGGAAAATATAGTACTCATTTAAATCCAAGGTTGACTGCCTTGGTGGTGGACGTAATACTCTTTATAGTACGAACCATCTCAAAATACATGTGTTCTTTACTTACTGCATTACACTGTTTTTATATCTGTTAACTTATTCCTTTAGCAGCAAACTTGAGTAACCAGCTAAGTCTACCGGTAGTGCTTCACCAGTAGACTTAGTCTGTTTTCCTTGCAAGACTTCCGGTACTTCAATATTTTCAATAGATTGCAAGTGCTTGTTTTATGAATCAATACAAAAAGTTTTAAGTGTTTAATAAGTTATTCAACCCCTCCCCCTTTCTAACTTATTATTGTGCTCTTTGGGACTAACAATTACTAATAGAAAAAATGTATCATTAGATAAAACATATAAACTTTTATTACCAATAGAAATAAAAAACAAGAATCTCACATTATTTAAAAATGAATAATGATTTTAAAAGTTTTTTAACAAAAAGATTTATACTATTATTATCAAGTTAGATATTAGTTTTACGAAAAACACACCTTTGGACTACTGTACTTTTTAAAAATTTATAATTAGGCCACTGGGACGTCAAAATTTTCGGGATGACCACTGTATTACACTTATCTTGCATTTTAACCCAATTTTTGGATGAATGTTATGTTCGGACGTTAAATTATATTAAATACCCATTTTACACACGCTTCTTCGTCATCATCAATAAAGAAAAAAATCTCAAATTTGCACATACCAATTAACCAAGATTTGGGTTTTAAAACCTAGAGCAGGTCGTTGATGACGGCTGCCTAATTCTTCTCAATTGGTTGATCCATCGCTCCTTAGGAAGCCGAGCTGCCCAATCAGGAGGGAATCCACCAAATGAGATACCGTGCATGGCTTCCCTTGCTCTAATCGCATTCTCAAGTGTCAACGGAGTGTTACGTCGGCTCTCATTACCCTTGAATGCCCTTCGCACAGCCATATCCACCACCTCTCTAGTCCTCTCTTCTTCTCCTTCTTCGTTCTCATCGTCGCTGCTCAGATCTAGTGAAGATACTCCATAGGAGCATGAAAATGCAGTTAGAAAGTTTTAGATACAAAGATTTTGAAGCAAGGTAGATCTAGATGTGGAGTATTTGAAGTTGGTCATAATTACAAAAATATGAAAAATTATAAAAATTGTAAGCATAATTTTTTAATGTTATTGTTTATGTGAAATATCCCAAAATAGTATAGTATACTTTTTGCTCGAAATGATGGAATAATGTAAGATACACATTTTTTCATATTTTAACAATGTGAGATACTCCTTTTCTATTTCTATTGGTAATAAAAGTTTAAGACTTTTATCTAAATATTTTAAAACAAACTTCTCATTCTAACCATGTGGTATACATCTTTTCTATTGGTAATAATAGTATTTTTAAAAACCAACATTAATTTCTAACAAATGTGAGATATATTCTTCTATAGTAATAATAATAGTCTTTTATATAAAAACTTTTAAAATCAACATCTCTTTCTAAACAATGTGGGATACATCTCTTCTATTGGTTATAACATAAAAATAATAATAGTAGTAGTATTTTTATCTTAAATAGTTTTGAAACCAACATCTCTTTGTAAACAATGTATGATACATCTCTTGTATTGATAATAACATAAAAATTATGTTGGTTTTAAAAATATTCAGATAAAAGACTTCTATTTTATCATCAATAGAAGAGAAGAGATGTATCTCACATTGTTTAGAAAGAGATGTTAGTTTAAAAGTCTTTAAATAAAATACTATTGTTATTACTAATAGAAGAGATGTATCATTATATAAAACACATAAAATTTTATTACCAATAGAAATAATAAACAAGAATCTCACATTATTTAAAAATGAATAATTATTTTAAAAGTTTTTTTAACAAAAAGACTTATACTGTTATTATCAAGTTAGATATTAGTTTTAGGAAAAACACACATTTTGACCACTGTACTTTTTAAAATTTTGCAATTAGGATACTGAGACGTCAAAATTTTGGGATGACCACTGTATCACACTTATCTTGCATTTTAACCTAATTTTTGGATGAACGTTAAGTTCAGACGTTAAATTATATTAAATACCAGTTTTACCCATGTCTTCTTCGTCGTCATCAATAGAGAAAAAAAAATCTCAAATTTGCACTTACCAATTAGCCTAGATTTGAGTTTTAAAACCTAGAGCAGGTCGTTGATGACGGCTGCCTAATTCTTCTCAATTGGTTGATCCATCGCTCCTCAGGAAGCCGAGCTGCCCAATCAGGAGGGAATCCCCCAAACGAGATACATTGCATGGCTTCCCTCACTCTAGTTGCATTCTCAGGTGTCAACAGAGTGTTACGTCGGCTCTCACTATCCTTGAATGCCCTTCGCATAGCCATATCCACCGCCTCTCTAGTCCTCTCTTCTTCTCCTTCTTCGCTGCTCATATCTAGTGAAGATACTCCATAGGAGCATGAAAGTGCAGTCAGAAAGTTTCAGATACAAAGATTTTGAAGCAATGTAGATCTAGATGTAGAGTATTTGAAGTTGGTCATAATTATAAAAATATGAAAAATTATAAAAATTGTAAGCATAATTTTTAAATGTTATTGTTTATGTAAAATATCCCAAAATAGTATAGTATACTTTTTGCTCAGAATGATGGAGTATATTTTTGTTGGAGTATTTTATTAGATTATACTAGGAATATCAAAAAAATAATACTCCCTCCGTCCCAAAATAATTGTCCTGTTTGAAACTTACCTTTTTAGAACATCACTTTTATCACTTTACCCTTACTTTTTCACCCTACTTTAATTATGAGTCACATATACATGAGTTTTAAAGGAAACTATATATTAAACCAATATAAATAATCAAGTCAATTATTTTTTTTAAATTATGTGCCGAGTTAACTAGAACGATTATTTAGGAACGGAAGGAGTAATAAATTTGGGGAGGGGGGTATGATGTTGATTGGATAAAAGCGACAAAAATGTTGTGTAAAATGGTCAACGGATATTGAGTGAGTCAAACAAGTAGGGATAAGTGGAAGTGTTGGACATGTTATCTCACTATGATGTAAAATGGTACTTTGAAAAGTAATGATGAGAAATAATGAAGGATATATCATGGGTTTTGCGTGGAGGATTAGATGGAGTAATGTTTATGGCAATTTATCTGGCCAGAAAGTTGTATGCTCGGTTGGGGTTTGAGGCAAGGAACTTCTTCCTCCTCCTTTAACAGAACACCGATCTCTTCTCTCCCTAAGCCATTCCTTGTTCACTTTAGCCTTTAGTTGACCATGACGAACCATCACAATTATCTTGTTTCAACAGCCAAAGAGATTGATCGAAAACGTATAATGGGGTTCATCTCAACAACTTATTTAGGTTTCGTTTGTTTCACGAAAAACATTTTCCTCATTTTTCAGTGTTTGATAACCTTAGAAAAATGTAGTAAACGTAAAAGTTTTTCCGAGTCAATGAAAAATGAAGCTTTCTTTTTCGGAAAATGACTTACGGATTTATTTTCCGTAAGTCATTTTCCGAATGTTCGAGCATCCATCCGTGTCCTTCCAAAATTGCATATATTTACATACACGTACAATATTTTACTCAATAAATAAATTGTTTATAAATATAAATGAAGTTTGTGCACATTATTTATAAATTATAATTTTAAGAAATGCTCACTACGTCTTAAAATTAGTGTACACCATACTGTATTATTATTTAAGGATGTCCCAAACATTATTTATTTTATTTTTTAAAACAATTTTTCATATCAATTATCAAAAAAAATTATTTGTGAGCTTGAAAAAATATGGATCTTATTGATTTGACACAATTAATGACAAATTTAGGGTTATTAAAAGAAAATTACTTAAACTTCAATACTATTTTATATTAAATATGTGTATTAATATTAGAATATATTTTTTGTATTTATTCATATATGGTTTTCCGTAAGATTTCCATGTATTTGCTAAACATCGAAAAATATTTTCCGACATATTTTCAAATGATTTCCCAAACACTTGAAAATGAAATCTTTTCATTTTCCAGAAATCATTTTCCGTGAAATAAACGGAGCCTTAACCACACAGTTCTTCATGACAACTATGAGGTCCACCGTTAGCACTTCCTATTTTCCATCTTAAGTTTTAATTTTAACTACTAGTTATTTAGCATGTGCATTGCATGGGTACAATATGACATATATATATATTGTAATAATAATATAACTTTTAGACATTATAATTAGATTATTAATCTCTTCCATGGTTATAATTTTTTTCTATTGTTACTAATATTAAACGATTTTTTACCTAAATATTTTTAAAATTAATATAAGTTTCTAGCTAACATGAGATACATATTTTATATTAATAATAATAATAATTTTTTTTATTTAAAGACTTTTAAAATTAAAATTTAACTAGATAATAATATTAGAAGTCATTTTGTTAAAAACTTTTAAAATCAAAATTCATTTTTAAACAATGTGAGATACTTATTTTATATTTTTATTGGTAATTGAAAGTTTAAATCTTTTATCGAAAAACTTTAAAATCAACACCACATTCTAACCATGTGGTATACATATTTTCTATTAGTAATAATAGTAGTAGATAAAAGACTTTTTAACCAACATTCATTTCTAAACAATGTGGATACATATTTTCTATTGGTAATAACAAAAGATGTCTTTATCTAATGACTTTTATAACCAATACTTATTTCTAAATAATGTGATATACATTTTTCTTTGTAACCAATATGAAATACATCATCTAAAAACTTTTTAAACCAATATCACTTTTATAACCAATGTGAAATACTTCTCTTCTATTGCTAATAATTGTAGACTTTCAAAATCAGCATCACTTTCTAATGAATGTCTAATACATATCATCATTTGATTATAATAGTAGAAGTCTTTTATTTTAAAAATTTTATAATCAACATCTCTTCCTAAATAATGTGGGATACATCTCTTCTATTATATTGATAATAAAAGTAAAAGCCATTTATCTAAAGACTTTTAAAACCAACATAATTTTTTAACAATTGTATGATATATCTTCTATTAGTAATAATAGTAAAAGTCTTTTATCTAAAATTAAAATCAACATCACTTTCTAACTAATGTGAGATATACATATTCTATTGATAATAATGGTAGAAATCTAATATTTAAAGACTTTAAAAGCAAACATTACCCTCTACCAAATGTATGATACATTTATTCTATTGGTAATAATAGTATTTTTGAAATAAACATTAATTTATAAGCAATGTGTGATACATTTTTTTCTATTGATAATAATAGTAGAATACCCAAGCCAGAGTCATGCATATATTCAATCGAGCAAAGATGTTACTAATCTGTAAAATCTCTCTACTTACTTGAGATGGGGGCTTGCGAGCAACATCGATGAGCGAGCATCATTGCGATTGCAAAGAGTTACAAATAGTTGAGGATACTCATGTCCGTGAAAGATCAAGATAACTTTGAGGTGGTTACTACACCCGAGCAATAATCCCCGACATAAGCCATGACCGCTTTGTAAGGGAGTTAATGCCAATCGTGGGCGCCAATCGTGGGCATTAATGCCAATCATGAATGCTAATCATGGGCGCTATTCATGATTATGGCACCTCCCACATATAAAAAGCTTAATTTGGAGAAAGGTATGCCCGATTCTCTAGCCAAAACTCAAAATTATTTACTTAACGACATTCGGAGGAGTGCCCCTGCCCGCTTTACGTTGCTTTTTGTCATTAAGTTGGGTCACGTTGAAAGCCAGGTGTTTTGGATTGGGCTTATCAAGTGGGTCCAGATTATCTTGTACGCATCAATAATAATAGTAGAATACTTTGTAACCAATATGAAATATTTGCATCTATTCTATTTGTAACAAAAAATATTTAATCTAAAGACTTTTTAAACCAAAAATTATTTTTAAACAATGTGAGATACATACTTTGGTGCATACTTAATTTTCACCCGTCCGTTAAACACACGGGAAATTATCTCTCTTAATTAAATTATACACAAATAAAATAAAGATAATAAACAAAATAAAAAAATATAGAAAAAATATATGATGAAGAGAACAAATTATATATGTATAATTGATATCATTTAATCCAATATTTTATAAATTGTTTAAGTCATTTTCTCGTTCGTAATTTTATAGAGTTTAATAATTAATATTTTTTGTTATTAAAATTTAGGATCTTAAGTAGTATAAATAGTAATTATGATGTATATTCTTCTCTATATAGTATATAGATTTATTAAATATATAAAATTTGTGGTTAGTATCTACTACTATGATTTAATCGTATATATTCATATAATTTACCAATAAGTTATAATTAATTATGGTTATTTGTAAAAATAAATTTTGTTTTGATATTATAATTTCAGATATGATGGCAGAGACACAAAAGTTTCAAATACAGACAAGTCATATATAAAGATTTCCATAGCATACTTTTTATAATTAATTCTGGTTATATTTTATTTGGTAATCACGTGTATTCAATGAAAATATTTTTTATAGCACATTTGTTCTTATTCCAATGTTATTTGCTTATTTTAATTAATCATTAAATTAAGTATGCACTAAAAGAGATTTTTATTTACAGATTTTCACATGGGTGGTTATTCATATTAAATACTATTACATAGAAACTTGGTATTTTCTACAACATGTGCATATTTGCGCATTTTCAATAAATCTTGAGATTTGTGTAATCAATTAATCAGATTTGTGTTCCCAATGCATGCGAACTACTATATAATAATACTCAAATATGACTTTCCTTTTTTAGCAAGTATATTTTGGCGGGATTTTACATCTTTTAGACTACCTAGCTTATATATATATATATATATATATATATATATATATATATATATATATATATATATATATATATATATATATATATATTAGTGTTTTTAGTGAGAGGAATTGTGCAACTTGAGGCACGAATCTCTTTACGTGTCATTTGTTTGTTGGCGAATGTAATTGCGCAAATGTGTTCTACTCGGTGAGAGCATCAAAATGATATATTTATTTGCCCAAATCGAGTTTTGGATGAATAAGATATCAAGAGTTAAAATATAATACTTATTAAAAAAATTAGAGTTTTTAGTGAAAGAAATTGTGCAACTTGAGACACAAATTTCTTTATGTGTCATTTGTTTGTTGACAAAAGTAATTGTGTAAATGTGTTCTACGCAGCAAGAACATCGAAATGATATATTTATTTGTTCAAATCAAGTTTTGGATGAATAAGATATCAAAGTTTAAAGTATAATGTTAAAATTGAGTCATTAGAAGTAATACCTAACTTTGAAGAGTTTTATCCGACATTGGCTAAAAGTAATGTTAGTTGTAAATTTTTTTAAATATAAGTCTTCTACTATTGACAATAGAAGAAGTTATATATACTAATACTAATACCTCTATCATATTAATTATTATTATGTATTATTATTAGCTAATGGCTAGAAAACCAAACGTTTTTAAAACCTTCACATAAATGCTTTAGAATGAAGATTTATCCAAAGATGATGAGGTGGCACAATCATAGTGCTCTTCACCAACTTTAAATAAATAAATAAATATATATATATATATATATATATATATATATATATATTTGAGCTTCAATGTTTCAACTTTAATTGTATCTATTGCCTATTGGAGGGTTTAATGTAACATTTTATTAACACCGGTTATTTAGCTCGTGCTCTGTACGAAATAATATAACTTTTGGACATTATAATTAGATTGTTAATCTCTTCAATGGTTATAATATTTTTTTTTCTATTGTTACTAATATTAAACTATTTTTTTATCTAAATACTTTCAAAATTAACAGAAGTTTCTAACTAACGTGATATACATATTTTGTATTAGTAATAATAGTAAAAAATTTTGATCTAAAGACTTTTAAAATTAACATCTAACTTGATAATAATATTACAAGTCTTTTTGTTAAAAACTTTTAAAATCATAGTTCATTTTTAAACGATATGGAATATATACTTATTTTCTATTTTTATTGGTAATGAAAGTTTAAGTCTTTTATCTAAACACTTTTAAAACCAACCGCACATTCTAACCATGTGGTATACATCTTTTCGATTAGTAATAATAGTAGTAGATAAAAGAATTTTTAACTAACATCAATTTCTAAACAATGTAGATACATATTTTCTATTGATAATAGCATAAAAATGTCTTTATCTAATGACTTTTATAACGACCCTAAGGGGTGACCTAGTGATAGAGTTAAGGCTTTACAAAATGTGAGGTCTCAGATTCGATCCCTCCTCATACTCCCTTAGGGAAAAGGTCTACAAAAAAAAAAGATTTTTATAACCAATACTCATTTCTAAATAATGTTAGATATATTTCTTTGTAACCAATGTGAGATACATTATCTAAAAACTTTTAAAATCAATATCATTTTTCTAATCAATGTGAAATACTTCTCTTCTATTGTTAATAATAGTAGAATTTTAAAATCAGCATCACTCTCTAACCAATGTGGAATACATATCCTCATTTGGTAATAATAGTAGAAGTCTTTTATCTTAAAAATTTATAACCAACATCTCTTCATGAATAATGCGAGATACATCTCTTCTATTATATTGATAATAAAAGTAAAAGTTTTTAGATTAATGGCTTTTAAAACAAACATCATATTTTTAACCAATGTATGATATCTCTTCTATTAGTAATAATAGTAAAAGTCTTTTATCTAAAATTAAAATCAAAATCACTTTCTAACCAGTGTGAGATATACATCTTCTATTCATAATAATGGTAGAAGTCTTATATCCAAAGACTTTGAAAACCAACATTACCCTCTACCAAATGTATGATACATCTATTCTATTAGTAATAATAGTATTTTTAAAACCAACATTAATTTATAACCAATGTATGATAAATATATATTTTCTATTGATAATAATAGTAGAATACATTATAACCAATGTGAGATACATGTTATCTATTTTATTTGTAACAACAAGTTTTTAATTTAAAGACTTTTTAAATCAACATTTATTTTTAAACAATGTGAGATACATATCATTTATTGGTATTAAGAGTAAAAGTCTTATATTTTGGTAATAAAAGTTTAAAATTTTTATCTAAAAACTTTTAAAACAAACATCTCTTTTTAACCATGTGGTATACATTTTTTCTATTGGTAATAATATTATTTTTTTAAATCAACAATAATTTCTAGTAAATGTGAGATACATTCTTCAATAATAATAATAATAGTCTTTTATATAAAAACGTTGAAAACAACATCTATTTTTAATTGGAATACATCTCTTCTATTGGTTATAACATAAAAATAATAATAGTAGTAGTATTTTATCTAAAGAGTTTTGAAACCAACATCTCTTTGTAAACAATGTGTGATACATCTCTTGTATTGATAATAGCATAAAAATTCTTTTATTTATGAATTTTATAACCAATATATGTTTGTAAATAATGTGGATCTCTTTGTAACCAATGTGAGATACATTATCTAAAAAACTTTAAGCCAATTTCACTTTTTAAACCAATGTGAAATACATATTTTTTCTATTGGTATTAAGTCTTTTATAAAAATACTTCTAATACCTACATCACTCTTTAACCAATGTGGAATACATCTCATCATTTGATAATAATAGTAAAAGTTTTTTATCTTAAAAAAATCTACAACCAACATCTCTTTCTATATATTGGGATACATCTATTATCTTCTCTTTTGTTGATGATAAAAGTATAAGTTTTTTTTAAAAGACTTTTAAAATCAACATCACTTTCTAACCAATGTAAGATTTATCTCTCTTATTTGTAACAATAGTAATTCAAAACCAACATCAATTTTTAAAATAATAGTAAAAGTCTTTTATATAATCTAAAATAATTAAAAATTAGCATCAATTTTTAACCAATGTAAGATATACATCTTCTATTGGTAATAATGGTAGCAATCTTTCATCAAAGGATTTTGAAAACCAACATCACTTTCTAACCAATGTATGATATATCTCTTCAATTGGTAATTAATAATATTATTTTTAAAACAAACATTAATTTCTAATCAATGTGGGATACATCTTTTCTATTGGTAATAATAGTATAATATTTTGTAACCAATGTGAGATACATATTTTGTAAAAGTGAAAGTCTTTAGTCTAAAGACATTAAAATCTAACATTTTCTTTTTAAGCATTGTGTTATACATCTCTTTTATTGGTAATAATATAAAATAATTTAAAATCAACATCATTTTCTACATAATGTGATATATGCATCTTCTATTTGTAATAATGGTAGAAGTCTTTTATCAAATGACTTTGAAAAACCAACATCACTTTCTAACCAATGTATTATACATCATTTCTATTGGTACTTAATAATACTATTTTTAAAATCAGCATCAATTTATAACCAATGTGGTATCTCTTCTATTGTTGAAAAATTAGTATTTGTAGTGAAAAAAATTATGCAACTTGAGGCACAAATTTCTTTACGTGTCATTTGTTTATTAGCGAAGGTAATTGCGCAAATATGTTCTACTCGGTGAGAGCATCGAAATGATATATTTATTTGTCCAAATCAAGCTTTGAATGAATAAGATATCAAGACTTAAAGTACGTATAATATTTGTTAAAAAATTAGTGTTTTTAGTGAAAGAAATTATGCAACTTGAAGCACAAATTTCTTTACGTGTCATTTATTTGTTAGAAAAAGTAATTATGCAAATGTGTTGTATTCGGCAAGACCATCGAAATGATATATTTACTAGGTTATTACTCGTGCGATGTACGGGTGACTTAGTGTTGTTTCTGAAACTTAATTTTGTAGATAGAATCAGCAAGGTATTTGAATGAATCAACAACAGTAAGAAGTCCACGTAAAAAATAATTTTAAAAAAAATGTGAGATGACACTGAATTATCAAGCCGAAAATTCATGCGAATTTTGTAGATATAATATGTAAACTGTTTCGTTGTGGTTGTTTGTAGTGTTGGTGGAACACATTTAATCAAATTGGATAAAATATATTTTAAATTGACCGAATTTTGGTAAAATAATAAAAATTTAAAAACTTCTACCATGAGAATTGAAGAGTCTTAATCAAATGAAACTTGTCTAAATTAAATGTGATAAAATCTATCTGATACAAACCAATTTTGTCGGAAAAAATGATAAATAAAAAATAAAAAACAACTTTTACCATGAGAATTGTAGAGTTTTAATCAATTGAAACATTCTAAATCAAATGTGATAAAATCTATTTGTAAAAAATATTTACCAAGAAAAATTGGAGTACTAATCAAGTGAAACACGTTAAAATAAAAGGTGATAAAATATATATGGTATTAACTAATTTTGATAACAAAAAATGGTAAAAAAAACTTTTACCATGTATAAAGGAGTCACCAGTTTTAAAATTTATTCGATTTTAATTTTTGGCAACAAAAAAGTAATTTATATAGATATATTTAGTACCATATGCTTGGTTTTAATAAATTTTTTTCCAAAAGTTGTTTATAGTAAGATGATTTTCAAAACTTGTAATAAATAATTAAAAATTTTAATTAGAATAATTTGAAAAAACCCCAAAAAAAGGTAAATATTCAAAATTGATTATATAAGCATGTAATTGAACGATTAAAATCTATGAGAATTGATAAAATCTATCCACAAAAAAAAATTATCATAAAAATTTGGAGTCCTAATAAAATGAAACGTGTTTAAATCAAATGTTATAAAATATATCTGGTATTAATCGATTTTGTCAGTAAAAAATGGTAAAAAAAAAAAGACTTTTACCATGTATAAACGAGGCACTGGTTTTAAATCTACCTAGTTTTAATTTTTGGTTGGAAAAAAGGTTATATATATATATATATATACACGGTTTTAATAGTTTTTTTCGCAAAGGTTATTTATAATAAGATGATTTTCTTAAACTCGTAATAAATATTTAAAAAAATTAATTAGAATAATTTGAAAAAAACTAAAAATAAGCTAAATGTTCTAAATTGATCGTATGAATATGTAATTGAAGTATTAAAATCTTTGAGTATGGGTAAAATCTATGTGCAAAAAACACTTTTACTGGAAAAATTTAGAGTCCTAATCAAGTGAAATATGTTTATATCAAATGTGATAAAATCTATCTCGTACTAACCGATTTTGACAGCAAAAAATAATTTTAAAAAACTTTTACCATGTATAAATGAGGTATCGGTTTTAAAATCTATCAGTTTTTAATTTTTTGCAGCAAAAAAAAAAAGAAAAAATTTAAAACTTCACAAGAATATGACACGTGGAAGCACAAAATTCTTTTAAAACTTTAAGTGTTCAACAGAAAGTCGTCATGTGACAGCAACAACTTCTGTTTTAATAATAGTTAATCGATAATTAATAGATTATTAATTAATAATTAATAAGTATATATTTGTAGAAGAACAAATAACATAGAATTATCTAGTGGAAAATTTGTATGAATTATAAATTATGAAGATGAAAAGAAATGGAAATTGAAAAGTTTCAGTCAATATAAACTTGTATAAATTACATAAGATAAAATTTAGTTTAATTAAGCGATATTTAAAAAAAATAAAAAAAATCCTAAATCTCTATCATAAATTTGCTCGTAAAACTATATCCTAAATCCGTTTTATCTTATCAAATTAGTTTTAAGAATTATATCTTATCTAATTAGATTTATAATTTTTATCTTAAACTAATCTATTTAATTTTTTTACCATTTCAAAGGTGACACGTGGTAGTACATAATCTATTTAAAACTTTTAGCTTTCCACAGAAAGCTGTCACGTGGCAGCAACGACTTCTGTTTTAGTGTTGTTTCTGAAACTTAATTTTGTAGATATACCCTGCAAGCTATTTGAATGAACTGACAACAACCAATGTCCACATAATTAATAAATAAATAAATAAAATGTAAGATCACATCGAATCATCAAACCAAAAATTCATACGAATTATAAAATCGAACAAATATTCTTAGTGTGAATGTGAGACGGAGGGAGGGGAGGGGAAGTACAACGAATACAGACTCGTCAAGGAGGTGTTTGATGAAGGGGAAGTATTTCGCAGTGGTTGTTTGTAGTGTTGGTGGAGCACGTTTAATTAAATTGAATAAAATCTATTTTAAATTGATCGAGTTTTGGTATAAAAAAAACTTTTACCATGAGAATTGAAGAGTTTTAATCAATTGAAACACGTCTAAATCAAATATGGTAAAATCTATCCGTAAAAAAGAAACCTTAGAATGAAAAAATGGAGTTCTAATTAAGTGAAATACGTTTAAATTAAATATGCTAAAATCTATCTAATATTAACCGATTTTGACATAAAAATAGCAAAATAAAAAAATTATCATGCTTAAAGGAGGTACCAACTTTAAAATCTATGAGGTTTTAATTTTTGACAACAAAAAACAGAATATATATATATATATATATATATATATATATATATATATATATATATATATATATATATATATATAATATATAGAGAGGGGTATCATATGCACGATTTTAATAGTCTTTTTTTTTCAAAATTTGTTTATAATAAGATGGTTTTCTAAACTTGTAATAAATAATTACATTTTTTAATTAGAATAATTTGAAAAAAAAACAAAAAATAAGGTAAATATTGAAAATTGATCACATAAATATGTAATTGAAAGATTAAAACCTATGAAAATTGATAAAATCCATCTGCAAAAAAAAAATACCATGAAACTTTGGAGTCCTAATTAAATGAAACGTGTTTAAATCAAAAGTAATAAAATATATTCCGTACCGTATTAACCGATTTTTGCAACAAAAAATGGTAAACTAATTTTTTTTACCATGTATAAAGGAGACGTCAGTTTTAAAATAAGATTTTTTTACCATATATATATATATATATATATATATATATATATATATATATATATATATATATATATATATATTACCGTATGCACAGTCTTAGAATTTTTTTTTAATTTTGCAAAAGTTGTTTATAATAAAATTATTTTCTAAACTTGAAATTATACAATTTTGAAAAAAACAAAAAAAATAAGGTAAATATTAACAATTGATCATATGAATATGTAATTGAAAGATTAAAACATATGACAATTGATAACATCTATCCACCAAAAAAAAACTTACCATGAAAATTTGGAGTTCTAATCAAGTGAAACGCGTTTAAACTTTAAATCAAATATGATAAAATATATCAGTTATTAACCGATTTTTGCAGAAAAAATAGTAAAAAAACATTTAGTATGTATAAAGGAGTCAACAGTTTTAAAATTTATCAAGTTTTAATTTTTGGCAGGAAATATATATATATACACTATCGTATGCACGGTTTTAAAGTAAATATTCATAATTGATCATATGAATATGTAATTGGAAAATTAAAATCTATGAGAATTGATAAAATCAATTCGCCAAAAAAACTTACCATAAAAAATTGGAGTCATACTAAAGTGAAACGTGTTTAAATCAAATGTGATAAAATATATCTGGTATTAATCGATTTTGGCTGAAAAAAATGGTAAAAAAAACTTTTAACATGTATAAAGGAGGCAGTAGTTTTCAAATTTATCCGGTTTAAAATAATAATAATAATAATAATAATAATAATAATATATTGATTATTATTAGTTAGTGGCTAGAAAATCAAAAGTTTTTAAAATATCCGCATGGATGTTTTATAATGAATATTTATCAAAAGGTAATGAGGTGACACAACCATAGTACTGCTTACCAACTTTATATATATATATATATATATATATATATATATATATATATATATATATATATATATATATATATATATATATATGATATTGCAATATCATTGAATAATAAATTGAATTGCTAAAAACTTACAAATTTATAAAATGAAGTTTAAAAGGTTGGTCAATTAAAAAAAGTAATGGATCATATTCACTTTATTATTATTACTACTCAAATAAAAAGTAAATGTTCAACATATAAAATTCTTAAGGTTACATGAGTTATTAGAATTCTTAAAGTTCTCTTAAATAGTACATATTCAATACCCTAATGAATAAAAATGAATGAAATTGGTTGTCATTTTAATGTCTTATTAATAACATAATTAGAACCAAATTATTATTTCTCTTTCACCCCGCCTCCTCTATCAAAGGACTTTTTGCATTCCCGTTTTCGTATGATTCATAATTTTTTTTGCAAGTCATTCCAAATCAACTACTCTATCGATCTCGACATGATCAATAAACATTTTCATACTTGTAAAATGATTGTGTTTGCTTTCACTTATGTTTTTTTTTTTGTAATAGTTAAAAAGAAAGTAAGGTAAATACATAAAATACACACATTTGGTAGTAATGTTTGTAAGTAATAGTATTGAAACACATATGTAGAGATTTTAATTTATTAAAAGTATTTATATGGTTAATACATAATAAATCAAACTAACAAATTCTATACCAAAATTAAAAATAAAAAACTACAACAATCAAATACTAAAATCAAGAGCAAAATAAAAAAAAAATTATACTGAGTAGCAATTATCAAATTTGAAATTTGAAATCAATACTAAATTGAAGAAATTAACACAAATAAAATCATAACTAAAAAATAAAACATTAATAAAAATAAAATAACAGTTAAAAAAAGCAACAATTAAGATCAAAACCAATATAAAAACTCAAACAAAAATCTAAACTAAAACTAAAATCGATGCCAAAACAAAAAATAATAATTAGTCAAAATCACTTTTTTTTTAAATTATCAAAATAGAAGCAAAAGCTCAAATTGAAACAAAACTGTTAATCAAGAATCATAAACCAAAATTGAAACATAAAACAAATCTAGGAATCAATAACAACAATAAAACATAAATTATATTTAAAATCCAAAATAAATAACAAATAAAACTAATATCAAAATAATCGAATGAACAAAAATTAAAAAGTAAAATAAATTGTGAGGGCCAACACCAATAGATCATTAAAAATCATGGTATTATGTAAAAAATGAAAATGAAACCAAAATTAAAGCAAATTTTTAATTATCATCCATCAAAATTAAAAGTCAATCACCGAAATCGTCTAAATTCTCGTATATAGTTATGTAGTAGTGAGTGAATAAAATGATTCTTTTCGTTTCACTTTCTAAGAAATAACCATAAATAAAAACTAAAATTATTGTTGAAACAAAAACAAAAACTAAGATAAAAACTTACAAAAAAAATAATAAAACTAAAACTAAAACTAAAGTCGTTGTCAAAATTTTTAAAAAACCCAATAAGTTGTTATCAATATATTATCATCCAGAAAAAAAATACAAAAACTAAAATCAAAAATCAAAAGCATAATTATAACAAAAAATTTAATCAAGAAACTGAAAAGTCTAACCGTAGTAAAAGGAGGAGCAAGGCAAGAAGGAATAATTCTATAGTGATGTCCAAAAGAATGAAACTCTTCAAAAGAAGGAATTGATGAAAGTTACCGGTGGCGAGAGAAGGATTTGAGGAGAGATAAACTTGTCGAAGTTATCTCTCTAAATACAAAACAAGAGAGGGGGGAGAAAGCGAGATAAAACCCCAACAAAGAGGAGAGACGTTTTGGAGGCTGTATAACTATCTTGTTGCGTAAAAGGGTTCTGAAAGATGGAGAGTGAGCTGAGAGGTTTGATCTTTGATAGTGAGAGAAAACCTTTTTAGCCTACCCAAGTCCTTTTCCTCCATATCCATTAGCTAGAGTTTTTATCAAATGTTGTTGTGAAGAAGTCTTTAGTTAAAACATTTCTCCTAATATATATACCTAAATTCTAATACCCCTTATTATCGTAATTATTATTAAATATTATTGTTAGTTAATGGTTGCAAAACAAAAGTCTCCATGAAGAGTCGTGTCTTTACAATTGAGATTTAACAAAAGTAGATGAGGTGACATAACTATAGTGTTCCTTTCCAACTTTATATATATATATATATATATATATATATATATATATATATATATATATATATATATATATATTTGCCGTTAAATTAGCGTGCGCAGCGCATGCCATGTCTCAATTTTTTTAAATATTCGATTGAGTTTCAATCAATCAAAATATGAAAATAGTCTATTAATGTATATATTTATTTATTTATTTGAAGATCTACCTCTGTATTTTTATACATTCAATGGAATATAAATAAATAAATAAAATGCTTCGTCTTAAAAACATAACCTCATTTTGCAAGTGAAACTTTTTAATGATTGTTACTTTACTTCTTTGTACCTCGTTTGAATTGCACTAAAACAATAACTCTCACCCCGTCCAATTATTGTCTTATTTGATTAAAAAACAATTCATAATATGTACAATTTTTTTTTATATCCTGATGCATGTTGAAATGCTATTAGAAAAGTTAGAAAAACTAAAGGTAAAATAGTGAAAATATTTTCCTAAAAAATAAACTTTACATCCCTAAATGACATTTTTATGAGTCCATTAATAATAAAATAACACTTTTATACTTTAATTTTTGAAAATATATTTTTTAAATGAAACATTCTAAAATAAAATAGTGGACTATTTGTTCGGAATGGATGAAGTATATTATTTTTAAGTTGATTTATTTAAATAGTCAATTTTCAAAAATTATGTCTACAATCTTCAAAATAGTTCAATTTTATCATCCATATTTGATATTACACATACTAGTTATTTAGCCCGTGTTATGCACGGGTACAATGAGGGATATATATATTTTTGTAATAATAATATAACTTTTAAATATTATAATTAGATTGTTAATCTCTTCCATGATTATAAAATAATTTAAACTCAACATCATTTTCTAACTAATGTGAGATATACATCTTCTATTGGTAATAATGATAAAAATATTTTATAATATATATATATATATATATATATATATATATATATATATATATATATATATATATTTAAAGTTGGTGAGGAGCACTATGGTTGTGCCACCTCACCACTTTTGGATAAATCTTTATTCTAAAGTATCCATGTGGAAGCTTTAAAAACTTTAAAAACTTTTGGTTTTCAAGTGACTTTGAAAATCAACATCACTTTCCAACCAATGTATGATGCATTTCTTCTATTGGTACTTAATAATAGAATTTTTAAAACCAACATCAATTTCTAACCAATGTGGGATACATCTCTTCTATTGTTGAAAAATTAGTATTTTAAGTTAAAGAAATTGTGCAACTTGAGGCACGAATTTCTTTATGTGTCATTTGTTTGTTGACAAAGATAATTGCGCAAATATGTTCTACTCGGTGAGAGCATCAAAATGATATATTTATTTGTTCAAATCGAGTTTTTGATAATAAGATATCAAGACTTAAAGTATAATACTTGTTAAAACAATTAGTGTTTTTAGTGAGAAATTGTGCAACTTGAGGCACGAATTTCTTTACGTGTCATTTGTTTGTTGGCGAAGGTAATTGCGCAAATGTGTTCTACTCGGTGAGAACATCGAAATGATATATTTATTTGTCCAAATCGAGTTTTGGATGAATAAGATATCAAGAGTTAAAGTATAATAATACTTATTAAAAAATTAGTGTTTTTAGTGAAAGAAATTGTGCAACTTGAGACACAAATTTCTTTACGTGTCATTTGTTTGTTGATAAAAGTAATTGTGCAAATGTGTTCTACTCGTCAAAAACATCGAAATGATATATTTATTTGTCCAAATCAAGTTTTGGATGAAGAAGATATCAAAGCTTAAAGTATGATGTTAAAAGTGAGTCATTAGAAGTAATATCGAACCTTGAAGAGTTTTATCCCACATTGGTTAGAAGTAATGTTAGTTGTAAAAGTTTTTAAATATAAGTCTTCTACTATTGACAATAGAAGAAGTTATATATGCTAATACTAATACCCCTTATCATATTGATTATTATTATGTATTATTATTAGCTAATGGCTAGAAAACCAAAAGTTTTTAAAACTTCCACATGGATGCTTTAGAATGAAGATTTATCTAAAGGTGGTGATGTGGCATAACCATAGTGCTCCTCACCAACTTTAAATATATATATATATATATATATATAGAATTAAATATTAATTTGGTCCCTGGACATGTCGAAAATCAATGTTTTGGTCCCCGGATAAAAAAACAATAGAATTTGGTCCCTGGACATGTATTTTTGGACCAATTTGCCCCTCCCAGTTAGCGTTAGTTTTATCGACTTTTTTTAGTTGACGAAAATGCCTCGGTCTAATGGCACCTCAATTAATCGTATTTCACTAGGGCAAGAGGGCAATTAGAGAAGAGGGAGGTCGCTTGCGGAGGAGATGAAAGGGCTCGAGCTATAGATGGAGCTGGGTTTCGCCAGAAGGAGGACGGCGGATGGAGATCTGGGAGATGGATTGAGGCTGACGATTGAATTTTCGACAACAAGATCAAGATGGAGATGTGGGCGGCGCTAAAGATGGTCGTTGGATTAGTAGAGACCTTCCATTTGATGAAGGCGAGCTTTGTCGACTGTTAAGGGAAGCTTCGGTCGAACATGGTGAATGTGAAGGCGATTGGGGGTGAGATGAAGGTCGTTGGGGTTGGTGGGCAAAGATGGCGGTGATGAGACCTTCCATAATCGGGTCTTCGATATTGGGGAAGGCAACCGGAGAGGGAGATAGAGAGGAAGGAGGATGCCGAGACCTAAACCCGGTTGGATGAAGGTCGACTGGGCCGGAATGAAGCCGAGTTGAAGCGAGAGAGATGGGAGATGGATGGAGATGGGTGAGAGAGAGAAACTCCAATCTATCTCGGCCACAATCATGCCACCCCAAGCTGATTCGGCCAACTACGCCACGATCTTCAACCACCATAGCCGCTTGATCGCTTTCGTCTCGGCCACCTATAAAATCGAGGTCCGTCCGCCCCCATCGATTTCATCCGTCCATGGGTTTGAAGGAAACTTTGGCCTCGGCAATTCTCTTCCTCCAGTGGGATGCAAATCGAGTACATGGACATATCGGAACTGCCATTGCTGAACACGGATCTCAAGATCGATGGCAAGTTTCCGTCAGGAGATTCTAGCAACCTGGGGAACCTTGTGAATGATATAGAAATCTTCGCCGCCCGAACTAGAGGTGACCGCCACTTCTTTCTCCGCATGATCACGGAGAAGATCTCTTTGACCTACACCGTGGCGTGAAAAACCCCTTTGCCGTCAAGTTCTTGTGGGGCGTCCACATTGGGGGTTTGAGAAAAAACAATAGAAGTTGACACCTTAACCCCTATATTTCCAATATTTTGAAAAGGGCCCTTATTAAACTTTTTAGTGAGGGTATTTTTGACATTTGAAATAATATTGGACGGAAAAACTAACGCTAACGGTGGGAGGGGGCAAATTGGTCCAAAAATACATGTCCAGGGACCAAATTCTATTGTTTTTTTGTCCGGGGACCAAAACATTGATTTTCGACATGTCCAGGGACCAAACTGCTATTTAATCCATATATATATATATATATATATATATATATATAGATTTATTATACCCTATCATTATTGTAAATATATCCAATTCAAATGTTACTTACAATATATCTCTTAATTATTAACATTTTGAAATATAAACTCTTTTAATGCAACGAGGGAGTAGTTTTTAGGGACAAACCTACGAGAAATGATAAAAAAAATTTGGTGGAACTGATGGAGTAAACTTTTACTCACTAGGGATTTTGGAAAATAATTTTTTGTTCGTTCGTCCAATCAAAATAATTTGAAGTACCGGGAATTTTGTTTTAAACGATCAATAACTAAAATATGACTCTTAAGACGTTGTAATGTTCATTCAAAAAAAATATATTTTGTCTTAAATAACTACTTGGGGATACTTGTGTGTAAGGGAGTGTACAACCAAACCACCGAACCGAACCATGCGGTTTGATTTTGGTTTTCAAAATAAAAAATTGATCAGTTCGGTTTATTGTTTATGTTTTCAAACCAAACCAAATCAAATCGAACCGAACCATATTTTATTTGATTATTTATTATATATAATATATATGTATTTTCGACATATATAATAATAAATAATGTCATTCTTACCAAATGCAATTGATTTAAATGATATCTCGACTTGTATTTCATTATTTGTTGATGTTTGATATTTGTAAAAGAAGTTTGACTTTTTGTTTATTAATATTTGATGTTAATTTACCAATTAAAATTTTATTTATCTAATTTTAATGTTTTCTAAGATAATTAATTTAATTTTTTGTCAAACCATAAAATCGGAATGGTTTGGTTTGGTTCGATTCCAAACATTGGTTGGTTCAGTTTAATACTTTGATTTGGAATTTTTTTTAACTAATAGGGTGTGATTCAATTCATGATTTTAACCTAAACTGAATCACGTACACCCTTATTTGTGTGTGTGATTCAATTTAAAACGAATTAAGATACTATTTCTTATTTATTTGAGTGTCTCTTCAATAGTTATTATTTGGGTACATGTTGCAAGAATGTTTTTTTTTTTTTTTTATGTTGCAAGAATGTGGCCTTCTACCATGTGTTGCAATAAATGTCTTAATTTTTTTTTGGATAAAATACAAATTCGATTAAGGGTCGAATACTAATTTCCCCTCAATTGTCAATTGAAATAATATACTCTTCTCAATTATCAAACTTTCTTCGATCAAACTCTTTTTTTTTGGGAATTGTTGTTTGAGTGATGAAAAATAGACAGCTAAGACTCATATAATGATATTTTAAATACCATAATGCCCTCTTGTTGTTTAGGGTCTCTGTAATCTACCCTTATAAAAGTACTAATTGCTCATGGTCAAGGGTAAGATACTGATATTCAATCAAAATGACAATATGGTAAAAAAATAAATTAAATATGATCAAGTGAGTACCATGCGATCAGTTTTGCTCTACTCAAATTTTAAACAATATGTACAATTAAAAAATATGATAGTTGAGGGAGCAATTTAAACTCAACCTATGTAATTGGATAACAATTTTTTTATTTATTAATTTAATGTATGATTTTTGATACATGATGTATGGCTTTCTATTGGAGTTTGGTAAAAAAAAAAAAAGTGAAAGGGCTAAGCCAATTTTTTATTGGAAAAATTGCGGACAGTCTATTTTTCATAGTTTTTATTTGCTTTGGTATCATTTTTTTTTTCAACTGAAAAAAAATACTTTTGGATGGGAAAATACAGTGATACCCTTAATGAGCATGAGACGCGCTACATAAATGAATTAGGATGTATTGACTATTGAATCACAATTCATCAATTTTATTGTATTAATTTTTGTACCGTGATTCAATACTTTAATTGTCTAATCCTATTACACTGCGATTCATCAATTTTATTGTATTAATTTTTGCACCAAGGTTCAATAGTTTAATTGTCTATTCCTATTGCACCGCGATTCATCAATATTATTACATTAATATATGCACCGTGGTTCAATAGTTTAATCGTCTATTCAATTGTACTGCAGTACCAACTTTTATCTACCACGATGAATTAATTTTTAAACCGCGATAAAAATAATAATTTTTGAATCGCGATGAATTAATTTTTGAATCACAGTAAACTTTTAAAGTTAAAATTTTTGGAAAAGAGACCGATCAGAATTTTACCCTTTTTTATTTATTAATATAATGCATAATTTTGATACATGATATATGGGGCTTTCTATTAGAGTTTGGTACAAATTAAAAAAGTGATAGGGCTAAGCCAATTCAACGAGAGATCGCCGATCTCTTTCATGTCTAGATCAAATATTGTACTATCTTGATCTGAATTTACAATTTTTTCAACGGTGGACAATTCAACAATAGATCGCAAAATCGAATTGAACCGGTCGATTTGGTTCAGTTTTGAAAATGACGGTTTGGTTTAGGTTTGAAACAAATTATAAATCGATTGGTTCAATTCGATTTTTTGGTTTTTGGTGACAAATCGAACCACCATATATATATATATATATATATAGTTACTTATATATAATACACATATATAGTTACTTATTATAATTATTTACTCATTCTAATTTCTAATATTCTAGCCTCGAAATTAGTACCAAATATCAAAGTAACTAAACTCTAATTCATATTCACACATCACGCTTCACACTTAGTCATGCACAAAGCCCGCTTGTTTGTTGTTTCTTCCAAACTTTAATTATTTGTGTTTATTGGTAACGCGTATTCCAATTTGCAAGAAAAGTGATTACGTGTTTAATTTGAAGTGAGATCACGTTATTTTTTATGTTGTATAAGTTGATTACATTTTTTTATTTGAATCCATAAAATCGAACCAAATCAAACCAAATTGAGCGGTTCGTTTCCAATCATCGCGTGGTTCAATTCAATTTGAGAAATTTATGAATTGATGAGAACGGCTGGATTTACGATTTTGACTTAAACCAAATCGAATCGAACTATTTAAAGTCATAGCTTAAACATGACTACTTCCTTCAAAATAATATAATAATAATAATAGTCACAGTTCCAAAAAAAAAATTCCCTTTGGTTCAAAATAATTGTTAATCTGCTTTCCTTTTATTTTCGTTCCAAAAAAATTATTTTGTTTCTAAATTTTATTTTGTTAGGAAAACATTTTTACCACTTACCCTTGCACAAAATTCTAAAAATAGTTCATGGTGCCACGCCTAGGCGATATGTGTCAACCATACGCCTAGAAATCAAGCCATGCACCCAAAAAGTTCGCATAGGTGAAAAATTGGCATCTAGGCGCCCTAGTTAGCTAAATTTATTTAATTTTTAGGCTTAAATCACAAATTGGTCACCTAACTTTCCAGCTTATTGCATTATGATAACTCTACAATTTTTTTTTCTATTTCATCATTGTACTAGACTAAGTAATACACGTTAATCACTCCATCAAAAATTGGATGGAAAGCTT
>CM028378.1:51117683-51239836 GCA_013146195.2 Codonopsis lanceolata | reverse complement strand
GTAAAACATTAATTAATTAATTACGAGGGTTAATTGTGATCGATATACTTTTTTGTGATGTAGGGGCTTAATTGTTTAATTTTCGACTAGTTTAGGGGTTGATTGTTGAATTTGTAAAAGTGTAGGGGTTAATTGTAAAATTTTGATAGTATATGGTGCTCATTGTTATTTTATGATAGCATCCTCATTGCGTGTTTTACCCTTTTCTTATTTATCAAGAGGAATGACTCTTCTTATTTTAGAGAAGAGTGAATAAATACATTTTTAAATGGATAAAAAAAATATAAATAACAATAAGATCTGTTTAAAAAAAAAACCGTATAAGAATAATAACATTGTCGATCAAGAGTAGGTTTGTAAATTAGTGGGCAGAATGATAATTGGGAAAAAGTGTAAAGGGTGAATTGTCATTTCGATAGTGTAGGGGTGAATAGTAAATGCATCACAACACAAACAACAAGTATATCACATAAACATAGTATATCACAATACATCCTCAATCACGAATAACTTCGGCCAACAATGACATATGTTAAGTACCCTCGACCACAAGTGAATCTCGCCTGGATCGATGGAGTGCCCTAAGGTGAGGAAGTACGCCCAAGCGACTCGATCTCACCGATCTCGGCAAATGCCTCAAAGAACTCTCGATGGATGAGAAGACCTTTGGGATGCCCCCCTGCTGTGGCCTGCATGATCGTGGTGATCCACGATGGTTGATCATCCCCCATCTCTCTGTCGTCAAGATCATCATCATCATCATCATCATCCTCGCTCATCATCATCATCATCAACCAGGGCATCACACGATAATGTGTCCGCTCCCCGAAACCATCGCCGTAACCATCTACGCTGGTGGATGGAATCCTGGCTACACCTGCCCAAATTCAAATTCTTGGGTTTATAGAATGATGCTCCCATTGTTGGAAATCAAGCATCTCATCGTGGACACAAATGTACTTCAACGGCTTGGACCTCTAGCCACCTTTGTCAAGCGGAATACATGACCGGAATAATTTGGATATATCCAAACCTGCCTCAAGCAACGATCGGGCATGTATGGCTCGTTGATTTTACGGCAATGAATTATGCCCGAGAACAAACCGATCGGTACCTCATGTGATGGTCTACGAGTAAACGGAGTCCAAGTCACCGAAAATAAATATTAATATAAATATCCAACGCTATCTTTAATACATTATTTATAAATGATAAATACTTACGATCAACAAATATCCGATCGAGGACTACGATACTCTTCGAGTATCGATCATTTCTTCTTCCACCGAGAGTAGAGGTCCATCTCTTAGCATATGGTCGAGAGGTACTTGGTCCGAATTGAGGAAAGTATTCATATATCCGCACCTACAATAAAATAAAATAGCATCAAATAAAATAATGTCAAATAAATAACATCAAATATAATAGCGTCAATAAAAAAATGTAAATTTTATAGTATCTAAACAATTTATTTTTATACCAGAAGAGACAAGCACCCACCATCTGTCTACAACCAATCTCGATGCTATAGCCGCGGTATAGAAAGGATAAAGTGCACCCAAGCGTGATTGGGCATATCACCGATATCCAAAGACATACGGTAGAAAGTGAACATTTACCCGATTCGACGACTTGTCCATGAACAACGCCGTCCCCAAAGAACCACAACAAATAACCAACCATCCTGGCCGAGCCGACACGCCTCGCCACCCGCCACCCAAAGATTCTTGCAATGTCAAAATCTAATACCACTTCCCTCACCTCACCGGCCCACCCGGTAGTAGGCAAACGTAGAGAATGGCTAGAGATGACTTGATCCGGCTAACTTCGCGTTTGCCAAAATGGGTTTCCCAACCACCGGATGTGTAAAATGTAATGCACATCGCGCAACGCCGCCATCTCCCGAACGGTAAATGGAAATCGTTGGTTTCCGGTGCCACCTTTCCACAAAGGCCGATATCAATGGCATGTTCAAGTGCGCAACATGCACTCCCTCAAGTGTCCCAAGTTACTCATAGTGAGCAACCGAATACTCTCCGTATCATTTATGGTCCAAGGCAATGTTGTTCGGCCAACTGAGCTATGACAACTCAATACCGGCCTCTCTGTTGAACATAATAAAATAATCTCTCATCAATATAAAAACAATACTACGTATTCAATTTAATAAATTTTTGTCAATACTATCATGGTCAATATAATTAATTACCTCGCCATTCCATATTGCGGATGCAATATGACCAAGAAATCCGTAAAGTAGCTCGGTGTTCTGTTCTCTGGTCCACCTCCATGTGGCTCCATCAACATCCAACCATAGACATCACCACCGCTGAATCATCATCGCCATCATCACCACCATCGACCTCCTACTCGCCTCTACCTCGCTCTACTATGTGCTCCGCCCGCTCTGCGTAGTCGACCAAAACCCAAATCCTCCTCCTCATCGCCCTCTTCATCAACTAACCAGGTGTCTATCTCGTATTGTAGTATATACATCGGCATTCATTGGACCTTTCCCACGCCGGTAACATGCTCATACTCATGCCACCCATACCACTCATGCCGGCCATCATGCCAACCATACCCATGCCACCCATGCCACCCATACCACCCATAGCGTGCATGCCATACCATGCATGCCACCCATATAGGCATGCCACCCATGCCACCCATCATGTTTAATTCGGCTTCCATCTGGCGATCCTCTCGTAATGTCGGTGAATGTCCTCTCCCCTAAATGGAGCATTATAAGGAGCCTCAAATGGAATATCAGTGGGGTCTGGACTCCTTCTATCATCTCCGTGAATAGGGGTCCGTGCATAAGCACCCTCATCCCCCTCATTAGTGGATATATGCACTGGATGATTAGCAGCTCTCCTGCGTTCTGACGCAGTCACAACCCTATTACGCAGTCGACCCTGATCGTCTGCATGTACTGGACGTTTCCCTCGTCGACGTTCGGAATCCATCTATTACAAAAAAATAAATACAAGTTAAGTTATGAAATGATAAGTTATCTATAAGTTTATTGGCATAAAACATCCGCGAATTTGTTTCAACATGATTGTTAGATAAGTTTATTGGCATAATTGTTAAGTTTCGAAAAGTGCAGGGGGTGAATTGTTAAATTTTGTAAAAGTGTAAGGGGGTTAATTGTAACTAAGTTTCAAAAAGTGTAGGGGTTAATTGATAAATTTGAAAAAATGTAGGGGTTTAATTGTTAAGTTTCGAAAAGTGCAGGGGTGAATTGTTAAATTTTGTAAAAGTGTAAGGGGGTTAATTGTAACTAAGTTTCAAAAAGTGCAGGGGTTAATTGATAAATTTGAAAAAATGTAGGGGTTTAATTGTTAAGTTTCGAAAAGTGCAGGGGGTGAATTGTTAGAATTGTTAAATTTTGTAAAAGTGTAAGGGGGTTAATTGTAACTAAGTTTCAAAAAGTGTAGGGGTTAATTGATAAATTTAAAAAAATATAGGGGTTTAATTGTTAAGTTTCGAAAAGTGCAGGGGGTGAATTGTTAAATTTTGTAAAAGTGTAAGGGGTTAATTGTAACTAAGTTTCAAAAAGTGTAGGGGTTAATTGATAAATTTGAAAAAATGTAGGGGTTTAATTGTTAAGTTTCGAAAAGTGCAGGGGGTGAATTGTTAAATTTTGTAAAAGTGTAAGGGGGTTAATTGTAACTAAGTTTCAAAAAGTGTAGGGGTTAATTGATAAATTTGAAAAAATGTAGGGGTTTAATTGTTAAGTTTCAAAAAGTGCAGGGGGTGAATTGTTAAATTTTGTTAAAGTGTAAGGGGGTTAATTGTAACTAAGTTTCAAAAAGTGTAGGGGTTAATTGATAAATTTGAAAAAATGTAGGGGTTTAATTGTTAAGTTTCAAAAAGTGCAGGGGTGAATTGTTAAATTTTGTAAAAGTGTAGGGGGTTAATTGTAACTAAGTTTCAAAAAGTGTAGGGGTTAATTGTTAAATTTGAAAAAAATGTAGGGGTTTAATTGTTAAGTTTCAAAAAGTGCAGGGGTGAATTGTTAAATTTTGTAAAAGTGTAGGGGGTTAATAATTAAATTTCAAACGTGTAGGGGTGAATTGTTAAATTCGTAAAAGTATAGGGTGTTCATTGTTAAATTTCAAAAGTGTATGGGGTGAATTGTTAATGTTATAAGGCTGTAGGGGTTAATTGTTAAATTTCTCAAAGTGTAGGGGGTGAATTGTTAAATTAATAAAAATGTCAAAATAAAATTATCTAACAATCATGTCAAAACAAATTTGCGAATGTTTTATCTAACAATCATGTCCAAAATCAATATATCAAATAAATTATCTAAAAAAAATTACATTTTTTTCGGAAAAATCCAAAAGAGCCGCAACTCAGAGGCGGTAGTCTGGGAAAACATCCGCGACTCACGGCGGACCTTTTTATAAAACATCCGCTCCTTAACAGGCGGATGTTTTATAAACGCTGGAGTCGCGGATGTTTTTCTTGATTCAAAAAAAAAACGTCAAATTGAAACAATTTTACGTTCAGATCTCTAATCTATTCCAAAATTGAAACAGAAGAGGTGAGAGATTGACATGCCTGGAAGTATCCAACTTGAGATTTACGCCGTTTGAGTTGGAATGAGTGAGGAGAGAGATCTTTCTTGATTTGAGTCAAGCGGAGAGAGAGAGAGAGAGAGATGAGAGAGAGAGGCAGGGATTGAGGGAGAGAGGCGGGGCGAGAGAGAGCGAGAATCGCTTAGAGAGAGAGAGAGAGAGAGAGAGAGAGGGAGGCGGGTTGGGGTGGGGTGGGTGTTAGTTTAGGGAATTAAATGATGAGGGTAGTTAGGTCATTTTATTTTTTAAATGGTGTTGCGTTCAGGGTTTTAGGTGTTGCGTTTAGGTGTTCTGTATTGGTTATAAGTAAAGGTGATAATTTTTGCCCAAACCTATTTATCCGTTTATTAAAAAATAGGTATGAATACACTTAAAATTTTAAATAGGAATGTCTATTTATAACCATTAAATTAATGGACTAAATGGACACATTGAATTCTATTCTAATTCCATGAAGTTTGGTTCTGTTGAAAGGTTCATTCTTCAGTTAATTGTGGGATGCAAACCCCGCTATCTCTTCTTATTATTCATTTGCTTGTCTTTTCACTTTCCTGCTTGATCAATTGTACGTGCCACTATAAGAAATTAAGAATGCTTGATCAAAGCAATTCTTAACTTTTATGAACCTTAAGTTAGCCTTTATTTACAGAAATTTTTGATTAGGGCCTTTCACATCTAGCTCTGAAGAAATGGTTCGTCAGATTTCTGCATTTGTTCATTCCAACATGCTGTTCATTTTTAAGTAGCAAGGTGTTCATATTTGTGAATGTGAGAGAGCACATAGTGAGATCCTGCTTGTCATAATTGCTTTCCACACTAGCATATACTCCCTTCTCCGTTCGAATAGAAAGTCTTTGTTCTGAAAGTTAATTTCTTTAAGAAAAATGATATTTTTAATAGTTTATTAGTAATAAAATAACATTTTTATACCTTAATTTTTAAAAATGAACTATTTAAATGAAATATCCAAAAATGAAATGATAGACTTTTTGTCTAGAAGAGAATGAGTATATCTTAATTTGAGTTTTCTTTGTATTTTTAGCTGGATGTACCGGCGAATGGCCAAAAACGATGTATGTTACCGTTGTTGATGTTTTTTAAATCATATGACTTGATTCAAGAACATGAAAATGATGTACCTTAATGTTGCTGTTTGAAGTTGGTCCGGAGTAATTACAATGTAGCGGTAATATATAAATGTAGCGGTAATATATGCAGGAAAACTCTCCTCCTAGTTCCGGCTAGATGGTAGGCGTCTTTTCAGCACCGTGAGTTTCTTAGTCATTGCTTAATAGGTTAAATTGATGCCTACATCAAACCCCACTGATCTTAATTTATTTTTTGAAGTTTTGATTTTGTGGCTTACGGTGACCGGAAAAGTAAGGGAGACGAATATGAGAAGAAAGGGGGAGTGATAATTGTGAGAAAGAGAGCGAGGTAAAAAGAAAATTGGTTTGATTTTCGGTGGGCTGAAAGAGAAGATAGATTAAAGGGTTGGATTTATGAGGAAATAGATTGGGGGATGAAAAAATGAGAGTCGATCTGTAGGAGGGAGAGAAGAAAAAAAAGAAAGGAAGAAAAAATGGTTGCAGGTCTGCCAAATAGAGAGAAGTAAGACGGAAAAAAAAATGAAGAAGAATGAGGCTGTCTCCAAACTCATAATTTAGAATGAGGGGGGACTAGGGAAGATAGGTAAAATTGTAGGTTATAGGGGCAGTAGATAGATGTAATAATTTTTTTGTTTGTTTTTAGTTCTAAACTTGACTGGTTTATTGTTTTTTTTTCTTTTATATAGAGGATCAGTAGTGGTTCCCCACTTACCCCCTTGGTGACTCAAACTCACGACCTATTAGGTATGGGTGAAACGTCTTACCACTAAGTTGCACTTACTTGTCTGGTTTATTACTTTGGGGTTGTTGGGAATTGAGATTAGTGGTAGGTTTTAATATTTCTGTTCATTTTACAAATATAGAGAAATGTTTGATAAAATGACAAATATATATGTATGGCTAGTTACAATGTAATTTTTAAATAATTACAATGTAGCGGTAATATATATATGTCCATTTAGTGTCCGCCTATATATGTCCATGTTATTAAATGGATACTCATTTGTCCGTCTATTTAAGCACATTGCTCATATGAGCGCCGCCCACACCCGTCCATTTATTACCTCTAGTTAGAGCTGTTAAAACAGGTTGTGCTAGCTTGCCCCGCCACCTAAAAAAAGTGGATTGGGTTAGAAAAATATGAACCCACTAGGAGGTGGGTCAAACGAGTAAAGCTCGCGTCGGGTTGCGGGTTGAGGCAAGGGGACGGGTTGGTTCACCATATAGTAGGTGCAAATAGCACAAGCCACAAGTTTAAAACTATGACCTTAAAACTTTTTTCGCTCAAAATGTAAAATTATTTTTTATATCTGAAATATTAATAAATGATTGTGAATACGTTAAAAAGTGACACTTACAACAACAACATATGTCAAAATAAGATAGATTAACCGCAATAATGACGGGAAAAAAGTTATAAGAACATACAAAAAGAGTAATGATAAAATGATTTTTTATTTCTATTTTTTTCTCATTTTATACGATTAATATTAGAGAAAATTGTTAAAATATGCTATTTAGAATATAATTGTAAAAAATATATTTTTAAATGAATTGTGAGATTTTTTTGTGTTATTTAGTATTATTTATTTATTTTATTACTCCCTCCATCCCAAAATTATCGTCTGGGTTAACTTGATGTATGGTTTAATAAAACATATTTTACTGAATTATTAATATTGGAATAGTGTGTGGTTTCCTTTAAAACTCATGAATATGTGACATAAAATTAAAGTAAGAAGAAAAAGTATGGTAAAGTGATAAAAATGATAAACTCCCTCCGTCCCTAAATTATCGTTTTTCTTTCCTTTTTTGTCCGTCCCAAAATAATTGTCCAGTTTGAAACTTACCTTTTTAGGACATCACTTTTACCACTTTACCCTTATTTTGTCACCATATTTTAATTATGGACTACATACACATGAGCTTTAAAGAAAACTATACATTAAACCAATATAAATAATCAAATCAATTGTTTTTTCTTAAACTGTGCACCGGGTCAACCAGGACGATTATTTAGGATCGAAGGGAGTACTAAAAATAAAACTTTGAAAGAAAATAATTATTTTAAAACGGACGAAAAAATAAAAACAAGATAATAATTTTAATTTTGGAACGGAGGGAGTAATTGTGAGAAAAAATTGGTGGATTCACCCGCCTACCTCACAACTTATAATGAGATGGGCTGGGTTGATAATTTTCATACCCGCTATATTCGTTGCTTGACTCGCCCCGTCCCGTCCCGCCGACCCACATCTAGTTATAAGAAAGAGAAAGAGGGGTATCCGTATCCGTATGGTTAATGGAGAAGCGTGTTGGGGCTTTCTGCAATGATGTGTTGCTTTCTCTCTTTTCTTTTCTTTCCGTCTCTTCTTTAGTGGCTCAATCTTCGAGGTTCGGTAAGAGAAACCCAGACAAAAGGAAAGACTAGGACCAAGCCAAGGACTTGATGACTTGTATCAAACTATCAATGGTGATTCTGGTTTATGGATATTGGATAGCAGCTATGGTTATCAAGGCTATTTTCTTTTTTGACGGTTTAAATTTTAATAGAAAAATTTTGTAAGAGAAAAATTACGGGTCGGAATAATTTGGAAAGTTTTCAATCACTTTACGTTCTAATATTTTTTTTAACCCAAAAAAAAAAAAAACACTTTTGATGTATCGTAATATATATCATTTGATAAGGCTATACATTTATTGATATTAGAGGATGCACGAATTTTTGCATCGCGATACATGACATGATAGAAAATATTTTTTTACAGTTTAAAAAAATATAAAAATATAAAGCGGTGTAAAATTTCCAAAATTGTAGCAACCTAAACTTCTCCCAAGTTAAAGTCCCAAAACTTAAAGAGTGTGTTTGGTATGAGTGTTTATAGGTTGATTTTTTGTTTTTGATTTTCGTTTGATAATAATTGAAAAGAAGTAAAAGAGATTAAGAGAAACTAGTAGGATTAAAGAGAAAATATATAACCACCGCCCAAAAATAGGAAAAATTAGGGTTAAAGGCCAATCCAATTGATGAGACTTGGCCATAGGTATCAAAACATAATTTTAATACATATTGGTCAGTATTTATGGGTACCAAATTATCATCACCACCATATGTATCAAAATTTGATGTAATAATTATTTTGAAAAAAATTATATACAACACATCATGACATAAAACAAAATTAAAATACTCTCTCCATTCCGAATAAAGAGTTCAGTATTCTATTTTAAGATGTTTTTACTTAAAGAGCCCACACTCAAATATTAAGATATAAAATTGTCAATTTATTATTAATGAACAACTACTAAAAGTGTTATTTTCTTAAAAAACTTGACTTTTAAATGTGGATTCTTTGCCCGATACGAAGGAAGTATTAATGAATAATAATTTACCAACACAAATCATGACATAAATACATGATCAAAACAATGGTATCAAAATTAGATGTATCAAAATTAGATGTGATACTACGAAATGTATCAATTTGCCTTCCTAGTACTATACCTAATTTGACATCATTCACTTTAATCATTGGAGAGTCTACTACTCTGGCATAACTATCAAAATTTAATTTTGATCATTATCATTGGACTTACCATAACCTAGTAAAATGGTTTATTTATAATTGAGTTATTCACACCATTGGTCCCTTGACTTTGAGTCATTCTCACCATTAGACTCTTAAGAAATTTTCGTAATAATTTAATCTAAAAACTTTCAATTATTCACGGTCGTAGTTTTTTTTTATGGATGTCGCTAAAGAAATACCGTTAAGTGGCCAATGTCCCTCCCCCATGCGTTTAGTAATGGCTATAATGAAATTTTCTCAAATATAACTTATATCACAAATTGCAATTGAGTCCCTAAAGTTTAAAAAAAGACCACAAGATCATCTTTCACAAATGTCTTGGACGGGGGATCGATCTCTCCTCAACTCCTCAAACCCACCAAAATTTTTAACTCCTTTTATAAATAAAATGGTAGAGCTTGAAGAGAGATTCCATGCGCGTGCAAGAAAAAGGCAGAAGATGAGTCATAATTCGCACTGCACATGCTTGGACGTAAATAGTAACCGAGTGAATCTTTAATTTCATTTGAATGAAGTAATTGAGATTGGATTATGGAGTTGGGTTCAGTTGCCATCATTTTGAAAATGTTTGGGATGGATCGAGATTTATTAATTTAAGGCAAATGAGACATCGGGTTCAGGAGGTTGGCAGTGAGAGCAGAGTTGAATTTCATGAAGGAGGATGGGAATGTTTCGCGATGGGTGATAGTGGTTGTGTCGCCGTAGCGGTGGTGATTATTGTCTCTAATCTCTATTATTGTGTTGGGATTTACAGGCAGCGAGGACGGATATAAAGGAAGGGAGGTGGCGAACAAACGAAGAAGGATGAGGCGGTGTTGGGTGTACTTATTATTGTAATGAATGGTATGCTGGCGAGAATTTTGAAGTTGAATAAAATACTGAAGCCTTCAAGGATTTTCAATCCTCCTTCCAAAACATATGGAGAAGAATGCCTTCTTGTATTTTTTTTCAAACCCTAAGAACTCGATTGTAAATTGTTATATAATTTAGCTTAGAGAAAACTTCATTTTAATCCTTACTAACTGCACATGAGAGATATATGGACAACTTAAAATTATTTTGCTAATGACATCCATAAAAAAGATTGAAAATATAAAATTTTGAAAATTTTAAAACTCAATTGTTATGAAAATTTCTTAAAGAACTAGTGATGAGAATAACTCAAAGTCAATGACCAATGGTATGATTAACCCTTTATAATTTGAAAGTTCGATGACACCTTGAATTTTTTTGAAAATCTGAGCGACCAAATATGGGTTTTGCGCACTTCGCTATCCTGTTGGTGATAAACTCCATCTCTTCTATATATATATATATATATATATATATATATAAAAGTAGGGTAGTCCATATAGGAAAAAATCTTACAAAAACTTTGTTTCCTAAAATAGAAACTCCTAATAACAAGAAACAATTAATAAATTTTTTAATTTAATAATTCAAAAACTCCATGGAACTTTCACCATCAAATATCCCGATTTGCACAGTTTTTCAATTTTCGGTTGTGTCAAATGAAAATGAATCAACACATTGTAAATGATGATTAATGAAAATGGATTAGCTCACAACATGAACTATCATACATTGAAATATTGTATTAAAAAAATCAAGTAAATCAAGAAATACCCAAAATTTGAGATGTAAAAAAAACAATTGACAAATTCGAAGTAGTATGAAATAAAAATTACCAGAAAAAAATTATCTTTCGAGAATATTAAATGATTAAACCGGAGATTTATCTACAAGTAAATAACAAAAATCGATATATAAAAAATATTAACAAATTTACAGTAGATCTGAATGTCAAAGATGTTTTTTTATACGAAATAATTAAACAAAATATTTTATATGATTTCATTAGATCCGAATGAAAAATCACCCAAAAAATATAATCAATTTTTTTTTCATCAGAATAAAGTTGGAAATTAGAGAAAAAGAGATGGATCGAGCGAGATACGGAGTGAGAGGACGAGAGCTTATTGTCGTGTGGACGGTGAGTGTTTGAGAGATCGCCAGTGAAAATAAGGGAGATTGTCAGTTGGGGTTTTCTATTTTCCTCTCCTTGTTTCTTCATTTTTATTTGTGTAGTTAACAGGGGATTATTGAGATACCACGATAATGACATTTCGATTTGTTCATAATATTATTATTTTTCGATATAATTCTCATTTGTAGTATATTTTTTTAATTGTTTATTACTCCCTCCGTCTCAAAATTATCATCTGGTTTGACTTGGTGCACGGTTTAAGAAAACTCATTTGACTGAATTATTAATATTAGTTTGATGTGTAGTTTACTTTAAAACCCTTGTGTATGAGGCTCATAATTAAAATAAGATGAAAAATTAAGAGTATACTGGTAAAAGTGTTGTCTCAAAAAAGATAGTTTCAAACAAAAAAATTATTTTGGGACGGACGAAAAAGGAAAGCATGACAATAATTGTGGGACAGAGGGAGTACTTTTCATATAATGCAATTAATTACTACTCCCTCCGTCCCTAATTTATGTTCTGGCTGACAAGCACCGCTAAAAACCGATTTGACCGATTATTAATATTGGTTTAATGTGTAGTTTCCTATAAAGCTCATATGTATGTGGCCCATAATTAAAGTAGGGTGAAAAAGTAAGGGTAAAATGGTAAAAGTGATGTTCTAAAAAAGTAAGTTTCAAAGTGGACAATTATTTTGGGACGGACGAAAAAGGAAAGGAGGACGATAATTTAGGGACGGAGGGAGTATATGACAATATATTCACCATATTTTAATTGACTATGAATGCTAGGTTTAGAACTATTTCTAAAATTATTGCTACAATTAAGATTTAGTGAAGGACAAAATTGTTTTTATTTTCTAAAAAATTGACTTTATTTTCTCAGATCTTAAATATACAAGTCTCTAATTTTTAAATCAAAACAAAACATTTTTTTATATCAAAAGTAGTTGTCTCCAACAATATTATTATTATTATTTGAAATTTTGTTTTTCTTCTTTATTTCGCTTGAGTATAAGTTAATTGAAAAAATTGTATAGTCGTGCGTTTCGCACGGGTGTAAAACTAGTTATTATTAAAGAATAACAAGTCATTGGTTTTAAAATTTAGGCCTATATATATATATATGTGTGTGTGTGTGTGTGTGTGTAATAGAGTAAAGATTTTGAACAAAAGATAGATAAATATATTGTTTTCTTACTTTAAAACTGAATTATATAAATTAAACTTGAGTAAGTCTCATGTACATCAATTTTAAATTGGAAGACGGAGCCCTATTATCTCAAAACTCAATCTACCAACAAGCAACACGGGTGGGTTAGTTAAGAGAATCTTTCTTACGAAAAACATATGTAAAACATTGATACTTAATACAACACTTTTTAAACAAAGTAGACCAAATTGTCCTTTGCCATTTTATGCGTAAATGAAAAAAAAATTTATTTTTTTTCTTTGTTTGGGACTGCTCCCAAACCAGCTCCAATACCTTTTTTTTTTTTTAGGACTGCTCCTGAACTAGTTCCATTGCCTAATTTTTTTTGTTAAGGTTAATATAATATTTTTACAACAAAAAATATTGTTTTATTAAATATTTAAGAGGTGTTTGTATTAAGTATCGGCCAAACCGTATTTCTTAAGTTTTGGGAATTAAAATTAATGTCTAAAAAAAATCTATTGAAATAGGTCATGTGAGCAAAAGATGCAAAAGCGTGCGTGTCGAAAAGAAATAATTAGGTTGGAGGTTGGACCCCAGGTACGAGCCAAGTATAGTTGGCTTTTGAGTTTTGAGTGAGCACTGAGCAGTCGGCGTTTGGAATATGAGGATCTCTTGTCTTGCTGGGGGGAGGGGCGGGGGAATGGTCATTTTCGTTTATCATCATGTACTACTAATTCACAAACAAACACAACTCCTCCTAGCTCTTGTACCATACAAACACACTGTAAAAAGCTGTTTCATCATTCTAGTCAAAGTCAGAATCCCAACCCTACGCTACACTACACTACAGTGATCATCTTCACTATCCAAAAGTAGCTTCAATTCATCCCAGCATGCAACAGCAGACCATTTTTCCTTTATTGGAACTCAACTACTATCATCTCTCTCTCTCTCTCTTCCACAGACATAATACGGAGTAGTATTATGGAGCAGCATGCCTAGTTTGTATCAAGTACTAATACTCCTTCCTATATATTTATGTATCTTGCACTAGTAGACTAGTAGTAGAGTTTACTGTTTAGCTGATGGGACCAGTCTTGGGCATTGGTGGTACAATTGCCTTTCTCCTAGTCCTAGCCAACTCCTTTTTTGTTCCTATATTTTCATACACACTACTCCTATATCAGAGGTAATTGGAAATGACTGCTCCCATGATCCCATCACACCATCTCCAAATCTACTTCTCAATACTAATTTATTTAATAAACGTACTAAATGTTTTATATTCCCTCTCTTCTTCCTTCGATTATCTTTTATAAATTTGCACACAGATTAAATAATTTATAAAAAAAACTGATTGACTCTTATTTAAGTATATTATTGTTGATGAATTTTATGATTTTTTTTTCTTAACATCTCTCTTAAATTTTTTTTTTCTCCAAATTTGAACAATGCATCTCTAATTAGGAGCAATTAATAAGGGCAACTTTGACAATGGTGAACATTTATAGCATTTATTTTGAGATATTTTTTTTAAAACATAATTTATTTTAGGACAAATATAGTAATCAATACATTTCTTAAACAATAATTTGATATCTATTATTTTTAATTATGAAGTACGTAAGTCTTGATACTTAAAAATTATCACTAATTGCATATTTTATAATTTTGAAAAAAACAATATACGTCAAAATGAAACACAATAAGTAATCAAAACATAACAATAATTTAAAAAAACAGAGAGTAACACAATATTAAAGAAGTTGTAAGCGTGACCGATGTAACCCACCTACATATATACTTTTACCATTGAGTGTAGCGTGTGATAATTTTGAATTAGACTGAATTGAATGATGAAATGACTTTCAATTGAATGTGTTCAATTCAATATCAATTTATGCATTAATATTTTCAGATTCGTGATTTCAATTCCGATCCTGTTGACATTACTAGAGTTCAACATCAAGCACACAATGTCCAATCTCAATGTATGAAGAGAGATTTACAGAGATTTCATAGTGCAACCAGAATACCATTTGTTGATATATGGAGATGAGCTTCCAGTACCTTCCAGTTACTTCCAGTTTCTAGTTTCCAGTTATAGTTTGTTTATTAAACTACAAGGGTGTACATGTAAATTTGTAAATCAAGTGGTTGTGTTAGTTAGAGGAGGCAGAAGTGGTTAGCAGTCGGTTTTAAGGAGTAGTTACTGCAATGTATTAATAGGCAGTTAGTTGTTTAGTCTGTAATCAAGAAATCGATTCCCTTAATGGAAATTCCCCTTCTTCCAAATTCTTTCTCAATCTTCACATGGTATCAGAGCTCACGATCAGCTCTTGAATTTTAATTCGACTTCTTCACTAGTTGAAATTGATTAGGAATCGTTCCAATTCATTCTGATTTGGAATATTGCAATTCAATTTGGTGTTACGATCAGTTGAAGATCGATATTGCTGTAATTCTGGTGGAGCCATGGAGAGCAACAATGGCGAACATACTAGTAACGATGATCAACAGGCCACTCCCATCAACGATGCTGGAAGGGTTCAGTAGACTATTTTGATCAATGATACTGGAAGGAGCTCCACTTCAATGGAGATCCCAATAGACTTGAACATGCACCCCTTGTTTCTCCACAACAATGACCATCCAGGACTGTTGTTAATCTCCACAAAGCTTACTGGAAGTGACAACTACAGTGCGTGGTCCAGGTCAATGCAAATCTCTTTATCTACCAAGAATAAATCCTCTCTTATCAATGGTAGCTTTCTAATACCTGATGCAAATTCTCTGTTATTTCCTATATGGGCTAGGGCAAACGATATGGTTATTTCATGGATCTTTAATGTTGTATCAGAAGAAATAAGTAGTAGTTTGAGATACATTTCATCTGCATATGTAGTCTGGATTGAGTTAAAGGAAAGGTACGCTAACATAGATGGCCATAGGATCTTCCAACTAGAGAAATATCTACATAAACTAGAGCAGGGAGATGGTTCTATAGAGTCATACTACCATAAGATGAAAGGATTGTGGGATGAAAGCACTGCATTGGATCGTGTTCTGTTGCCGCACAAAATACTAGTGGAACAAAGGAAGAAGTTAATGCAATTTCTAATGGGGTTGCATGATAGCTATGCAAATATAAGGGTCAGATTTTAAGGATGAAACCACTTCCAAGCATAGGTGAAGCCTACTATATGGTTAGGCAAGAAGAATCTTTGAAGAATAAGTCATATCTCTGAACTTAATGTCATAGCAGCACATGTTTATAATGATCATAACAAAGGAGATAACAAGACAGTTGGAAATTATAGAAACAGTAACAACAAAACTGGTTATGTCAAGACTCCATTTAAGAAGGGTATATTTTGTAATTACTGTAACAAAGAAGGGCATACTAAGGCTGAATGTTATTAGCTTCATGGCTTTCCATTAGGTCATCCTGGATATAATAGTGATACCCATAAACATCACAAGGGCACTGATGGGCAAAAGTTCTCAAATAATGGTAATGGGCACTATGGTTCAAAGGCAATGCAGGTTCAAAGCAAGCCGGAGGAGGTAAAACCGCATCGAAATTCAAAGAACTCAAGGCCCAACTCAATGAGGTCATGACAATGTTGAAGGGACAAGAGCATCCGAGGAGATCTTGCAGCTTTTGCATCCACCACTGGTTCTCATTTTGCAAGTATGAATACTCCAATTGACTGTTATGATAGATTTGTTGCATCTGTTCACAATTATGATGCCACTGCTTGGGTAATAGATGCAGGTGCTACAGACCACATCTGCATTTCCATCCATCTCATGCATTCTATTGTAAAATTGTCTAATCCTATCATTTTGTCTCTCCCTAATGGTAGTCATGCTGTTGTTACTCATAAAGGATCTGTGTTGTTAACTCCCACCCTAACCATTCATGATGTGCTCTTAGTTCCCACCTTTAGGTTCAATCTGCTTTCTATTTCTAAGATTCTTACACAAACTCCATATCGTTGAATTTGATAAGTACAAGTGTATTTTTCAGACCGTTGCAGAGGATTATAGCCACGGTGACCTGCGAGAGAGTTGTTTCTATTGCAAGGACAACACTGTCACAAGACTTGGCGTAACCTAACCGGCCATGTTGCTACCACCTCTACTATTCAACCTTCTAAGCTCTGGCACAGAAGATTAGGGCACTCTTCTTTGCACACTCTGAAGAGAATTCCTCAATTGTCTTCTGTTTTTCATTCCAAGTCAATGAACTTTGATTGTATCTCATTTTGTTCTAAATGTCCCATTGCTAAGCAACATAAACTCTCCTTTCCTACTAGCAATTCATATAGTAGTCATTGTTTTGATCTGATTCATTGTGACCTATGGGGTCCATATAGAATTTCCACTATGAATGGTTGTAAATACTTTCTTACAATTGTGGATGATCATTCAAGATGTGTTTGGACCTTTTTACTTTCTACCAAATTTCATGTCTTCAAATTACTACAGAACTTTAATGCTTATGTCCATACTCAATTTCGGACCCGGCATTAAAGCTTTCGTCCGATCATGGTACTTGAATTTTTCAACCAAGAAGTGGTTCCTTTCCTAGTAAGCTTAGGTATTACCCATCAGTCCTCTTGTCCCATCACTCCTCAACAAAATGGTGTTGTGGAGAGAAAGCATAAACATCTTCTTGAGATGACTAGAGCCTTAAGATTCTAGGCAGGTCTCCCTAAGCATGTTTGGGGTTACTGCCTCCTCACTGCAACATACTTAATCAATAGACTACCTACCAGTGCTACTGCTTTTCAAATTCTCTTTGAAATATTACACCACACTCAAGTTGACTATTCTCACCTGAAATCATTTGGTTGTCTATGTTATGCTTCATTTCATCCCCATGATAAACTGGAAGCTAGGGCTATTAAATCCCTGTTTCTTGGCTATCCACTTGGTCACAAAGGTTACCTTCTATACAACCTCCAAACCAAAACCACCTTCATCAGTAGACATGTCATCTTTCATGAGCATATCTTTCCCTTTCTATCTCCCTCATCTACAGTTCCCACATCTGTTCATCCTAGCAGTTCCCTACAATGGCCTGTTGATGATCTTCCCTTTCCTACTGCCACTAATCCAACTACTTCTCCAGTTTCCTCTTCTCATTCCATTCCTCCTTCTCCAGTCTCTCATTCTCCTCCAATCCCTTCTTCTCCAACCAATCCTTCCTCCCCTTAGAAAGTCCATCAGACTTAAAACACCTTCTGTCCTTCTCAAGGATTTTATTGTGCCACCTCTTCATAAAGCCAAAGCTTGTACACATACATCATTCATCAATGCATTGAGTAGTCATGTAGAACCCACATCTTACACTCAAGCAGTGAAACATCAACATTGGGTTGATGCAATGAATAAGGAATTGGCAGCTTTGGAGGCAAACCATACTTGGCAAGTGGTTCCTCTCCCACATGGAAAAAGGCCTGTGGGATGTAGGTGGGTATATAAGGTCAAGTACCTTGCAGATGGTAGTGTTGAAAGGTACAAGGCCAGACTAGTAGCTAAGGGGTACACACAGTCAGAGGGCATTGATTATCAGGAAACCTTTTCTCCTGTAGCTAAGATGGTATCTGTCAGAACACTTCTTGCACTTGCTGCTGCTAGAAACTGGGAGGTACACCAATTGGATGTAAACAATGCTTTTCTTCATGGGGATTTGGAAGAAGAAGTATACATGTCTATTCCTTCAGGTTATGCTGCTAGTTCTGGAATGGTCTGTAAACTTCAGAAATCATTATATGGACTCAAACAGACATCTAGACAATGGTTTGCCAAATTGACTGAGGCCCTTCTTCAACTAGGTTTTGCTCAGTCCCATGCTGACTACTTAATGTTTACCTTGACCAAAGAGTGTTCATTCACTGCTATCTTAGTTTATGTAGATGACATTATAGTCACAAAGCAATGATTCCTCTGCCATTGCATCTCTCAAACAATTTCTGGATGATAGGTTCAGCACTAAAAACCTAGGCCCCATAAAGTATTATTTGGGCATTGAAGTTTCCAGGTCTTCACATATGTCAAAGGAAGTATGCCCTTGACTTGATAGTCACTGCTGGGCTTCAAGATGCTAAGCCACTCTCCATTCCCCTGGATCCCAATGAAAAGCTCTTGTCCACTACAGGGACTCCTTTAACAGATCCTTGTTTCTACAGACAACTGGTTGGCAAGCTTTTATATCTTACTATTACAAGGCCTGATGTTGCCTTTGCTGCCCATGTCCTCAGCCAGTTTGTTCACACCCCTACAACAGCTCATCTAAAATCTATGTTCAGAGTTCTGAGGTATATCAAGGCCTCTCCTAGTCTTGGTCTGTTCCTCTCTTCATCCAGTGTTCTTAAGCTTAGGGCTTATTGTGATAGTGACTGGGCTGGTAACCCAAATGACAGGAAGTCTGTCACTAGATATTGTCTAATGTTGGGAGACTCTTTATTATCTTGGATGTCCAAGAAACAGCCTGTCACAGCCAGGTCATTTGCAGATAGCGGTGGCAAATCGGTCGTGCCGTGCCCTTATCGGGCTAGCACGATAAGCTTCGGAACGAACACGGCACGATAAGGTTATCGTGCCTAAAACCAAAACCCAAACACGGTATGATAAAAACCCGAAAACACGACATGCTAAGCACGATAAGCAAAAACGGTCGGGTTTTTTTGTTAGGCACGATAAGCCCGTTAAACATGATTTTTATAGTCATATATCTAGGCGGCTCATACTGCTTTCTCCCTCTGAAAACATAATGATATCAAAATACGTCTCAGGAGCCCATCCCACCTAATGTGTGCAATTTTACTTTACTTTAATCTGTCCCTTCCATTTAGTTATTGATGACTAGCATCATTTGTTGTGCTGTAATTTACTTAAATAGATACTCACTTGGAGGAAAGCTTATTGCACGGTTAGGTCTAGATTATATGAGGCCACATCCATCTCACGCCATTAGAGTAAGAAATGAAAACAGATGAAAAACGGGTTTCGTTCATGTGTTCAAGACCTACAGATAGATTCCCCTCATTAAGGATATCGCTAGGAACATTGGTGTTGCCAGTGAACAAAGATATGGAACAATATTTTACAGAGACTGTTGCTATAGTTAAAGACCAATAACCCCCCCCCCGGTGCGTGTGTGGGGTAAAGAAAAAGAAGACAAGAAAATGGAGATGTCAAGAAATCTATCAACAAGAACAAGTACTGTAGAGAGAGGGGATTGCTCCGATTACTTTTCTTCGGAGTTCGGACTTCGAAGTTGTTCTTCCGTCTTCGGTGTAGACTGTAGAGAGAGAGGGATTGTGCCGGTGAGTGAGAGTCGTTGAGACCTGAGGGAGAGCAGGTGGAGGCAGAGGCGAGGCTGGCGGTGGGCGGTGGGCGATCCGAGAAGAGAGTGAGAAATCGACTGGGACTCGGCGTCGGAGTTGTTCTTCCGTCTTCTGTAGGCTGTAGAGAGAGGATTGTCTTGGGTGAGTGAGAGTCGTTGAGACCTGAGGAGAGCAGGTGGAGGCAGAGGCGGAGGCCAACTGGCGATGGGCGGTGGCTGATCTGAGAAGAGAGAGCGAGAAATCGACGGGGGACTCGGCAGTCGGCTACTCGGTTCTTTCGCTGTAGAAAGAGAGTGAGAGACGAGAGAGTTACAAGTTACAACACTCTCTTTAGTTAATAAGTTTCTTTTTAGTGTTTCTACAATTTATACCTAATATTTTATCGTGCTTATCGGGCTGGCACGATAAAAACCCGATAATGACCCGAATCTTAACGTGCCTTATCGGGTCGGCACGATAACGGCCCGAACCCGATAAGCCCCGGCCCAAACCCTATAATTTCGTGCTGTGTTCGTATCGGTCAATCGTGCGTGTTCGTATCGGTCAATCGTGCCGTGCCTTAAATTGCCACCCCTATTTGCAGAAGCTGAGTACAGAGCTTTAGCCACTGTTAGTAGTGAAGTTCTTTGGCTTCATGCCCTTCTCAAAGATCTACAGATTCCTATCTCCTTGCATGTTCCTGTTTACTATGACAGTTCTGCTGCCATTGCTATTGCCTCCAATCCAGTATACCATGCTAGAAAAAGCACATTGAGTTAGATTGTTATTTCGTCAGAGAAAAGGTTAACAGGGTCTCCTTAAACCTCAGCATATTCCTTCTCGACTCCAGTTGGCAGATATCTTTACTAAATCTCTTGGTAAAGTCCCACACTGCTTTCTTTTGTCCAAGCTGTAAGTGTTTGCTTTGCCCCCACTTTTAGCTTGCGAGAGGGGTGTTGACATTACTAGAGTTCAACATCAAGCACACAATGTCCAATCTCAATGTATGAAGAGAGATTTACAGAGATTTCATAATGCAACCAGAATACCATTTGTTGATATATGGAGATGAGCTTCCAGTACCTTCCAGTTTCCAGTTATAGTTTGTTTATTAAACTATAAGGGTGTACATGTAAATTTGTAAATCAAGTGGTTGTGTTAGTTAGAGAAGGCAGAAGTGGTTAGCAGTCGATTTTAAGAAGTAGCTACTGCAATGTATTATTAATAGGCAGTTAGTTGTTTAGTCTAATCAAGAAATCGATTCCCTAATGGAAATTCCCCTTTTTCCAAATTCTTTCTCAATCTTCACAGATCCATTGCAATTTAAACTTGTATATCTCTTCCGCTTCTTTCTTCCTCATTCACCTTTTTCTTCTTCCTCCATTCCAGTATCATAATCCCCCACGATGAAGCGTTATCTCAACAATTGTAATTTTCAAACAATTTAAAAAGAATACGCTGCAAGAAATGCTTGGGAGAAGATGAAACTTGAGTATTTTTGTCTTAAAAAGGTATCAATCGACAATTTCTCTAACATAATATATGGTTTTTTAAAGCGTATGAACATGTGATCCATACTTAAATAGGAAAGAAAATAAGGATAAAATGATAAAAATATTTTAAATTATAAATAAGATAATTTTTTTGGATCGATCGAATATAAAAACAGAACAATAACTTTGAGACTAATGAATAATTTTATGTATTTTTTTTAAGTTACGTTTATTTGATAGGGCTTTCCTTTTTAAAGAAACAGAGGGACTAATTTTAATTGTGGAGATTTCAGGTCCATTCATTTTCCAACCATCTCTTAAGACCAAAAGGAGATAAAAAGAAATTTACTTTTTTTTTTTTTTTAAGGTTCTTTAATCAATTAACGAAGTTGCGTTGAGTTTGAGGGAATGAACATTTCTTTTTCCGACAAATCATTGATCATTATTGTTTCTTCACCATGTCAAATGCATGTCAAATAAAATAATAAAGTATATTACTCCCTTCCTCAAAGTTAATTTTTTTTTAAAAAATAATATTTTAAGTATTCTATTAATAACACTTTTATGTAAAAAAAAATTTTAATAAACTATTTAAATAAAATATCAAAAAATAAAATAGTGAATTCTTTACCCGAAAAGAATATTAATTAACACTACTTGCTGACGGGTGTTAAGGGTCCACCAAGGATTTTCTCGTCCTCTTCTACTGCACAGAGGACGGGGGCCCAGCCCAATCAAATATAGGATGGAAGCAATCATAATGTTTGTCCCGTAATTATAGCACATAAGAATCAAGGAAAGTTTATTTTCTTGGAATAATTACAAGTCGGTACATTTTTTAAAACATTTTTTCAAATCAATCAATCAATTTTTTTGACATATCTTTTAGGTACATTTTTAGGATAAATGTACATCATTGCCCCCAACGCTCACTCTCTCTCTCTTCTAAATCAAACAGATCGGGCCGGATTTCGCAATATTCTTAACAATTGAAAATGAGAGTGAGGTACAAAAAAAATTATTATTTCACCAATTAGCTGAGTGAATTCAATCCACCTTCTTAAATAGTTGTACTTGAGTCAGCTAAATCAATATCAAAGAGTCAGAGAGTAAGCCTATCACACGAAAGTACAGTACTTTGTGGCTTCTCCCCCATATATCTCCCTCTCTACCTCACACGCACAGAGTAGCTATCAAATTGAATTCGCGGTGGATACCTCAGTCGCAAAATCGCCGGAATTGAAGACCTCGTCATGGATACTTTCGGGAAAACCCTCCAACTTTACGATGAGCGCATTACCGTCGAGAAGAGCCTGACCGGATCCAGCAAGCCGCCGAATGAGCCAGCTTCGTCCGAGTGCTCGGTGACCGAATCAGAGAGCTTTTCTCCCGCTTGAAAATAGAGCACACAATGCATCAATTGCAGCCAAGTCGGTGAACATCATCCCTCATAAATCAAGGAACCGAGCGAAAATCAAACCCTCTTTCCCCAAACCTTTCTTCCTCCTCCATATCGATAAGCTAGGGCTCGATGATGATGATGAGCTCGTGAAATTCCCCCAATTTCATTTACAGGCGTATTATTAGATTTAGATTGTTTAAGTGATTGATTTAAGTATCTAATTGTGTGTATAACGATGATATGGAAATTGATGTACTTTTTTCCTTGATTCCATTCAATTGTGTTTGTTATCTACTTATCATTTTGATTTTAAATTTTGAAGGTTCTGATGTCAAGCATCAGGTTGATTTCTGATGCCTGGCATCAGGTTGATTTTTGGCATCAGGTTGATTTCTGATGCCTGGCATCAGGTTGATTTTGACATAAGGTTGATTTCTGATGCCTGGCATCAGCTTGATTTTGGCATCAGAGTTTTCATTAATGACATTTTTGTCATTTGGACAAGCAATTTGTAGTTACATGAAATGTCCAAAAAAAATTGATGGTTCTAGATGAAAACATGTTTTCAAAATTGTACCCACTTGAAATTCCCTCTATTTTCTTTCAATGAACATCGATCTATTTTTATTTATTTTTTGAGTAATAATACTAGAGTTATTATTGGTGTTACTAATCTGTTGATAATTTTACTTTGAAAGAAAAATGTATATAATAATAAGATACATGTGTCACTTCAAAGCATAATTATCACTTATCCTACCAATGTTTTTCTTGGAGATATCTCATTTAATGAGTTATTTACAAAAACTATGTTGTAAAATATTTTAAACTTACTTTTCACATTTAATATTAACTTATTAATTATATTCAAATATTTTTGTAATTATTATTAACTCTAATATTAATTATTAGTAATTTTTAAAATATAAATTCTTTAAGTAAAAAACCTACAAAAAAAACCCCACACAAATGGGTTGACCTGACCACTCATTGCATATTTGCAGTCATTTTTGGCTTTGTCCGGACAAGTACGCGATCACATGAAAGCACTCCCAATGAGTAGTTTTTTGAATCATAAATAAATTATGAGTTACAAAAAGATAATGCCTAGTTAACAACAACAATGTGTGGTTCGAATGACCAAAGACATGCCCACGTAATACGTATTTCAAATTTTCAATGACCAGAAGTTATTTAACACCCTCGACTCGAGTATGATTTTGAATTCCAAACCCTCTAGACCGCAATACCAAACTCCCATGTAGATTTGAACAAATCAATATTGAAATTTGAAATCAAGAATTTACTTTACATTTAGCATGTTAAATTCAACGGTAGACAGAGGTTCTCCCAAGTGGGAATTATACAATCTATATTATCGGAAATCAAAGGTTGACACAATAATAGAAAAAATAAAGATGAGTGATGGGCTTGAGAAATTTGCTAGCCGGTCTCTACTACTGCAGTCTGCAGTACACTTAATACACACTTTCATCAAATTCTTCTAATAATACTCTCCCTCTCCCGCCATTAACAACAAGTTTGCCCGTCTTTCAAATTGTTTCATCAACAAATCTTTGTCATTTCGCTTCTGTCTAATTTTTCAATAAAATCTTCAAGACTCGTTTCTATCTAATTTGTTCGAAAATCGTAATTATAGAGGATCGCGCTATAAAATAAAAATGATAGTTACACAATTTGTTTCAATCAAATATGGATGTCAGCCTTTGAAACTTTACAATATTTTGGTTTACAGCACTCGTAAAAGCTTGACGAGAAGCAACACGCGACAAAGACCACTCAAAGAAAGGGGAATTCCAAACTAAAAAAACTAGTTTCTCTGCACCTTCAGGCTTTAGGCTTCACCTACATTGTTTCCAAATTTTACTTGTTCATCTCCTTCTAACATGCTCTGCACGTTTTGCTTTTGCATCTATTACTTTTTACTTTTTACTTTTTACTTTTTACCCATAAACATCGTATACACTATACTAATCTGTTGTCGCAACCCCAAGATGGGTATTCTTTTTCATTTTTATACAGATTTACTAAGGGGAATTACTCTTCAGTTATCATGTCTTAGCGTCAACTTCTAATATGCATTAATAATCAAATGGAATCTGAATTCAAACCATAAATTCATGGTGCCAAATTCAACAAAAACAACCTTTTTCTCAAAAATATTTTTATTGTCAACCAATCAACAGTGAACTAATACTCGCCAAAGAGTCTCTTTTTAAAAGTCAAACTTCTTTTAAGAAAATGATACTTTTAGTAACTAATTAATAATAAAATAACACTTTTATACTTTAATTTTTGAAAATGAACTCTTTAAGTGAAATATCTCAAAATAGAATAGTTGACCATTTGCCCGAACCAATGGAGTATCTTTTAGTGCATTTCAAATTATTTTCTAATTTCTTTTCTCAGAAGTTCTGAGCTTTCTTTCCAAAAAAAAAAGAAAGATAATAATTAAAGCATTTTCTCAATATGTGACCCATTTGCTCAAAACTGTTTTGACAAAATCCAGTTGGGTACAGTGAGGAAGGAAAACAGGCAAAGCTTGACTGGTTTCAAAGTAGAGTGTTGACATATATATAGGTAGATGTCATGTGGGAGGGGCTCAATCTAAATTTTAAACAAACACCTAACCAAATTGGAACGAGGAGGAGGACAATGGTCGTATAGTAGAGATTTGAGGGCAGATCTTCCATTGTCTTCAGTTAGATCAGATGTGACCTCCCAAATAATAATGCAAATAATTATTGTGTTAGTATGTGGAATGGGTCAACCTGAAAAGTCACGAGCTGACATGGTCACAATCAGATAGATTAATTATTTACTCTATGCCAGCTCATCACACTCACAAACTGTTTTTACTTTTACGGAGTACTATATTTTGGATCAATATTTATTTTTGTCCCTCAACTTTTTTCGCTTTTTTAGTTTGGTCTTGCATATTTAATTTTTATTCTTTTGGTTCTACTAATTGTTTTTTTTTTTTTACGGGTTACCGTTACATTTTTCGTCAAAAATGTTATAAAATGTGAAAATTACCCTTTGTATTACCCACATGCCTCGCACATTATGTCCGATTGCAGTCATCCTTGTACATTTTTTTTCATTGCATCCCCAAAATTATCCTTACAATTCATGATTTTTTTTGTGAGATTCACCCCTTTAGGTTCTCTTTCCCTTGCACAAATCTGAATCCAAGTCTTGCAATTTGGAGCCTGATTTCTCAATTTCAAGTGATCTCTCAGATTCCTTGGATGTAACTGCTCATATTATTATTGATTGGGAATATGATCCCCTTTATTTTCTGCTTGTCATTGAAGATATGGAAAGGTGGACGGCGTTGGTATTAAGTCATGTGTGTTTACTCTGATAACAGTATCATTGAGAATTATCAATATTTGTTTGTTGCATTCTGTCGAGCTCTAAATCAATTTTATGGGTTTTGATTTGATTTAGATCTGGGTTTGGAAAGAAATATTTAGATTTATGGGTTTTGATTCAATTTTTCATCTGGATTTCTTGTTCACTATTGATTTTGAATGTTTTTCCAGTAAAGGAGGAGGTGATGATGGTGATTTTCAGTTAGGGACGTGGGTGATGGCGGGAAGCACAAGTCATGTGTTGGACACGTGGTTAGTAGCAAGGATATTTTTGCCATTTCTTTAATCTTTTGACAAAAAATGTAACAGTAACCGTGGAATCTCACAAAAAAAGGAACAAAAAGTAAGACCAAACGAATAAAATTTGAATATGTAGGACCAAACTAAAAAATTGAGGGACCAAAATATATAATAATCCTAATAGTTTCACATCAACATTATCAGTGGGAGTTGGCTGTGAATCTTTGAATCATCGTGTCATCACCTGCCCTGGCTCCCCATTTCGACCTTTTGATCTGCCTTCCTTTAAAGACATCTAAGTATAAGTATATGATTTTTATGGATGCAACCAACCTGGGTCACCCTAGCCGAAACAATAAATCAGCTATGGAGTGCATTCCATCTCAACAGGGAAAAGCACGATATATAAGTTCAAACCGCATCAATTGTAATAACCCCTAAGCACAACAAGAGAAAAAATATTGCCATATCAAAGCGCAACTTTCTCTTTTAACAGTTAACACCTCAATAGTCAATAGTATACCACCAACCAGAACCAGTATTGCTGCATCATTAATTTTGTCTGTAGGGAACCAACTAATCAAAGCAGTCCAAATATTCCTTTACCCTTGAGGCTTGAGGCTTGACCTGCTCCTTAGAAAATGGAGTGATCAACTTAAAGAAGATATGGCATTAACCAATTACACCTACCAAATCAAACAGCATACGACCACAAATTTATTACTTTTTCACTTCAATCATTTTCCTCAGTCTGCTAGTCAACTCTATTACATCTACTTCACTATCCACCACCAAAATCCTTGATTGATGGAGATATTTCTCGTTATGACTCACCCCAACCCACATTGTCAATTTGACTAACCACTAGTGCGTTTAAAGTGTTCTTTGATAAACCTTTGCGCATGAGATGGGTACTTGAGTCGAATGTAAGCTCGAAGACATTTTTGGTAAGAGAAGTCTATCCATCCACCGTCAGTTCTTACCACAAATAGGCACCTTGATAGTTTAAATTGTGGATGTCGATCAACCTTCACAAACAAAGTAATTAATAGAAACATAATTTACTTAAAAACATCATTATGATAAACTATATGCAAATTACAACAAGCTGACTATGTCTACGGTTCTACCAATTTAGTCAATAGATTTGATTAAAGACATGCCAACTGTTGTGGGCCAGGAATGACACTAGCTTTCCCTAGACAAAGACTACACTGAATTATAACAACCAAGGCCAAGCCATCCCCACCTAACTAGTCTCAGCACTATTTAATAGATGGAGGGGTGTGTTGTGTGGGGGGAAGCAAAAACATAGGAACACCAAGATCGCCTCAAAGTCAAGGATCTACAATGACTTTGTGCTTAGCTTTTATCAATAGATTCGTCCTAAAATGTGGACTTGAAAGTTTCAATGTCACAAGTCTGTCTAGCATTGCATATCAGGGTTGTCTTTGATGACAGGCTTAACTACTAATAATTGACCCACTAAATTTCACAGGCTTCATTGTTATCTTATGAATATTGCATGGGTGAGTAGGAGAAAACTAATGATGTTATGACCTAGTTTTCAATTAAAAGCTGTATAAGTAGGAGTTTCAAACAGATTTATTTCAGTCTGTATTGCAACTCAAAATACTAAATCATTAATGGTATTGTGCTCCCAACAATATGTCACTACAAAGCAGGATCATACAAATTTGGTCAATTGTTTAAGGGAAACATAAGGCAACTCATACAGATATTTCATTATGACAAATACATAGGAGGCTTTCATAGATACAATGATTAGTAGGCAAGGTGGAGCAATGACAAGCTCCTGAAACTCTGGGAGCAACTTCAGTGACTGGGACTTAATATTAGTTAATTAAACTAATGATACCCTACGGTCATGAATTTTATTTCTCAATTTATTCTACGTGTAGAAAAGAGAATAATTAAAGTTCTTATGTTAGCAAGGAATACCTCTATTTATGGGGAAAAAAAGGTGATTGAAATATGTGCATTGGAATTTGTTGTAGAAAAGGGAACATAAAAGATGTGTATTGGAATCGTACATATAAGGGGATTAGGGGGGAAAGATTAGCATGAAGCTGCCACGTGAACAATGGAGTGGAAAAGTGGATTTAGTTTTAGAAATACTTATAAATTTCAGTTTCTAGAGAGGTCATATTCTTTGAACCTTGACAGTAGGGAGGACATCGTTTGATGGCAAAAAACTTATTATAGAGAGGTCATACTCCACCTATTTTTTTATTTTATTTTTGCAAGTAGCTGAAAGTACTCATCTCTTCTCCGGGAAACAAAATAGAGGACTAAGCTTCATTGAAATTTGAAAGTAACCCTTTTCTCTTGGAAGGCAGTTCATGCGGCTATCAGAATGAGTGACAACTTAAGAAGGAGAAATCTTCAAATGCATTTGTAAGAAAGATGGGGATAATCTTACTCATTTGATGCTAAGTTGTCCTATGGGAAAGTCATTGTTACAGTTGTTATTGAGGTGGTCTTTATATAACAGAAGGAAAAGGAAAACTCAAGCAGACTGTCAGGGCACAATGAACAAAAAAACAGTTGATAGTAACAAGGGTCTGCTATGGATAATTTGGGTTATATTTAACTTATTTGGAAAGAAGCTGAATAAAAAAAAGAAAGAAAGAAGCTGAATAGTCTTGTTGAATTAGGATTCCAGAAAACAAAGTGCAGAGTTGATTGCAAGAACAAATTCCTAGTACAACTCAGCTCAGCCATTGTCATAACAAACAAAGAAGCTGCAGCTAGCAATCATTCCTAGATTCCAGTAGTAATCACATATTACATAGATTTCAAATTACTTCAGAATATCATAATTGAGAGGGAGAGAGAGGAAATTTGTATTTATTGATCTGTGATGAAGTAATCATGTTTATAAGTAAACTGGGTGTCCGAAACTCCTAATTTTCTTAGGCTGCATCCCTATTTTGAAACCATGGACTTTCACCACCGACGCTTGCAAAACTTAGAAAAGCCCCGCATAGGACTCAGAGATTGCTTACTTGTAAAAGGAAACATGAAAATAAAAGCAAAAGAGAGAATAACAAACATTACTCCCCGCATCTTTATCACACATTCTAGTTCTTAATTAGTTGCTGCCACTAATCTCTATCACTATTATTCCTAGCTGATGCAGGAAAAACATAACCACCTATAATGACATGACGAGTGGCATAAAGAAGGCCAACAAGGTCCATGATGTGCCAGAGGCTGCATCTAGGTAACCTCCTTCTCTCTTCCCCAGAACATACGTATTAAATAAAGGGTTGAAAGAGAGAAACCTATTCTATTTATGTTATATATGCAACAACCTAATAGATTTCTCAACTACAAGTATGACCCCAAAGTTTTAAATATTATGCAATTGCCCCAAAATCCACAAAGGAATATTTGAATTAATAAACTTATCCAACAGTATATGATACTCGAGTTGGGGTATTACATCGAAAATGTATTAAGTTTTTTTTTTTGATAAGGTTAGATATATAAATAAAAGTGTCAAAACAGGTGACGCACCCTATGTACACAAGAAATATACAACCAAACCCCCCTAGCCAACAAAAATATTATCCACAAACTACAAAGGGATTAGATCCCTGCGAAACCCGAAAATGTATAAGTTAATTTTAAAGTTATTATCAAGTTCACATCTGCTAGGTTGGAAAGGAAGTTGTAGAAACCTGACCGAAAATCTTTTTTTTTTTTTTTTGGGGGGGGGGGGGTGGTAAGTTTATTAATTTAAATGCTCTTTTGGACTTTTAAGTCAATTGCATAGCATTTAAAATTTTATGGTCATACTTGTAATTAAGAAATCTATTAAATGGATGCACATAAGAATTAAATTATTTCTTTCAACCCTTTATTGAGTACGTGCATTTTGGAGAAGAGAGAAAAGAAAGAGGCTACCTAAAGTTGGGTGTTCATCATTGATTGTGATAACTTCTTCCATCTTAACCCTTTTTTTTTTGATAAGTGAAGTTAAATATAAAAGCATCAAAGCAGGTAACGCATCATTTGTACACTAGGGGTATACAAAAATCTATTCAACACTAAAGCTATTCACAAAATCCACACACAAAAAAGCCTAGTAGATCGAAAGGATGAATCTGTCTCAGAGTGCGCATATAAGCGACTCTTTCAACTGATCCCCCGGAGCCTCTATATCCTGAAAAAATCTTTTATTTCTCTCCTTCAAAATAATCCACCAGACACCCACCGGAGTAGTCTCCCAAATGACATTTCTCCTCCTCCGCTTGAACCTGTACCACAACCAGCTCAAGAGTAACTCCCGAACAGAATTGGGCATCACCCACGAAATTCTAAAGAGCCCCAAAATCATGTTCCATACATTGCTTAAGGCATTAGATCTATGAATATGTGTGTTTAAGCATGATTAGAGAACCCTAGATTGCTGTTTTGAAGGTTGTACGAACCCTAGAAAGATTTTACAAATATTTTTAGGGTTTGATTTTAGAAATTCGGGCAAACAGATTTACAATTTCTAAATTGTGATTTCTTCCTCATCCGAGAAGTTTTGAAGTTAATGTTTTATTTCACAACTGGATAAATAGGCTGTGCTTCTCCAAGATTTTTGCTGATGGCAAAGACAATTTTTCTAGATTTAATTAAAATTTGGAACTGAGACGTCATATTTGACCAATTCTAGAGAAACTCCATTTTTTAAATATCTGAATTCTACGATTAATAAGTCCTCAAAAAGCTAACAAGTAGTGTTTCAAAAAAATAATGACTCCTTAACAGATTCATCAAATTATCAAGGTTTTATGTTGACCGACACTAAGGCCAAATTTTGTGACTTGAATGGAATAAGGAAAAATATTTCTTTCTTTTGACACATTGTAGTCAACTTTGAGTTAAGGGTGATATAAATCATAACTAAAACTTACGATTGATATTTGACGATCCATTGATCCAAATTTTGTATGGTTGCATAACGTGTCATTATTGAAGCAATATATTTTCTCGTGGAATTATAGAAAATCTTTTTCTTTTTAGTGGTAATTTGTTGTTGCTGAGTTATGCAGTTCTTCAAACACAATCACATTGTATATAGTTTGTCTTGTTACATTGTTAATCTTGTGTTGGTTGATATGGACTTTCGTTGCCCAACTGGTATGCATGAATTTGTTATCCGGGAAACCATTAGACGGTGAGAACCGTGAACAACGCCGGTAGGCATGGATTTGTAACTCAAGGTTATCACTATAAATGGGATCACTCACTTAAATATGGTGGGATGGTTGTTGCATGCACTGAGTAGGTGCTTCAGGCACGTCTTGTAGTTATTCCCATTGTGAGGCTTAATGTGTTAAAAAGCATTTGCCTGAGTTAAGTTGTCTTCCTTGTTTAATCTTTATGTAGTTATTGTTGATCATCATCTAGGTGGTGGTTGTTTTTTCTCAAGATATATCTTGCGGGTTTCTATCTACATTTTACACTCGATAGTTTCACTTTTGTTGAAATATTAGTTGCTAGTCTATCTCTGTTACTGTTCAATAGGCTACACGGTAATTTTTTCTTCTTTTCTGAGTGAGGTTGGTTGTACTATATCGTTTATTGACTTTACTTGGTATTTCTCTTACCAACCACTCGAGCTTACCCCTTCCCGTTGCAAGTGACTTGATGAGCGTTGATTTCAAGGAAGGTTTTCCTTTTTCTTTGTCGTTTCATTGATTGTGTAGTGTCCATTCCATAGATCATAACTTTGGGCCTTGGAGCATGTCCCGACAGCTGGGTTCAGTTTAGTAAACTTTTCAGCAGTAATCAAGAATATTACTTTGTTTTGTTGGTTTGGTATGTTTTGCCATCTATTTCTGGTTTGTTTTGTTAAGGATCTTTAACTTATCTGTTTTGGATGGTTTAGTTTTTGACTATGAATGATTGATTTAAAACTTTGAACTTATTATTTGTTGAGGTTTTTAATTGATGTCGAAACCATTTTGGGAGTTTGAATTCTTTTCTCGGAGAAGGAATTGGTGGCATAGAGACTGAATTTGGGTATTAGATTACCACGTAATCAGGGTCGTTCTTTTATACTTGACTAGGGCATTAAGGTGAGGCCTTCCTAGTGTGACTAGGAATACATCTCGTACTAGTTCCCTCCAGCGAATTGGAAGAGTCCTTAGGTTCAACGTTTTCCCTTGGATACTCGGGATTCATGCAAAAATTAAACCTTTTTTTTCCTTCCCTGTGCCACGCATCACGTCATTATAGGTGGTTATATTTTACCAACATCATTTCCCCCTACTTTCTTGGTTTTGGATCAAGAAACTACTCTCTTTATTCACATAAAGAGTCGATGTTTGAAAAGTCTAATATTTAATATATTACTATCATCATATATGATCATAATTACAAAAATGCTTGAGCATAGCAAATATGCTTTTAACATATAAGGAGGGTGAAGTTGAAAGGTTTTTCAATTGAAGGCACCATTTTTTAAAGTGGACCCTATAACGAAACATCTCAAAGTAGAATAGTGAACTCTTTGTATGGAACAGAGGGCGCATTAATCTTTAGTTATATCTTCGAAAAATGTCTCCCAGAGTAGGAATTTGCACACTAAAGGCTGCCTTTTTAATTTTCAAACATTTTGTTGGTTGGAACAGAATTTCCCTAGGTTTGGCGACCTTGTTGCAATGATTAGTAGTGAAGCAATCCAAAGTAAAACGAAAGTAACTTGACCAAGTTAAGAGAATTACTGTCTGGAAGATTTATGAAACTCACCATGATAGAATCAAGTCCAGAACCAATTTTATCCTCAGAATGGGGATGATAAGCAAGGAGTTTCTCAACCACAGCTTTCTCATCTTCTGCTGTAAGGCGTTCTCCATCCATATACCTGCAGCAGGAGAACAGTTGGAGCTCACAACATATGGTTGAGAATGTGTAGAAATAGAGCACAATCGCCAGAAAATCGAATAAAATATGGAAAATACTAGCGATTGCACACTTCATCCCAACTTTTCATTCCAACTTAGTGCATGTGATTGGTTAGCCCGTGGACCCAGAACTAAGTATGTGATGTCTAACCGATCACATGCACCTTCCATAGGCTGGGATGGACTGTTGGATTAAATTATTGGGATCCGTAGCTTTTTAGTCATATCATATTAGCTATCAGCAAATCATTTCTTGGCTAAATATAAAATCACTTAGATGGCAACCAGAAAGCATTTTCCCTTGATCTACATGCTTGTTAGACCAAGCAACCTAAAAAAGATCCAGGAAAGAACTTGTAGAGCTTTCGAGAATGAGGAACAAAACCTGGAGGGGATTAAAAATCAGATTGTGATGAGGCGGTCCCGCAGGGTTCTAATCCTTTTGTAGAATTTGTGGATAACATTTTTGTTGGCTAGTAGTGGTTGGTTGTATATTGCTTTTGTACATAGGACGTGTCACTCGTTTTGACGCTTTCATTTATATACGCTTTACTTATCAAAAAAAAAAAAGAACTTGGAGAGCCACAGAGAAATTCCAACCTCAATTATATTTTACAAAATTGTACAGAATTTTCTTTATAGGAACATCTAAGCAAGAAAATTCAATTGAGGACTAATTCACAGGTTCAACAAGAAGAAAAGGTGATAGAAAGTTTACTGCTATAGGACATAAGTACATAACTATTTCCCTTTGGCACTTAATATAAAGCTTAAACTCCTGCTTCTAGTAATATATTTTAAAAAGAGAAAACTTTAACCCTCCAGTTCAAGGCCCTTCAAACTCATGCAAATATCACAGAAGTACTTTGGTCAAATCAAAAGCATGCAAATATCACAGAAGTGCTTTGGTCAAATAAAAAACATCACTGTAAAAAGAAGAACCTGAACATTGTAAGTTTAGATTTAACAAATACTCTCTATACCTAGAGAACTTGCACTTCACAGTATGAATCATGGCCATTTGCTTACCTATTAACAGCCTTCAGGCAATATCCCAATGCACCAACTTATAGTCTAGAGCATGATTCATATTGAAGTTAGCTTCCATGAATCTGGCTATCTATATTAATCAATATCTCAAAATGAAACACATCCAACTTGTGCTATAGTATGCCTACCAAATGCTCACATCAGCAAATTCACAAATGGCACTTTCAGGCATTTTTGTCACCAAGGCCTGACTGGGACGTCTGCTTAATAAGCCCAGACCGAGTAAAATTAATTTTCTTGCCAGGTATAAGGATTGAATCCGTTGAATCCGTCACCTTATCCTTGGACTTGACGTGGGCGCTCAGCCAGGCGCAATCTAGCAGAGGGATTATTGATCGATAAATTAATTTCAATTTCCAACCATATGCACATCCATCACCCAAGACCATAAAGCTGGACTATAAAAAAGATGAGTTTTTGAATTTCAGGTTTGTGGAAGGTTCATACAGAGCAGGAGTTGTAGCAGTATGTTAATGCCAACAATAATCCCGCTAGGCTCCCTTGCTTGTCTGAGTTGGAGGTTACCACCAAATGGTATAGTCCACATAGGTGTGCGCAACAATGTGGCTATGACCTGTATTATCTGATCTCACAACTGAATTGGACGACTTTCAACTAGGCAAACAATGCATACTGCTATGCTGGGGGATTTGTTGTTGTGGAGTCGTCGATTCATTGTTCCCAACAATACAAGACTAAGGATGCAGACAAAAATGGCACGAGAGTTTTGACTGGCCGGTTTGAAACAGATTGGGGACTTGGTGGAGGGGGTGCCGACCCCACTAGAGATGCCTATTGCCAAAATAGTTTTCATCTATGCCTGAGCACTAGGGGAAGCAAAGGATTCTATTCCTCATAATTGTGGATGGACGACTTGAGATCATGTCGTTACTCGTTAGGAATGGCTTCCTGCACGGCAGAGATCTTTGTAGCTAGAATCAAGGGAAAAACATCGGCTAAGGCCTCAAAGAGCAGTACAAAGGTTGGTACGTGTGGTAAGGGCAAAGGTGTGCAACTAAGCATAAAGCCTATGAGACCATTCAGCAGGTAAACCTACCCATCCTTCTCTTTTAAAACAACGAAAGAAAAAGATTCAAAAGTCTACGGGCCTTGCCTTGCAGAAACACCCGAACGTCGATCTAGCTAATGTTGTTGACCCAGTAAAGTCTAAGATGGGTAGGCGTGTGCACAAAGCGAGAGACTCCTCCAGAGAAGGATGGTGCTATTGGGAGCCCTCAGGTACCTTCTGTAGTAGGACCATTTCCAGTCCTCTTTTTGCTCTTCTTCCTTTTAGAAGCTGATCCCTTGTGATTTTCAGAGTAAAGCTTCTGCGGGAGGCTTGAGTTGGAGTCCTGGGCAGAGATCGAAGGAAAGTTTGCCTCTAAAATCTTACGAGGTTGCGGTACAAGAGTGTGTGCGGGACGTGGAACATTAGAGGGAGCAGGGTGCCTCTATTGATGAAATTCTAGACATAATAAACTTTTCAGAGCAAAGGACTTCTCCAGGCTTGGGGCAGGAAGAGTTGGCTTTGCGGAATTCTCTGGGGCGATCACCCTTGCGTAATCCTCAAGAGTTACTTCCTCCAGCCGACCTTCCGTGCTCTATCAATGGGGTAAGGCTCTCTCAAGTAGACTTCCCTCTAAACAATGTGTTTCTTAATCACAGTGGGTTGATCTCATTACTAGCGCTCACGAGAGTTCTTCAAAACAGGAACAAAAGTGGCTGCTGCAAGAAATAAAGATGTTAATCGGACTGGCCTTCGGTTTTGGTCCAACCCTGCCGGGCCTCGTGTTGCCTGCTCTTTTTAAAACATATATTTCCTCCCTGGCCCAAACCATAGTGGTCTTCGGGCGGATCCCTATCAGGTCACACCTAAATAAATAGATAATTACATATTTAAATCTAAAATCAACACAATCCCGGAAAAAAAAATCATACAACAACATCATCTTAGATCATAAAATTCAAGGACTTAATAACTATTGATAATTTTTTTCATAAGTAACTATTAATAATTGATAAGTATTTACGTGATATATGGACGATTCATACATGAAATAATTAGTAAGCAGGTTTGGAAACATATTAATAGACACACATAACATGCTTACTAATTGTTACATGTTAGATTTTTTTGATTTTTTTTGCATGAGTTAAATGTTACATGTTAGCCTTGTTTACACAAAAAATGCCCTAAACATTTGTAGCCTTTCAAACACATTAAGTTATTTGGGGACAATTCAAACGCATATGTAGGGGTGGGTGTTCAGATCCGAGTCTTCGTGTCCCGATCCGAACGGGTCAATTATTAGCTACAAAACATATTGGATTCCGCGGATGTAGAGAACTTGCACCGAGGTACGGGTACCACGGATAGCAAATAATCAACCCAAAACCCAACCCCAGGTTTGACAAAGTAATGTTAATGAAAGACACCAAACTAAGATAGAGGGCCGGCTACCCAAAAGTGGCAGAGCAAGCTGATCCGTGTGCGCAAAGGCGTGTTGCACATTCCGCGGATGTAGATTCCCTGCGGGCCCGGGTGGAAGTTAAGTTTTGCAAAACAGCTTGAAGCAAACTGCTCAACGGATGGAAGGGCGAGCTATGGCCAACGCAGAAATAGCTGCCCCGCAGCTAGGCAAAAGGTTGAGTTGCCTAAGCTAGTCTGGTGCAAGTTGGTACAAGTTGCCTAAACTGTGAGAGAACGATTGTTCTTACTGCGAGCGACAGTGTCCCTCAAGTTGAGACAGAAAACTATGAACATCAGGGTGCTATCAATGTGGACGAGTAAGGTATTTGCACCCATACCAACAATGGTGCATTAGTTATGGGTGCGGGCCAAACTATTGCGAGTGTGGGAAATACGAATGCTAAAATGATTCGGATCGAGTTAATCATGACGTGGAAAGGTGTGTTGTCAGTTCCGCGAACAGTGGTAAGAGTGCATGCTGCCCAAGATGGCTCAAATAAAGCTCCTCAGAATGCAGAAGGGTGAGCTCTTTCAGTTATGCTTGATGTCATCCATTAAGCTAGGACACGGAGGAAAGTTGCCCAAGCTGATTGGGAGCAAGCTACTCGAAACACGAAAACTAGGGCAGGGAGGCAAGTTGGGCGAGTTGATTAAGAGCAAGCTGCTTGAAACGCGAAACAGCACATTGCTCCTCTCGTGGATCGGTGGATGTTACCCTGCAAGCTGGGGCAGGGAGGCAAACTGCACAAGTTGATTCAGAGCAAGATGCTTGAAACGCGGAAGAGCATGCCACTCCTCTCGTAGATGTTGTCTCGCGAGCTAGGAAGAAAGAGTGAGTTACTGCAAAGTCGGTTTGCAATGAACAAAGGCTTATTATTGGTGCAAGTGAACAAATCAAAATTGGCTAACAGCCTACTAGAGGAACCCAAACAAAGCCTCTCTCCCATGTGGAACGTTGACCCTTGCAAATTAGGTGGGTGCACACCCACAAAGGTATTATGGCAGTTGCGACTTCCACCGATTTGGTTGTCATAAACACGGTAGATGCTTCACCTTCCATGAAGGATCCTGAGTAACTTAAGTTGTCATAGGTTGAGAGTCGGTCGAAGCACGCACAAATTCTAAGATCCATAGAAAATGACCACCGAGACTTTTTCAATGATGTGCGGCATAATTCGATGCGGAGGGCTAGGCAGTCATTAATTTTGTTGGCTTCCAACCTTGCCAAGATGATGAGCTGAAGGGTCTGGGTCGCGGTGACAAACCTTTTGTCAGACGGATTCAAGATTCAATGGGTCATTGATAAGATTGATCAAGTTATAGCACACAACTACTGCGCACCTACGTAAGAAGAGATAGATGACTACATAACGGAAGCACGTGGGAGTGTGTCCCAAATTAGTTACTAGTGGGGGCTAAATCTTTATGGGGCACATAAAGCTGAGAACATCTCGCGAGACACTCATCGCATAATACGTGTCATGGAACATGTTACGGAAGGTATACATGTTGCGGAATACGTGCCGGAAGACACATGTTTACAGGATTCATAATGCCACATAATGCCTTGTTAAATGACCAATGCAAACTCTAGTTCCACATGCCTCATCATTTTTTTTTAATAAGTAAAATAATAATAAAAACAGGTGCCAAAACAGGTGACGCATCCTTTGTATACAAGAAATATACACTACCAAAAAACTAAACTACAGTCATACTATCCACAAAAACAGCTAAGGTGTTCTCTGAGCTTTGGATACCGTTTGCCTCATCATTTGGTCGCGCGAGGGAATCCTTGAGATCTTCTTGCTACTGTTGTCCCCTCATGTTTTGAGGGGGCATTGTCATCATCATCTTGTGGGCTTAACCCCGCTGCTTCAAGCCGCGCGGGTTTTGTAATTGTTGCAATCTTAAACAATTTTCTAACTTTAGCTGCGGTAAAAGTCAATGGCTTCCGCTCATCACGATTACTAGAGGAACCTTGGTTACTCATATCTTACGGAGGGTGAGCTCCTCCTATTGCGATACCTTGACCTGACTCGCGGGTTTTTCAACCACTTTGTTAGTGAACATTGTGCAAATACTATGTGGCACATTCGCCTAATGTTTGTACCAAATCCTTGCGACACGCGTAGAGGGGTAATAACACCGGGTAAAAGGTTGGTGTTGCACACAAGTACTACTTAAAAAGCGGCAAACGGGAGAATATAGGTGGGCTAAACTCTAGCAAGAGGACGCGAGAACTGCGGAAGCACGTGAACAATTGTCTCTTTCTTGAATAATGAATGCAAAGACCTATTTATTTATAGGGGCTGGAAGAGGCATCGCGTGACGGTCATGTGCAATCCGTACGATGTGGTGTTTTCCATCATTCACCAAGTCATACAATTGTGCAGACGAGAACTGCATGTCCCTCCTATTGGGGGGACCATCCACAATTTCAGTACAAATCGTAGCCCAACCATGTGTGACTTGGTTGTTGGCCCGCGTGGCAATGCTTCATTCTAACCTTTATCCATAAATCTTACAATGGTCTCGAATGCAGGGAGACTATCATGTGCGGATGATTCTCTTCCTTGGATGTCCTTCCAAGGCCACGGTAAGATGAATGTGAAAGCACGTGCGGAACAAGTTAAGCGGATCAAGTGTCTCTTTTCTAATATAGTTACTTTTTTTTTTGATAAGTAATATAGTTACTAATTTACTTTTGTCAATTATCATGTATCAATGTTCAATGACAATGCTATAATTTGGACACTAGGGTAATTATGTAGGTCTGTTTGGTACAATGGTTTGAAAAGGCAGCGTTTTTCTTACAAATGCGTTTGGATACATTTTCAAAACGTTGTTTTCATAAATATGAGTATTTGTCAAAATGACGGTTTTACCCTTTCTTAAACAATGTCTTTCTTCTAATTTTATAGAGATACATTCAAATATATATATATATATATATATAAGTATGTATGTATATATATATATATATATATAATCAACTTAATATTTAATATATTAATTAAAATTATCACCAAATAATATAAAAAGTAAAAAATTAAGATAGGAGTACCAAGAAGAAAATTTTTAATCCAAATTATCACATAATGTAAATTTGAATAAAGGAAGAAAATAAATATAAGACAAACCTAGGGTACTAAAATGAAAATAATGATCAATTAAAGTTGATCAAATATTGAAATTCAAAGACTGAAAATGAAGTGAAAAGCTGGATGTGAAATGACTTAAAGTAAAACTCATCAGTTCATTACATTAGTTTACCCAATTCCACCACAACCACTCATTCACTCGATGAGTCAATGACTCAAACAAAATGAAAGAACTCTCTTGTTGGAAATGTAGAACACGTGAGACAGAGAGAGACCCAGCACGTTCACCCTCAACCCCTCCCCCCTTTTCGATCTCTTAATTCTCGTATAGACACCATTTCTCTTGCTCTCGCTCGCTCTCTCACTCTCGGATTAGATCTCACACCATCGCCGTCACCATCAACATCGCCACCGTAAGTCTTTCCTTCAACGTACCTCCATCTCTCGGCCCTCTTCTCTCTCTCTTTCTAGGACACCGTCAAAAGCTTGTATAATGCCGAAAAGAAGGGGGCAATGATGTAAAGTCATTTGTCACAAGAACGTTTTATAACTGTGTTTTCTTTCCCACACCCAATTTCAACGTTTAGAAAACGCCAACGGTTTCTAAAACCCTCCGTTTTTAAACGGGACATTGAAACAGCATTTCAACAAAACGCTCCATTATTTAGTAGCGTTCTTTACCAAAACGTGCTACCAAACATAGCCTAAATAATTGTCCCCTTTGACCCAGTACACCGTTTAAGAAAAAATAATTGATTGTATTATAAATATTTGTGTAATATGTGGTTTCCTTTAATGCCCTTCAACATATGGTCATAATTAAATTAGGTAGAAAAAGTAAGGGAAAAGTGGTAAAAATGTTTTCCTAAAGAAGAAAGTTTTGAAAAAGGACAATTATTTTGGAACGGATAAAAAAGAAAAGGAAGACAATTATTTAGAAACGGAGGGAGTATCTATTATGTGGTACTAAAACTGATTCAAAGTAAACTTCCTTTATCTCCTTGAAAAAAACACAAAAAGACACTTATTTTGGGCGGAGGTAATTGATTTTAGCTGGTGGTTGCATGGTGGTCGCGTACAACCATTCTACCATAACAACACGTCTAGCTACTTGAAAATCAGGGTGCTTCAATAAATAGAAGCTTAACTTGTTGATGAAATGTTTAATGGGGAAACATGTACATTCAGAATTGTAGTACCTTGTGAGAGGTTCGTTGATTCGTTGATGAAGTAGCTGGTGTTACACTTGATTATAAAGTGACATGTGTCTCATGGAAGGTCCAAGGCAATGTACTCTAGTTCTTGGCCACTAATCCAAAACCCCAATTGATCCCAAATTCGGTACATTCCCAAAAGACTATCGCTCTCAAGGATGTCGACATTCAATGTGCTCCTTGAGGTGACCTTTGGGAGTCTCATTGTAGAGTTCCATGTGTCCCTTTCTGGAGTTTCGAGGGGACTGTGGAGAAAGTGACCCTTGGCACAATTGTTTGGCTCTAGGTACCCCTTTCACTTGGTTCACTTGGAGTTTTTAAGATGGTGTACTTCCTAGCCTTAGCAGTCCCTCTTGCGGTAATAGAAGGGGGTACTTCTTCCTCTCAAATGGGTGGTCACTTGCAAGTGTCAAGTGGTGAGATGATGTGTCTAGGTAGAGTGGAGGCTAAACACTAGTCTCATTTCACATGAACAATTATTGTAGTTTTCTCTTCCATTTCAACCATTTATTTTTCTACTACATGTCCTTTTTTTGTTATTCATCCACAAAACAAACCAAAAATTAATGTTCAAGTTCAACAAAAAAAAAAATTCGCACTACTAATATTTGCATCACAAACCAAAACTCTCTCATTTCACAACAAAATGGCTGCACTCAACTCTGACCTGCATTTTCATACATAGCATTTTACAACTGCACTATGCAATACTCCTTGTTACATATTTTATATATATATATGCATTATATCTATAGTGCATCATATTTACAACTGCACGAACACACTTGCATCATATGTATAGTGCACATACATAATTCTAGAAACAATTTTAAATCATAAGACTGATAAGAGAGCGTGAGATTTCGAACAAATAATTATCAGGCTTTTTAAATTCCAAAATCTTGTACTTTCAGAGTTGTTCACTTACAATGCAGCTGATAAAATCCAAGATCAGTAGTCTATATTCTGCACCAGTTAGAAAACGCACAGTTTTTGTGCATATATTTCAAAAAGGATAATTTTCCTCATAATTGAATCAAAACGAGCAAGTTAGATTTTTGTAGGTTAGCCATATACATTCACACTCATGCAAATACTAAAACGTAATACTCATTAGGTACGCAACAATAGTGATTATTTTCCATCTATTTAAACTATCATGGACTGAAATTTGTCTAAGAGATTGAAGATAGGCCGAAATGCAGGAAAGAGAGAAAACCTGTCGGAGTGGAGAATATATTTGGTGAGAAGAATAATGGGATCGACATCTCGAAGTATCTCCGCCTCTTTATCTTTCCACTTCCGGTAATCTGGGTCCCCCGCCCAGCGGGAGTACTTGAGGGGGTTCTTGGGCGTCAATGCGGCGGTGTCCTGAACCGCCGAGGATAACTTGTCGTCCGGCTTAGTCGACTCGATAGCCGGAGCGGAGCACGGCCTGCGTGCTATTGAAGAAGCGGCGACGGCCAGCTTACTGTGGTGGAGCCGGAAGCGAAGGAGTGGAACGCCCCTAAATATCAACGGTGCTGCCATCGTCTTCCTTATATATGTGTGTATATATATATATATTTGAGTGACGGAGTAAAGTCCCTTTGCTGTATCCGCTGCTTCTGAGGTCTGCTATTTTACAGGTGGTATGTATCAATGGAGTATGTGCTTCTGAACAAAGAGTAATGCAAATGGATATCTGAACCTGAGGCATTTAAAATTGGGTACCAATTTACCAAATAATGTGGAGCTAACCTAATTAGTGGATCCTTATTTTTTTACTAGCCTACTAATTTAACATTAGTTAATTTTAACCCAATTAAAATTATTAATAAAATCAATTTTAGTATTTCTCCCCAAAGATAATTTTTTAATTTCCAACCATACAATCCGAGGCAATGACAACATTTTTTTCTTCTTCTTCTCCGACGACAATAGATACCACCACAACGACATCTCACCAACGAAAATTAGTGCATTCATTCATTGTGATGCATAACGAGCCTTTTTCCGGTTTGATATTAAAAAATAGTGCATCGCCTCTATCACAAGATGCATCACGTGTGCTCTTATAAATAGTACTGCAATTAACAAGGTTTTCTCTCAAATATTTAATCAAACACATAGTGCCAATATCTATCCCCACAATTTACGCATACATATCAACCGGTGCTTTTTCTTTTATGCGGAAAAGTAGTCACTAAAAGACGAGAATAAAGTGTTCGCTAAGAAATAGCGCAGAAAATCCATCTCGATGCCTAGAGCTGAGTAGAATAACTTGAACAAGAAAGCAAAGGATAAAGAAGTAGCACGCAATCCTTTGGAGTTAACCAATCTCCATGTCCACCGGCAAGAGCACATTTGAAACTAATGGATGATACCAACAGAAGAGCAGTTTTGCGTCCCTTTCACCAGTTTTTGTTGGTGGGAGTATTTTAGAAATAATTTTATGAAGAAAAAAAATCCTCTTTGCAACAAAAAATATAAAAGAAAATTTTAAAAAGTGGATTGACGAGTAATATTCCTTAAAAAATTCATATATTAGGCTCACCCGTCACCGGGGAGCAGAGCAAAATACAAAAGACCAACCGGTCCAAATCAAAGGACAACTATGGACTTCTTTTAACAAACCAGAAAAGTTTCTAACCTCGCACTTTCTGTTAAAACTTGAAACAAGAAGGTAAGTGACCATGAAATTTACCTTGGTTTTTTGTGATCTTTAATTTTGTAACTTTGCCTTTAATCTTTTTCCTGTTAAGCCAGTTAAATGATTCGAGCTAGCTTTAATTGGAGTTCAAATTTAATTTAAGCTCCATTAATCGGAAGTAAATGGAATTTTCACTTGCACTTTAACAAAAATATATTATCTTAAGAAACTAAATTAAACTATGTTTGTCCCATATCTTTCCTGCAGTTTATTTTTGTTTTCTCTCAATTTCTTGCTATTCCGGCAACCCTTGTTAGAAACAAATAAGCAAGTTTAAATTAAAGTGGGAACAACACCTAACAATACATCTGCACCATTTCTTTACCTCTTGAAAGTTAAATTTTCTAAAGAAAGGAAGGAAAAGACAAGAATAGAAGACAGTCGGACAAGTTCCAGTTGTGACATTATACATGTTCATGTTCTCATTTGGCTCTCTCGTGCAAATCTGTTTGTATGGGGGCGTTCCCTTAATTGCTTCATTAATAACTCCAATTTTACATTGGGTAGATGTGAAATTTGTGTTTGATTTATAAAGTAGTCATGTGCTATTACTGGGCACCAACATCATCCATGGATTTTTGGGTCGGCTTGTGGTGGGCCTGATGACCCATAATATTGCGTGCTTAGTGGACCAGTGTGTGGGCTTGCTACGTGCTTAGTGGGCCAATGTGTGGGCTACACGTAGTGAACCTGGCTCTCGGGCTCGGGTCGTTACAGAATGGTATCAGAGCGGGTCCCGGCCGGAAATGTGGGAACAAAGTGTCACCCGGGGTACGATTTGACCTTGACGAGGACGTCAAGGATTTGAGTGGGGGAGATTGTAATACCCCATCCCACATCCGGTAGGTGTGGGAATTGTGTTCGATTTATAAGGTGGCCACACTACCTCAGGCACCAACATCATCCATGGATTTTGGGTCGGCCATGGTGGGCCTAATGACCCAAGGTGCTGCGTGCTCGGTGGGCCAGTGTGTGGACTACACGTAGCGAACCAGGCTCTCGGGCTCGGGTCGTTACAAAATGGTATCAGAGCGGGTCCCGACCAGAAATGTGGGAACAAAATGCTGTGTGGGCCAAAGTGCTACACCGCAGAAGGTGGGAGCCACCTCTTGAATCCTGCATCGCCCGGGATACGATTCGACCTTGACAAAGACGTCAAGGATTTGAGTGGGGGAGATTGTAATAACTCCAATCCCACATCGGGTAGATGTAGAACTTGTGTTTGATTTATAAGGTAGTCATGTGCTACTACTGGACACCAACATCATCCATGGACTTTTGGGTCAGCTTGTGGTGGGCGATGACCCAGGTCTTGCGTCTCGATGGACGATGTGGGCTACGTAGGCCGGGCTCTCGGGCTCGTTCTTCTCGTTCTCACTTCTTATTTTCAAGGTTCTAAAATCGTTAGGTGGGGCTAGGCGCGCCGGCCTAGCTGGCGCTAGGCGGGATATACGAGGGCCTGGCGGGTCGAGAAATAAGACATAATATCTGATTTTTAATATATTTTTTATTATAACCTAATTATTAAACATAATTTTTTTAAAATTATACTAATACTAAATATCACCTAATAATTTAAAAGTAATAATTACAGTATGGTGTTAAATTTTAAAGGTAAAACTAGAAATTTAATATCATCTACGGTTTAAAATATTACAAAAATAATCAACAGTTCAATTATCCATAGGTCCGTTGACAATTACAAATTTACAAAAATAATTTAATAATTTTAAATTGATATTTATTATTATTATTATTTTAAAAACCCAAAATGACATTATTTAGGGCCAAAATTTTTAAAAAAACTAAAAAAATAGGAAAAATCAGTTCGCCTAGCGCCTAGCGCCTAGCCTAGTTGGCGCCTAGCCGATTTTTTCGCCGATTTGCCAAATTTCTAGGCGTCGGGGTGGCGCCTAGCTCCTAGGCGCCCGCCTAGGCCGATTTTTAGAACACTGCTTATTTCTTAATCATGTGTTTCTAATAATGCTAATTGGTTGAGCATGTTGCACATTTGACGCTTCTCGATCCGACTCCCTTATACTTCTACTTCTTGCCTAATGCCTAGCTTATTGGTAGTTGGTACTGCCTTCTAGTTATGTTACAGTTTGTTTGTTAGTCGGGCTAGGATAAGTAGAACTCCTTCCAGTCTCAAAATTATTGTCTTTTTTTTTCCTTTTTCGTCCATCCCAAAATAATTGTCTTATTTGAAACTTTTCTTTTTAGGACAATATTTTTACCACTTTATTCTTACTTTTTTCATCATACTTTAATTATGGGTCACATACACATGAATTTTAAAGTAAACTATACATCAAAATAATATTAATAATCCAAGTCAACTCAGACAATAATTTTGGGACGGAGGGAGTATTATTATTCTCAATACTATTACTATCATGCAAAAATTTAGGTAAGACGGTCTTACACATATTTTTTGTAAGACAGATCATCCTTACCCGAATCATCGTGTGTTGATGGATTAAGTTGTGAGAGAGTGATGCTCCATCTTACGAATTAAGATCCATAAGACCGTCTTACTGTCTTACATGAGACTTACTCTTACTATCAGTGCTCTCGTTATTAATCATCACTTGTATATCGGGTGTAGTTTTGAGATTAAAAATATTAGTCCAATTTTTTTTAGTGAGTGTGCTAATAATATCACTCTCTCCCTTGGTATTAATAGTGAAAGGATAATGAATTTATCCGAGTAACTCGTACTGTTAGTTCAGACCACTAATTAACTACTATTTTGTATTGTTTCACTTTAAAAGTTCATTTTCAAAAATTATGTCTATAATTTTCAAAATATTTTAATTTTATCCGTCACATTTAATATTAAGATATTTATTATGCTCAAATATTATTTTAAGGGTTAAGTATGTCATTAGTCCCTGAACTTTGGCCAAACTCATCATCAGTCCCCCAACTTCAAAAAGTTTCACCACTGACCAAAGTAGGTCTTTTTTTGCTCATCAGAGGTCCCTAACGTCGTGTATGTATTTCCGTTAAGTGAGCATGTGTCACTCACATGCACAAAATAAGGGGAACATATATAACATCATCAATATAAGGGGGCTATGTACAACATCATCAAAATTACTCACATACTTGACCTTTTAACTCCGCAAGGCTTAATAAAATGGCATTGCCCAGCCACACAAATTCAAGCCTCCGCCCCCACCCCTGCCCCCGCCCAAACCTCGCTAAACATAGACAATAATGGCGTCTTGCACAATGTTGATCTCCCCTCCTAAACCTTCTCTATCATCTCTCCACTCAACTCTCCGTCTATCTCCTACTACCCTTCAAATTGTTTCTTTCACTTCTTCTTCTTCTTCTTCTAGCAAATGGCGACTATCGATTTCGGCAACTTCTTTGCGAGTACTGGAAGCTCTGATATTCGATTACGATGGATCAATTCTCGAATTAGAGGACTTGCATCACCAAGCTTACAACGATGCTTTCTCACACTTCAATGTCCACTGCCCTTCCTCATCCTCCTCTCATTCCCTCAATTGGGATTCTTCCTTCTACGACCAGCTCCAGAATAGAATCGGCAGTGGTAAACCCAAAATGCGATGGAAAACATTATCAAAGGCGTTGACGAATCAAAAGCCGACGTTAAAGGCCTGGTCGACACCGGCATAGAAAAGATCCCCCAAATGTTCATACGACCCGACGATGAACTAGCCGGAGACTACCCAATTTCCGACACCTTTCTCTTTGTTCCCGTCATAGACCTATGTGAGACCAACAATAAGAGAGAATTGTCCATTGAGAACGTGGCTTGCCAAAACGTTGGGGTTTTTCCAAGTAGTCATTCACGGGATACCCATGTAGGTTGTGGATGATCTGTTGACGGCAGTGCGTGAGTTTCACGAATTGGGGAAGGATATGAAGATGAGGTATTATACAAGGGAGGTTAAGAAGAAGATCAAGTATGGGAGTAATTTTGATGATGTTATACATCGCCCCTTATTTTGTGCATGTTAGTGACACATGCTCACTTAACGGAAATACACAAACGGCGTTAGGACTAGGGACCTTCTGATGAGCAAAAAAGGTCTACTTTGGTCAGTGGTGAAACTTTTTGAAGTTGGGGGGGCTGATGATGGGTTTGGTCAAAGTTCAGAGACTAAAGGTATACTTAACCCTTATTTTAATTATGATCATCTTTAATGCTAGTTATATATTTTTTAATTATTAAAGTTCAAATATGAACTCTTTAGATGGAACGAAGGGAGTAAGAATTTTGGTTTTCAATCAAAATATTTTATAATGTAAAAAGTATCGAGCACGTAAAATAAAACAATATTTGAAGGCATCAATTACAAATTAGGAGTGATATACATCATAACCCATGTGTTTTCTACTCTTTACGTCTTGAAATAAATGGTCATTTGCACTCTTGATTATGAATAAAATTGAACGCTTATTTCAAGACAAAAGGAGTACATGATATCTTGTTTTCCAACATGAAATGAACAATGTAACATCTGGGAAATACATATCTAATTATGTGTGCATGTGCATTAACATGATTAATTACTTGTTATATGATATTGTGATCTGGACTTGTGTGATAGCACCTTTGGAGTCCAATTGTGTCGTTTATGTAGATTTTGTTCACGACCTCGGTAATTGCCCTTACGAGAGTCTAATTGTGCTTAAGAGATGTTGAGTTTGATATGTGTTGTATTTAAAGTCCATATTGGGACTTTGATTATGTTGGTTTTGGTGTTGGTGTGATTAATGTTAAGGTTGGTTGGTTTTTGGTCACTTTGCATTTGGCCAGTTGTTAGAATTTTGGTTACAGCAGGAGATGTGATCGCATGGCCTAAGGATAAGGGGTCGTATTTTGCCAAGGATTTGGGTTCTGAGTTTGGTTGTTGACGCGATCGCATGGCATATTCGGACGCGACCGCTTGGATGTTTATGCGATCGCATGGCCCAGGAGATGCAACCGCATGTGTTCCAGGGATTTGGCATTTTTTGGTCGAGCCCAAATGCATTTGCTTTGAGTCAATAGATGCGACCGCATGGCAATGCACTCGCATTTGGTCGAGGTGATGCGACCGCATCTCCCACTTTCTGACTTGGTTGGTGGAGCTCTCCCACCTTTTCTTTCTTAGCTGATGTGGGATGAGTCTCAAGACTCATTCTCGTCTTCTCAGCCGAGCTCCATTAGTGAATATTGAGGGTTTTGAGCTTTCAAGCTCATTTGCTAGAGATTTACTCGCCTATTTTTAATTTCGACTCCGTAGAAGTGACGTGGTTGTTGATGGCTACATTTATATACCATTTTTTAGTGTTTTTATAGGTATTTTTTCGGTTGAGGTAAGTTACTATCCTCTCCTTTTGTATGTAATAATGACATACATGAACTGTAGGTAATTCACATGTAATTTATATTGAATTTTAGAGTAAAAATACTCCATATGTGAATAATTGTTATTTGGGACTTGCTATTGCGTCAGATGGTTTTAAACCATATTTTTACCGAAGAATACATCGGTGAGATTATGTTGGGGTGAATCTTGTAAAATGCGGTCATACCCAAAATTTATAAATAATAAACGATTGACTAATCAAAGTCGATTTAGTGACAATAAAATATAATGAGTGTTATGATTGATTCCTACGACATTGGGGAATGATTTGGTGTAGTTTATTATAAATGAAATATCGCATTTGTTGATGTTTACTTATAAACAAATATATGCTTTAGTGTTTATTTACAAGTAAAGATTTATGTTTGTTACGTGTCTTGAGCTCCCTTACTTTGAGACTCGACAATTGTATTTATTTGTAAGTAAACATCTATTTGTGCATCGCGTTAAGTCTAGCTGGCATATGTGGTTGTGTCGATAATAAGACGCCATTAGCCTTTACAAGAGTTAAACATTGAGATCACTACGAGTCGTTATATGGGTCTCTCCCCCTCACTATCGGCCGCAGTAAGGATGTAACTCATTTGTTAGAACAATTCGCATGACATTAGGAAGCTAGGTTTTTTTTGGTAAAACTCGGGGTATTGCACCTGGTTAAGTCCTGTTGGTTCTGGATACTATTGGGTTCGGACATGATTCAGTGTGTGTACTACAACAGTAACACAACTATGGTATTTTAGAAGACATAAAGCTCTTTTGTAGTTCTATATCTTTGTTTATGAGTTTAATTACGTTTGGTCAACGTGATGTGTGCTAGTATATTTATAGTTGTACTTGATTGTTGAAATGTTTATGACATGTTCATAGCATCATGCCATGTAACTACATATAGTAACTTACCGAGTAATCACTTACCCCGTTCCTTTTGTTTTCTTTATATCCGAGCCAGGTAGGGAACTCAAGCTGAGGCTGGCAAAAGTTATGGGCTTTAACAAGTTGCCTTTTGAGTAGCAACTCCATGAGAGCTTGTACTTGTACAATTTGGTGAGGATGGGGGATTGCGTAGGGTTATGTAGACTCTACCCTAGTTGTTTGAAATTTTTGGTTGTATAGTATTCTTTTGATGTTGAGGTATAACCTAGTGCTTATGTATTATTGGTTGGTGAACCAATGTGTTTAGTTCTCAAGCAATAGCTCGTTGACTTTTGTTTTCCTAGCTTTTCGATAGTTGTGGCGTATATAGTAGTCACAGTAGGGATTGTGTTTTCTTTAGACGTGTTTAATTAGCCCGTAATTAGTTGGGTTTTGCTTGTGTTTTGTGTGTTTGTTACACGCTTAACCCAAGTTTCGTATAGAGATCTGGGATCGGGTTGTGTCAGAATAGAACCTTTCATTGTTACATTATTGACTGGCTAGCTTGATGCAAGCTCTGGTGTTGTTGAACTTTTTGTATATCAACGACGTTGATGGTTTAGTATATCAACGACTTGATTTATGGCCCTTGACCCTAGCTAGCTCGATGCAAGCTCTGGCGTGGTTGATGTTTAGTATACCAACGACGTTGATGGTGTTAGGTCTTTGAGAGTTTTGTGTTATCTCGCTTGAGTCAAAGTTTTCAACGAGGGTGTCTATGTTATAGAAGCTTTGTCTTAAATAATTGTATGGTGGTGGTTTTGCTTTTTGATGGCTAGACACGAGTGTTACTTTATGTCACATCATTGGGCTTTACCTACTGTAGTGGAAGAAAATCGAACTCGAGCCTTTTGGCAAGAAATTGTAGAAACATATAAAGTTTAGGAATAATGACATAACATTTCCATTGATTAAATCACATATTTATGGGGAGAGTTACAATTAGGGTTACACTTGGAATGGGGTACAAGAAACCTTACAAGGAAGGAATCATAATAAGGAAAGAACTATACAATGTAATTACTGCTAAATAATAATAACAAACAAATAAGAATAAATACAAAATATATTATTCTCTAATATGCCCCCGTAAGATGGACGGCCGAGAGGAGAGTCCAATCTTGTGAAGTAATTGATGAAACCGTTGGTGAGCAAGAGACTTGATCAGTGCATCGGCCAACTGATCAGCCGAGGAAACATGACAAACCCGCATAAGCCCATACTGAACTTGTTGCCGGATGAAATGAAAGTCCAAGGACACATGCTTCATGCAAGTATGGAAGATGTTGATTATTGGAATATGCTTCTTGATAATTTAATTATCACCTTGCATATTCTATATATGTTGATTTGCTTGCCCCCATTACAAGTGAATCATCACAAGTGGCTAAAAGGTCTGCGTATCGGTTAGTGTGGCAACTTGTATGATTTCACATAGGTCTTAGATTAGGTGTGACCTGATCTAGTCCTACCTTCCTATATGATGATCAAAACAGACCAGCACTTCAGAATGCACTCGGCAGGACCGGAAGACTGCGGTATGTCAAAAGCCTTCAGTGATAAAAGATCAGAATATCCTTGAGACTCATCACCGGCAGACATGCTACAAGTTATAATGCTCGCACCGGCAGACATCAGTTCTCCTGAATCGGAAGACTTGTTTCCACTGGTCGAAGCATTCCACCGGCAGACTTTAAAATCTGCACGTGCTACAGAAAAAAGTCAATAAGCTGCTCAAATCAAGATAAATATGTCTGTGCCTCAAAAAGCCTGACATACTTAAAGCTACAAGACTTTCTCTCACTCAAGTAGTCTGTTAAAGTCAAAAAGCAATTACTTTATTGAACAGACCACTTGACTGTGCAACAGACATCAGACCTACTCTTCAGAGATTTATCAACATAGTCTGACAGACAACGAGTTCCAAGATCTACAGGACTAAATCTCTGCTCCAAACAGTCAAAGATCTTATGGACAAAAGATCTCTATCCGATAGTCTTCAACCACTACATCTCCAACGGATAGAAATCTTCGAGTCTTCGTCTCTCAACAATCATATTGATTCTCGCCTATATAAATCCTCTCTCTTGCTCAAAATAAAGAGCAACAGAGTGACAGTGTAAGCTACGTTTAAGATTATCAAACAATACACTGTGAGCAACGAGTAACTCAATCTACTCAAGAACTTCATAGAAAAGAAATCTTCAAAGAGATCGTCTTCACCAACGTATCTCTGATTTCTACACAGATTGCAGTGAACTCATCCAACTCTTAGCAAAACACCTTCAGTGGATTGCTAGGAAGAAAAGCTTGGAAAAGAGAAGAGAATGATCAGAAACTTCAATAGGCAGAGATCAAGATCTGAAGATTGATATTAGACAATGTCTGAAGAAAATGAAGAGTTGTCTGTAGATATTGCATTCATAACTTCAGATTTATATTTCTATACAAATGTTGTTGATTGTGCAATTATCAATCATCATGGAAGGTCGAGTGTTTTACACTCACTCGTTCAGATATAATTTTATATATGAACGACCTTAAGAATCCCTTCCTTCTCATAACAGTTTCTTGGTTTCGTCTCCTATTGTCCTTTGCAACTTAAAGATCCTTGAATGGATAATTAAGTAAGGATTGAGACTTAGGAAGACAAAGCCAGAAAACTGGACATAGATTATTTCGACTGATGTAATATGTAATTTATCTTTGAATAAATTCATATATTCTTACTAATACTTTATCTCTCAGTCCTTATATATCTATGAGCTTTTTATAAATGATTTATCCTTAGAAAAATCATTCTCTACCTGATCTCCTAAACATGCATTTGAAAGAAGAAATAAGTGTGTTGTTGTTCTGAACATACATTCGTGTACAGCCATTTCTGACTTCTCCAAATCATAGCCTCTTTACCTTTCGCTATACAAACCTTTTATCAGGCTTTTGACTTGATTAAACAGTTTATCGGCAGAGTTGTTACTTCTGCTTTGAGTAAGTCTACCGATAGCCTCTACCGGCAGACATACTCAACTTGATAAATTGTAACTGCCAACTAAACTACACTTTATGTATATCCAAAAGAAAAGTTTTTAAATTGGCATTATAGGCTATTCACCCCCCCCTCTAGCCTATTTGAGCATTATTGTGGACCAACAGAAGACCGGGTTGGAGCAGAGACTAGTGACATCTACATTGTCACAATAAATGACGGGCTGAATGGAAGAGGTGATACCGAGCTCGCTGAGCAGAGACACAATCCAGACACAATCCAATGGACTTCAGCAGCGGTGGCAGCGACAGCCTGGTATTCAGCTTCAGTCGAAGAGCAAGCAATAGTGCGTTGTTTCTTGGAGCTCCACGAGACCGGGTTGCTACCTAGGTAGACAATATAGGCATGTGGAGGTGTAGTCGTCTTTGTTGCCCGCCCAATCTTCCATGATTAATAGACCCACAGAGGTACTGGAGAACAAGCTTGGCCGCATTCCAATACTTGGTAGTCGGCCTATACATGAGCTGGGAGAATTTGTTGACGACATAGGCAACATCTGGGCGAGTAAGAGACAGATACTGAAGATTCCCAATCACTGCCCAAAATTCTGTCGGATCCGTGAGAGTTGTGCCCGACTGAAAGGTTAAGTTTGGCGAGGTGGGGAGTGGAGTAGCAATCGGACGAGCATCTATCATGCCCATGCGAGCAAGGAGACCGGTAATGTACCCACGCTGTGAGAGCAGGAGACCACTTGGTCGCTTGATAACCTCAACACCAAGAAAATAATGAAGTTCCCCAAGGTCTTTGAGGGAGAAGCGGGTAGCGAGCAAGGAGATGAAGGTCTGGACTGCAGCGGGCTGAATCCCAGTGATGATGATGTCATCCATATAGACTAGAAGATAGATGATGGTGCCCCCTGTATTAAGAATGAACAATGAAGTGTTTGCCACATAATTTTTGAACCCGGAGGCAAGGAGAAACCGACGCATTTCATTGTACCATGCTCGGGGAGCCTGCTTGAGACCATAAATAGCTTTGTGAAGTCGACATACATGCTGAGGTTTGTCCTTGTCAAGGAAGTCAGGTGGTTAAGTCATGAACACCTCCTTGAACAGATTGCATTAAAGAAAGGCATTCTTCACATCCAATTGCCGAACATCCCATCCTCGACATATGTCCAACGAAAGAACAAGACAAACAATGGTCGTTTAACCATCGAGTTGAGGGTCTCGTGATAATCCACTTGGTCGCTAGTGAAACCCCTTGGCCACAAGACGAGCTTTATAGCGATCAAAAGTGCCATAAGGGTGTCGTTTTATGCAGAAGATCCATTTGCAACCAACAGTACTACGAGCATCTGTCGAGGGAACCAGATCCCACATACCATTGCGAGTTAAAGCTTCATACTCCTCAGACATGGCTTGGCGCCATTTGACATCTTTGAGAGCGTAAGTGACACATGTTGGTTCACTGTCCGCTGCTAGTTGAGCCAAGAGACTCATTTGGACTTAAGGTTTGAAGATATTGTTCTTAGAGCGGGTAACCATAGAGGTGGTGCCAGCGGGCACAAGAATAGGGTCAGAGGGCACAGGAACAGATGCAACGGGCACATGACTAGTGGGCACAGGGCTATCCTCGGTCATGGTACGGGGTGCAGAGGAGGGCGAAGCAGGAGGCTCAGTGTTGTCCTCGGGCATGGAGTAGGGGGCCGAGGAAGGTTGAGCACCAGGCACATTACATGTAATGGGCACAGTGGTATCCTCGGTCATAGTAGTTGGGGAATGAGGGTGGTGTAGGGGCGAGCTGAGATCAACTACATTCTGATTAGTGCTAGAAGCCACAGACGGAGAGTTACTAGAGCAGGCAACAGATGGTGTGTATGAATCTGAGAGCAGTTCATGCTGTAGGAACCAGGAGACACAAGTGTAGGTATCCGTATGAACATGATGGGTGGCCGAGGTGGACATGGGAAATATAGACTCGACAAACCGGACATGACACGAAATGAACAGCTTGGTGGTGCTTGGATCATAACAGAGATATGCACTCTGAGTAAGCGAGTAACCGAGAAAGACACATGGAGTGGAGCGGGCAGCGAGTTTGTGGACAGAATAAGGGCGGATCCAAGGGTAACAAAGACACCTAAAGGCACAAAGTTTAGAGTAGTTGGGCGGAGAACCCATCAGTTTTTGGTATGGAGATATCTGGTCCAGAGTGGGTGTTGGTAGCCGATTTATGAGGTAGAGTGCTGTCTGGAAGGCAAACGACCAGAAGGGCAGCGGAAGGGAAGCTTTAGAAAGAAGAGAGAGATCGGTCTCAACTATGTGGCGATGGCGACGCTCCGAGTGTGTAAGGTGGTGAGGTGAGATGAGAGATGCCATTAGCGGATAGGTAGGCAGCCAAGCCAGTATCGCGGGCTAGACCCGTGTACTCGCCGTCATTGTCCAAGTAAAGAGTGACAATGGTGGTTTTGAAATTGTTTTCGACTAGGGCTTTGAAGAGGGGAAAGATGATGGCGACATCAGATTTTCTCTTGAGCTGGTAGAGCCATATGTAGTGAGTGTAATGATCGTCAAAAATAACTTAGTATTTAAAGCCATCAACATAATGAATGGGGGAGGTCCAGACATCAGAATAGATAATTTGAAGTGGGGAGGAAGACACAATAGTAGATTGCAAAAAAGGACGTTTGTGACTTTTATTGCATAAACAATCATTACAATGTTCTTATTTGATTCGAGGAGTGTCTAAAGACCTAAACTAGATAGAATCTGATGTTGGATGGGTTCAGATGGATGGCCAAGGTGGTGATGTCAGTCATGATGAAAGACTTTGGAACCGACACAAGCAGAGGGGTGAGCAGAAAGAGTTATGGTCAGCCATTCATACACACCATCGTTAGATTGCCTAGTCAGCAGAATGCTCCCTATCTGTAGATCCTTCACATGAAAAGAATTTGGTAAGAACTCAATAGAAGTATTATTGGAGATGCAAAATTGATATATGGAAATAAGATTTTTTTTTTCATGTCAGATACAAAAAAAACATTATGCAAGGCAAAAGTGTGTGATAGTGTAGCAAGCAAGGAGGAACCAGTTTTGTAGATAGATAACCCTGTACCATCACCAATGACCATGTCGCCTGTGCCCGTGTAGGGGTGTCTAGAGATAGGTTGCCAAGGTCGCTAGTGACATGGTGAGAAGCACCACTGTTAAGCAGCCAGCTTGGTGTCCCTGGGTCTATTGTGGTCGCGAGGTGTGCCCGTGGTTTCCACTTGGAGCCATTTACCGTGTTAGGAGTAGTAGGTAGAGATGTGGTGGCGACCAGCTGAAAGTTGGGGCATCGAGCAACCGTGTGGCCCTGTTGGTGACATCCTTGACACTTGCCCAAATATGGTCGTTGTTGACGAGGAGCAGATGCCGTGGACTGGGAAGGCGGTCGAGCTTGGGAGGACTGTTGTTGGGCTTACGAGGATGGTTGTCGAGTAGACGAGTCAGCGAACCTCGGGGCAGCAGTATTGGCCGAGGCAGGATGCGAGGACACGACCTGTGCCTGTTTGAGAAGCAGCTCGCGGTTGATGAGTTTTTCATGTAGCTCATAAAATGAGATATGAATGTCTCGACGTTCGACCACATCAGCTATGTGGCGGTAGTCATCATCCAAACCCCCGAGGATGATCTCAATGAGATCCTCGTGGTTGAGAGGTTTTCCAAGAGCAACAAGCTCATCAGCACGCCTTTTGATAAACTGCATGTAGTCGGAGATTGACTGGGTGCCATTGGAAGCTCGCTTGAGATAGTCCTTGATCTGTTTTATGTGACCGCGAGTTGGGCAAGCATAGGTGTGAGCAAAGGTTTGCCACGCTTTACGAGTAGTAGCTGCCTGTTGGATCAAGGGGACCAAGGGAACAGACAGGAAGCCGACAAGAGCGTCAAACAGAAGTTTATCTTGTCAGATTCATGGTTGGTAGTGTGGGTTTGGTGTTGAAACGTCCTTGGATGTTTGAGCATCCTTGGCGAGGACGGTAGGAGGTGGGCATGGGTGTGAATCATCTACGAACTTGTAAAGATCATAGCCAATGAGGTTTGCCTCGACTTGGAGTTTCCAAGCTATGTTGTTGGTGGAGGTGAGTTTGGTGATGTTCTGGTAGGAGATGTTTATGAGGTCGAAGGTTTGGGTTGGATCAATGGGGTTTTTGATGGTGAGGGTTTGATTGACGTTAGCCATGGAGGCGAGATTGTTGTGGGAGGCGACGACGGCAAGGGAAGAGGGTTTTAGGAGCAAAGCTCTAATACCATGCATGTAAAAACAGATAAAGTTTAGGAATAATGACATAACATTTTCATTGATTAAATCATCTATTTATAGGGAGAGTTACAATTAAAGTTACATTTGGAGTAGGGTACAAGAAACCTTTATAAGAAAGGAATCATAATAAGGAAATAACTATACAAGGTGATTACTACTAAATAAGAATAAATATAAAATATATTATTCTCTAATAGGAATAAGGTCTCTCAACCTTCTTGTTATTTGCTTTAGTGGCCATTTTTAATGCAATTCCAGTCGAGATGATATTTATTATTAGCAATTATAACGAATAATTTTTTGATAATGTATTAATAGATACTTGCTTAAATGTATTTTGAATTACTATTTTGAAAAAAAAAAGTGTAAAAAAGATCACTCAATTGTAGGAATTTTCTAGGTTTGATCACTAACATTTCTTTATTTCATATCATTTCTAATCCATAATCACTATGGCATTAACAATAACTAGTTTTACACATGTGTGTTAAACACACGAACAAACATATTTTTTTAATTAAATAGGTATTCAAGCAAAACGAATAAGCAAATCAAAATCAAAAGAATAAATTAAGAAAAGTAATGTCTGAGGCAACTACTTAAATATAAATACATCATTTTATTGGTAATATTATTAGATTTTGAAAATTCTCCTTATGCATAACATTTGTTGTTTAATTTGATGGCTTTCCATCTTCATCAAAATTACTTTCTTCAAGCAAGAACGATTTGTTACCCTAGAACATGTGACATACAACTGACCATGACTGAATACTAGCTTCTTCAAGAATAGTCCCACATGCGAAAGCGATTGACATTGATATTTGTTAATTGTCATGTCATACAATACTACCAATGGAAATTATCTTTTCTGAAAACTTGAAAAATAACCTCACATCTGATGAACACAATGACATTCTTGGTATAAACATGTTGTCTCAAACATTGCTTCCATTCAAAAAATTTGCTTCAACAACGTGATTCTCAAGCATGGTAATGATTAGTCTTGTTCCATTGTATAACCCTGCAGCAGGGTCAATATTTCACAATAACATCACCGAAAAATTAACCTTAAGTGTTAATTCATTGTTAGACAATCTTGAACACTTTATACTATTCAAAAACTCTGTAAAATGATTGTTTTCAAACAAACTTGTGTTGTTCTCTGTCGTGCACATAGAATTTGAACTCAAATAAGTTCTTTTTCTAAGTGATTGTTAGATACCACGTACTCATTTACGGTGTCAACAACATCCAGAGTCGGGGCGAGTATAACCCTTCTTTGCAAATATGACACGTCATAAAAGACTCCAAAAAATAACAGATATATACTTTCAACAATTTACTGGATCAAATTATCTAATGCACTAACCAAAAGACCATTTGAAATTTTCATTGTTGTAACACCATCATTTTCACCATCACATGTACCGTCGCCGATACTTAAAATCCACTCAGAAAATGCCTTCAACACGAGACTGCATTCGTCATTGCCAAGAGCTTGTAGTCTCATGTTTTTTATACGTCTCAAAACTTTGCATTGCGTCCATATATGGTATAAATGTTAACAAAAAACATGTCGAGTTCTTTTGAAGGGTCATTATGATGGTACTGTTTTTTATTACAAGAATGTTACTGACATCATCTAATCATAGAATTTCATTCAAATTCCATATAAGACAGTTTCCGCTCATGATGTCTTACGCAATGTCTACATATAAATATTAGGGTTGTCTAATGTATGACTTATTTTGAATAAACATGTTTTTAGTCTAGCCAAATGTATGTCATTTTGTCTAGAGTTACTGATCCTAAGGGCTTTCAATTATTTTATGTGATAGTGATAGTTGTAATATTTGTACATGTTCAAGGATAATGTTATAAAACGAAGAATTCCAAAATTTATAACAAAACTTTACATTGAGTAAGTGAAATATATATATTTAAACGCTTTTTCTTGATCGAAATGACAATAGTATTTGAAAATTCTCCATGATTTGTTGAATCAACAATGAGCGACATACTTGAACTTGTGAAAGGTGAGTAGGTATAGAAATTGTTATTCCTTGTATTGTGTACTTGTGTAGCAACTAGAAAAAAATGTATACTTTAAATATAAATAAATAAAAAATTTAATAAAATTTACTTTAAAAATAATATAATAAATTTTATCATTCGTGATTTTTGATAAAGGATGGACTGAAGTAGGATGTAACACCTTTTGATTAGAACCTTCAATATTATACTATTGGGAAGCAACATTTGCTACAACATAATTCATATAGGATTATTAACTTAAAAAAACTAACACCAAAAAATCTTCCATTCATACTATTATTTTCATATGGACTAAATAATTCAAAAGACTTTAATACATCTATTTCAAAAGACTTCAACAAAATTATCGAGACACAATATTATTTTATTGGGTGATAACCGATACCTTTTGGCAAAATGTTAACCGCAAAAGTCCACGATATTTTTTTTCAACCACTAAACTACACTTTTGGGGGGAAATGACAAACACACCCTTAATGAAGACGTGCACACAAAGCCCCACCCAAAGAAAAGCTAGGCATAGCAATATAAAAGATGGCATCGCAATGGAAAAGATGGGCATCGTAATAAGCCCTACCCAAAGAAAAACTGGGCATCGCAATGGAAAAGATGGGCGTCAGAACTTACGATGCCAGCGTCGGAACTTACGATGCTGGCATCAGAATTTGTGATGCTTACGATGCGAGCATCGAAATGTGTCAAAGCCATTCTTCTGTATTAATAGTGATGATCCATTTCGATAGCTCCCATCCCGCGCCTCCTGAGTCATGGAAGAATTGCAATGGTCACTCACTTTCTGGTATATTTTAGAACCATTTCTACGAAAAGGGTGGCTTTCTCGATTGACGAATGAAGAAGGGGAGAACTTAGACGAAGAAGGATTCTGAAAGATAGAAAGGACGAGTGAACTTAAGGAAGAAAGATAAGGCAGACAAGATCAATCTCAAGCAAAATCTATGAAAGGTGAATGAAGAAAGACACAGAGGTGCCTAATTAATCATTCACCTTCCGAAGCAAGGCCAGTTCAGAGAGAGAGAGTGAGAAAGGGAAAGGAAAAGACTGATTTGATTAAAGGAGGGACTAAGTTTCAAGGAGAGGGAATGCAGAGGGAGGGGAAAGCTCTTCTTCCCCTAACCGGCCAACTTTTCTTCCAAGAGTAATGCTTCGGTTTTCGAAAAGTATTGCTTCAGTAGGAACAATGACATTTAAGGAAGAAAAAAAATATTTTTGCAGTTAAAAAAAAATTAAAGTAGTTCAGCGGTTAACATTTTAGAAAAAGGGACCGGCCCGTAATTATTCCCTACCAAAATGAGAAATAAAAAAACTCACATCATTGAAAAACACTAAAAAATACCTACTATATATAAAACTCAGCTCATTAAAATCTCACATCGGGTGGCAATGCCTGGCACGGCACGTTAGCACGAACCAATAAGGCACGATTATAAAACACGATTACAGAGACAAATGGCACGATAAGCCCAGCACGACACGATACGACACGAAACACGACACGAAAGACACGAAATTGTTAATATATTCAAATTAATATTTATTGTTTTATTTATGATCAAATAAGATAGTTAATATTAAAACACGACAATGAGGCACGAACACGACACGATAACACGAATTGCCACCCCTTGATCCACCCTTAAGTCTCATGTCATGTAAGTTGTCCTTTTTAACCTATTAATATAAAATAAAAACTTAGAAAATATAATATTATGTGTATTTTATGTAAGGCGTATCTCCTTGACCTGACCCACAGTGTGTTGGTAGGTTGCATTGTGAGATAGTGGGGCTCTCTCTTACGAATTAGAACTCGAACGGTCTTACCAGAGAACTACTTTTAATAAAGCAAAACACGACCTCAACACCTAACAAAATTCAACATCTGTCGCCTAACAAATACAACCCTTCAGTTAGAACATTTAATCTAGAATCATTTATTTGACGTATATTCTTTCACTTCAAAATTCCATTCGCCTAACATTCAATAAGAAATTGTAGCGATCTCTCCCCATATTATTCAAATCTTTTTAATTTTTCATTAAGCTGAAAATTGAGTCTTCATCATTTTGTTTTACCTTCTATTTCCTTGTACAACTTTTGAAGTTTTTTTTTGAAAAAAATACAAATCTATTAATTTGAGACTTCAATATATGTAAAATAAAATCAAGTATTTAGTAAAAACATTGTTTAATGATAAATATTTTATTTTACTGTTCGAGATTTGTTATATTCTAAATTTTAAAATATACTTCTCAAGGTTATTTTGAAAAGAATACATAGCTGAAATTTTGAGATTTGAATTTAGAACTGATGAATTTATTTGTTACATTTCTTAATATTTTTTATTTAACCATTCTTCATGCTTATAAAAAATATATAACTTTATAGTTAGACTATGTCAACAATACCTTTGTTTATTTCAGTTGGGACAAACTATTTCCTTACAACTTTGACTTTGAGAATCCATTCGAATCTTTGTTTGTGGACGTCTCTTCGAGCAAGTTCAATGGTGGTACTCGCCTATAGGTATCAAAACCAAAATTTGATAAATATTGGTTATTATTCATGAGTATCAAATGATCATCTTCAACCATAGGTATCAAAATGAAGGGTATTAAAATTAGGTGAGGTACTAAGGGAGGTATCAAATTTGGCACCTTCCCTAGTACCACACCTAATTTTGATACCTATTACTTTAACCATTGAGAACCTAATACTTTTAAATATGTATCAAAATTTGATTTTGACCCCTACCATTAGACTTGCTCTTAGGACGGATGGTATGAAAGTCATAATAGTTTCAGTAAAAAAAATTGGGTTCAAAATGTCTAAACCTTATTTCGTGACCGACTTTTTTTTAAACTTTGCAGAAGATTGATTGAATATTCACAGACTTTATTTAAATGTAATGGAAAATAAATGTCAAAAATGATATTGTGTTGAGAATACCAATAGTTTGAGTGTGTTCAAAGTTCCTAGAAATATATAAATATATTTATGTCAACTTATCTAAAAATATTAAATGTTTAGTATAAAAACAAAAAAATAAAAACAAAGTGTTTCAGCTTCCAATATTTTTATTTATGGAAATCAGTTTTAGGCGGGATAATCACGTTTATTATTATTATTACTATTATATATATATATATATATATATATATATATATATATATATATATATATATATATATATATATCCGTTAAGTTGTTATGTGCACTGCAAAAGTGACCATATTTCAAGGGTAACATAGGAAAATCAAGTCTATTGTTTAATTTTTCCAATAAAATAAAAAACATATAAGTCTTAATTTTCTAAGATTGACATAAAAAGTCTTAAAAAATATTATTGACATGGCCTTAAAAATATAATCATGTGCAATGCGCATAACAACTTAAGTGACAAAGATTTAGTTTACATTAATACTTGAGTGGCTTGTTTTTACTTTTTTGTACATTTCCATATTTGTTTTTAAAAATAAATTTTCATCAATCGGTTTTTTTTTATTTTTATGATTTGTCTTTAAACGGCATGACATCATCTTACCTCTCATCTCATCATTAAGTGTGTCAAGTATGGATTGCTTTCTCATTTTAAGTGTGTCCCTCGTATACCACAAGCCTTACCGTTAGAATTGCAGGCAGGCTTTCTAGCTAGAGCTGTCAAAATGGATTGGTAGGTTGGGTTAATCCATAGATTAAGAAAACCTATCATATAATGGTGTGGAATGGGTCAACCCATTTAGATGACGGGTTAATAAAATATCAATCCAACACAACTCAATATGGGTTGTGGGTTAGATGGGTCAACCCATCAATTTTTCTTACCTAAAGACAACATTTTTTATTTTCAATTTTCCATTATTTTTCGACTTTCCTGTACTATACAACCACACAAAATCAAGTAACCAACTGAACTGTTATCGGCTGACATAAAATAAACAAACTAAAACAACTTAATTTTCATTTTAGACTTCTGCCAAACATTTTATGGACATTCCTCTTACATGACTAAAAAAACCTAAGATGTCAAGATTAGTATAATCCAAACTAAATCCTACTTAATAATTTAATAAATCTTAGATTTGTTATATATAAAAAAGTAAAAGAAAAAACAAATAATAATAATAATAATAAAAGAAAATGAGAGATTACTGGAAAATTATTCTGGAAAAATGAAAGCATACTAAACAGGTATTCTTAAAAAAAGTATTCTCTAAACGAGTCAACACGTTAAAAACCCGTCCCAACCCACTTCAACCTGTGACCCATACGGGTCCAACCCATATGACCCGTATTTTTATGGGTTGTCAATTTCCCAACCCAACCCATTATTTTAAGAAATGTTTTGGATTGACCCAACGGATCCCGACCCATTTTGACGACTCTATTTGTAGCTTCCGTCTTTTCTTATTTGTCTTCAAGGCTCATTGTATTATTATTTTTTATTTGAAGTAAAGCTCTTTTGTCCCCCCCCCCCTAAATCGGGTAAGATCGGTTGTTCCCTCATATTTGTAATTTTTTTTTTCTTATCAATAAAATCTTATAGGTCCGGTTTCTGTTTTTGAAAAAAAAAAAAAGAACAAGTTACATTTAGAAGTTGTGGGTGAAATATGATATCATTATCATTGCATAGTAAGTTTCTCAAAATAGTTATGGTAAGCCATCAATCCTTTTAAAAAAATTAAAAAATGTATAAAACAATTTTTTCTCTCTCAAATACACTAGGGCAACACTACAGTGGCGACACTAGTGTATTCAATTTTTTTTCTTTTCAAATTAAAACCATCAACCCTTTTTGAATTTTTTTGTCTTTTCAAATTCAAGCCATCAATCCTTATATTTTTTTAATGAATTGTTTAAAACGAAATATTTGTTTTTTTTTTCTTTTGTACAATTTATTAGAAAAATTATGTTGAATTAACAGTTTAGTTGATTTGATATTTATTATTATAGAAAAGTGGATTAAGTTGGTTTTCAAATTAAAAAGAAAAAAAGAAAAGAAGAAGAGGTTGTAGTAGGTTGTTCCCATAAATAATGCTCTAACTAATTTATACTCGTGCGATGTATTGTTCGAATAATATTTTTGTTTGTAAAAGTTATTTATTATAAGATGATTTTATAAGCTTGTTATAAGTAATTAAAATTTTAAATTACAATACTTTGGAAAAAACTAAAATAATGAAAATATTGAAATTGATCAATGAATGGGGAATTGAAAGGTTTGCGTAGAAATTTTATGTAGAAAAAAACTTAAGAAATAAAGTAATTAATAATTAATTGATATAGATTAATTAGTATTTCCTCGTCCCATAAATTATTGTCCTAGTCGACCCGGCAGATTAAGAAAAAACAATTAACTTGATTATTAATATTGGTTTAATGTGTAATTTCTTTTAAAGCTCATTTGTATGTGGTCCATAATTAAAGTAGAGTGAAAAAGTAAGGGTAAAGTGGTAAAAGCGATGTTCTAAAAAGGTAAGTTTCAAAGTAGACAATTATTTTGAGACGGACGAAAAAGGTAAGGAGGACGATAATTTAGGGACCGAGGGAGTAATTTTTTTGGTGAAATTGATCATTCTAACAAAAAGTTGTCATGTGGTAGTAGTAGCATCTGTTAGTAGTAACAGTGTTTTTAAGATGACACGTTGGCGACCAAAATCTAAGTAAATCAAGACAAATGTTCTGATTGACATGTGTCATGATCTAAGGGTCGATTGTGTAAAAAAAATTCTACACGGTCGATGGATGAAAACTTTATTAATTATTAGTCAATATATATATATATTAATAGAAAAAAAAATTAACATAAACTTGCCATGTAAATGACTTGTATAAGTAAAATAGTAGGGAAACAAATATTGATGCCAATCGAAGAGTTTTAGTCAAATTAAATAGATTACATTCTAGTTTTAAATTAAACTATATTTGACAAAAAAACAGGAAAGGAATAGAAATTGAAGAAATATTGAAGAAACTTTTTTATTTTATAAAAAGTTGCCCATCACATCACACGTGATATTTCGGTGATATTTCACATCATCACTTGGTATGTTTTCGTTGATGTATTTTTATCTAAAAATGTACCTAAAAGATATGTCTAAAAAATGGTTGGATTACGTGTAATTATTCCTAAATTAAACTATATTTGCTTTTTATTTTATAAAAGTTGACACAGATAATTTCATAAGTTCTATTTTATTAATAGCTAATATAATAGATTGAAATTGATTATTCAAATGAGTAATTGAAAGATTTGCGTATGAATTTTTTGTAGATAAAATAACGTAAGATATGATGTAATTAATAATTAACACACACACACACACAGTGACTTCTATTAGTATGAACTAGATCTTCGTGTCCGTGCCTATGACACGATGCCAGTATATTTGATTTCGTCAATTGAAATGCCAATGTCTAAATAGAATGTGCGATTTTTAAAAAAATGTTACAGTTGAGGGGTACATTACTTCAAGTGGTAGTTGAGGGACACTATTCGAACTCGACCCATAGTTGGGGGGGCTATTTGTAAGGAGTTATATGTAACTAACCTATGAACGTTTGATTTTGCGACGAAATGAACCCTCTTGATCAGATAGTCTTAATCAATCAATTAAGCTTTATTGTAAGATTACTAGAGCTTTATTGTGAGATTATATTAATGTAAGACTGATGTTTTGTAAAGGGTAATTGTTTATAAGATTAATCTCAGGGTGTGACTGCTCATAATATTAATTGCAGGGGGTGATTTTGTAACAAAGTAAGAGAAAATAGAGAGTTATACGTGGATAACTATCCTCACAGTGTAAATGTGAAAGTGAATCCTAGTCATTAAATTTTTAAAAATAATTTAATCTCAATCTCTAAATAGTTTTAGTCAATTGCACATGTGTGAGAATGAACTTTATTGTAATATAGATAAATATTAAACTAGTTTTTTTAACCTGTACGTTAAACAACGTTAACTAATCATTATAAATTCTAAAAAATTTCATTATACATAACATGTGTTGTCTTATTAGTTGGTATTTCATCTTCACCGCATATCAATATCTTCAAACCAAAATAATTTGTTACTCTAAAAACTACGACATATAACTGTTCATGGTTAAATACTGTTTTTTTTTTTCAAAAAAGAGACCTACGTGGAATTATTAACTTTGACGCTTGTTAATTGTCATTGTATATGATACCAACAATGTAAATTGTCTTCTCTGGAACTTGAAAGACGGTCTTAAATCGGATAAAGTTAATGACAATCTTGGGATAAAAATATTTTCTCCAACATTGTTTTCTTTCAAAGTTTTTGTTTCAACAATGTGATCCCCAAGGTTTATGATGATTACTCTTGTTCCATTGTATAACCATACAACATGGTCACAATTTTTCAATATTATTTCTGGAACACTAATTTTAAGTGTTAATTCATAACCTGACAACCCCAGAAGATTTTATACCATTCAAAAACTCTGTAGAATGGATGTTTTCGAACAAACTTGAATTTTTTCTGCCCTACAAATAGAATTTGAACTCAAATAAGTTCTTCCTTTTGAATGATTATATTTATTAAATTAGATTTATATTTTATGAATAAATAAATTTCTGAGAAAAAAATAAGCTAAAATCAAAATAACGAAATTATTTTTACAATTAACCATTATTTTTGGTTTGTAAATTATTTTGATTTTAATAACTTCCATTATATATATATTTGTTTTATTGACTTCGTAACTATTATTTTTGTATTATTTTTAAGAATTAGTTTTACAGAAAAATTTTGTTCCGTAATTTTTTATTACTATTTTGCTAACCCCAGTTTAAATTGTTTTGTTTTATTGACTCTGTAACAATAATTTTTGCTCCATCAAATATTTTTATTTTACTAACATATTTTTGTTTTACATAACTATTTTAAGAATTTTTTTTAAATTTTTGTTCTGTAAATTATTTTTATAATTTTACTAACCTTAGTTTAAATTATTTTTGTTTTATTGAGTCCATAACTATTATTTTTGTTCCATCAAATATTTTTATTTAACTAATGTAGTTTTGTTTTACATAGCTATTTTTAAGATTTTTTATAAAATTTTGTTCCATAAATTATTTTTATTATTTTAGTAACCCTAGTTTAAATTTTTTTTGTTTTTATTGACTTTGTAACTATTATTTTTGTTCCATCAAATATTTTTATTTTACTAAAGTATTTTTGTTTTACATATATATTTTAAAGAATTTGTTTTAAACTTTTATTTTATTTTACTACCCTACGCATTAAATTATTTTTGTTTTGTTGATTCTGTAACTTTTATTTTTATAGTGGCTTGTTCCATAAATTATTTTTATTTTACTAACCTCTTATATTTTTGTTTTATTGACTTTAGAACTATTATTTTTGTTTTAGTTACAATTTTTTATGTTTAAATAGAGAAAAATGTTTAAACATAATTAAAAGAGAGGAGATAGTGGTGATGAGAGAGAAAATATAGAGGAGACGGGAGAGAGAAAGAGAAATACAATCAGAGAAGATATGAGAAAGAAAGAGTGAAATGATAACTCAAAAGTCAATAATTCAAAAGTGAAATTTTGGAGTGAAAAATCTACCGTTGCCATTAGATATATATATATATATATATATATCGATTTTCATCCATTTGCGGTGTAAAATATTTTTTACTCAAAGCGACATTTGGACACTACATGTGGGCAACCAAAATATAAATAAATCAAGAAAAAAATTGTGATTGACACGGTTCATCATCCAAGGGCCCCTTGTATAGAAAAGATTATATATCGCCAGTTGATGGAAATTTTACTCAATTAATAATGCATAGATATAGATTAATGGAGGAAACAATTAACATAAAATTGTCCCCTAAATAACTTGTATAAATAAAATAATATTAAGAGATGAAAATAGATAAGAATTAAATAGTTTCTTCAAGTTAAACTTGTAAAAATTAAAGAAGATAAAATTTAATTTTAAATTAAACTATATTTTTAAAAATAAAAATAAATTATTGTCTTATTTTATAAATAATTGATACATGACAACTATTTTAGTAGTGATTTCTATTTAAGTAATAGGTAATGCTTGAGTCACTCTTATTTTTCATCAAAATATGGACATTCTGTGATGTGGCACACTCTCATTGGCTGGAGTACTGAGACCCACAAAATGTCAAACCAATAAGAATATACCACATCAAGTACCCATATTTTAATACTCCCTCCGTCCCTAAATTATCGTACTCCTTTCTTTTTTCGTCCGTCTCAAAATAATTGTCCACTTTGAAACTTATTTTTTTAGAACATCACTTTTACCACTTTATCTTTACTTTTTCACTCTACTTTAATTATGGGCCACATATACATGGACATTAAATGAAATTACATATTAAACCAATATAAATAATCAAGTCAATTACTTTTTCTTAAACTGTGCGTCGAGTCAACCCAGCCGATTATTTAAAGATAAAGAAAATACAAAATAAGAGTGACCTAGCATTGCGGATAAGTAATAATCGTGAAACGTGACCTTGTGGCAAGTAGCTTGAGATCGCCCTCACCTGACCTTTTTTGAAATTAGAGTCATCTTAACAAATAACAGACTCCATAAAATCCGTGTTACGATCAATTTTTTTTTTGTTTTTATTCTATAATTCGTTTCTGCAACTATTTGTTGGAAGAACCCAACTCACGATATTTGGCACCTGAGGGGTTGGGATTAGCTGTGCTTTCGTGTGGGTCGGTAAGACGTTCGTCGTCCCGTCGCCGTGGATGGGCCAATCACCTTCCTTCGCCGCCGGACTCCCCACCCGCCGCGACCACGTCAACGCCCTTCACAGACGTCTCTCGAAAATCAGATCGATGGCCGTTGTCGTCTCCACGATGCACGCCAAACACCCTCAGGAATGGCCTACGGCCGAAGATAACGTTGTTGATTCAATTGATTACATTTCGAATATTCCGGACGAGTGCGTGGCTTATGTTTTCCAATTCCTTGGATCTGGCGATCGGAAACGATGCTCCCTCGTCTGTCGCCGCTGGTTTCAAATCGAAGGGCAGAGTCGTCACCGTCTCTCTCTCCTCGCCAAGTCCGATCTCATATCCGCCGTACCGTCTCTATTCTCTCGGTTCGATTCCATCACGAAGCTCGCTCTCAAATGTGACCGTAGATCTATTAGCATCAACGACGACGCGCTCATCCTTATCTCTCAGAACTGCCAAAAGCTAACGCGCCTCAAGCTCCGATCCTGCCGTGAAATAACGGACGCAGGAATGGCGATCCTTGCCAAAAATTGCAGGGGATTGAATAAATTATCGTGTGGATCCTGTACTTTTGGAGCCAAGGGAATGAACGCTTTGCTCGACAATTGCTCGTCCTTGGAAGAATTATCCGTTAAGCGTCTTCGTGGTATCACCGACGGCTCCGCCGCCCAGCCAATCGGACCTGGATTAGCAGCGTCTTCATTGAAAACTTTATGCTTGAAGGAGCTTTACAACGGACAGTGTTTCGGACCGCTTATAATTGGATCAAAAAATCTGAGAACGTTAAGGTTGTTTAGGTGCTCCGGCGATTGGGATAGGCTCCTGGAAGTGATCACGGATCAGGTCACGGGATTAATTGAGGTACATCTGGAAAGACTTCAGGTTAGTGATACTGGCCTTGCAGCCCTTTCTAAATGCCCTAATTTGGAAATTCTGCATCTAGTGAAAACACCTGAATGTTCGAATTTAGGGCTAATGTGTATTGCGGAAAACTGTAAGCTTCTCAGGAAGCTTCATATTGATGGATGGAAAACAAATAGGATAAGTGACGAGGGGCTAATTGGTGTATCCAAAAACTGCCCTAACCTCCAGGAATTGGTTTTGATTGGTGTGAATCCCACTCGTGTTAGTTTAGAGAGACTTGCAACAAGTTGCCCGAAGTTAGAGAGGTTAGCGTTGTGTGGGAGTGAGACTGTAGGGGATGCGGAGATTTCATGCATTGCTGCAAAATGTACAGCGTTGAAGAAACTGTGTATTAAAAGTTGTCCTGTTTCTGATCATGGAATGGAAGCCCTCGCTGGTGGTTGCCCAAATTTGGTGAAGGTTAAGGTGAAGAAATGTAAGGGAGTGACTTGTGATGGTGCAGATTGGTTGAGGGCTAGTAGGGAATCATTGGCTGTTAATTTAGATGCAAGAGAAGTTGAAAATCAGGATGCTAGTGCTAGTGAGAGTGTGCAAGAGATAGGTATGGCGAATCAACCTGTGGCTGGAGAAGTTGTGGGTGCTACTAATGCTGCTTCAAGGAGTACTAGTCGATCTATATCCTTCAGGGCTAGGTTGGGCAATATTGCAGGAAGAAATGTTGTGGCTTCCACCTTGAGAAAGTGGTCAAGCTTTAGTGGCAGAAGTCATCATTAGAGAAGATACTGATCAGACATGAGGGGAAAGAAGGGAAAGAGCGGGTGGTTTGTTATAATTGTAGTGCTAAATGCTTTTATCTTGTGTATTTAAATTGAAATGCTATTTATGGATTAAAAATGAAGTCTCCTTTGTTGGAAACCCTCATTGCAGTTGCAGACATATGTTCTTTGTTCTTCGTACATTTATGTCTTTACGTGTTAACATCAGAATAGGAAGCATTTACTTGAAGAGCAGTATATACTGGGACATCTACTTTAAACATGTCTATAACTAAGTGGAACATTTAGTTTAGAGTTGCCTATAGTTGGTTTCTGATTTTGACATGCCGTATGCATCCCAAGGATGTGTATCACTGGACAAATGATGGTGGAATCTGAGCGTGTAGTTTGAAACACTTCTGAAGTGGTGACTACTCTTCTTGTTTCCATTCCTGTTGACTGTTGTCTACTTCAGTATCATCGCTGATTTTTTTTATATTATTGGCAAATGGGTAGTGTATTGGAGGTAGAAGTTCTTTACTTCTTTTGTATACGCCCTACGTTCCCCACCCAAAGAGTTTGTGTATGAAAAATCTAATTATTAAGGGATACATAACTAACATTAAAGTTGATCATAATTACAAAAATACTTGAGCATAATTAATATGTTGATATCAAATGTGTAGGATAAAGTTGAATGTTACGGAGATGATAAACATAATTTTTTTGAAAATAAACTTTAAAGTGAAACATCCTAAAATATGGTGGACTTGTACCCGGAAGGAAGGGGAGTAAATCATAATTTGTTTTACACATCTGCAAGGTTTCTGATTGTGCGGACTTGTAAATTTGTAAGCTCAGGTGTTCTTTTTCGACCACTAGTCTGTGCAGATTCTAGAAATAATGTGGCATCTCAAGCTAGGGTTAAAATTTATAACGTTGTCATAGAAGGTGGTCCGTTGAGTTGGCTTTGCTGAATTTGACTTCAACTGTACAAGGTGCATTTCTTTCTTGGGTATATAAATGTTTATAATTGACACCTTCTTGTGAACAGAATCATCCAAGGTGAGTGGATAGATGATTGATACATTTAACTTTAACTTTTATCTTTTCAATGTTTTTTGTATGATGCGTACGCATACACTAATGAGGTCTGCATTGGATGAACGAACTTGTTGGGGTCATCTCTTTATTTGAGTCTCAAATTTGGGCCAGATAAACTTCGTCTTGGACATCTCTATTTTCGTTTCATTATACAAAAAGCCAGACGTTCCCGCTCTATGTGCTAATGCCTAATGGTAAACCATATGTATGAGAAACTATTGAATGTGTTCATCTTGTGCTTCCCCAAGAAACTGGTTGAACAGTAGATGTTATGATAATATTTGGGGCAAGGGCAAGGATTACTTTTCTTGGCGTTTAATTAATCAGCTCAATTCAAAAGGTAAATCATGCTTAGATTTAATAATTTTTATATCCATTAGTCATCAACTTAAGATATTTCATGCTTTTCGGCAAGCATAAAGGGCTTTTAGCATAATAGGCAGCATGTGTAATTGAAATAGGGACTTCGTAACAATGTCTGAGCTGGGTGATAGTTTTTGCAAGTGCAGCCTTCAGAGAGAGTGGCAAGTACAACCAATGATAGCTACCGGCAACTTCTAGTGGGAGTCTAACTATCTTATTTTTTGTTTTAATTCATGGCTTTTACATGTATTTCAGATATACACTAATTTTGTTATGTGGTGCTGTAGAAGGCCAAGTGTATTGCGTGTCTGGAAGTCGAAAAGGCCAAATAGAAATGTTTGGTTTTTGATTTGGATGTTGCCATTTTCTGGAATTATTGTCATAAAGAAATCATAATGTCTTCTCTCATTTCAGTTAGTAAACTGTTCAAACCTATATTCAAAGCAGGAAGACAAGATTGTTTGAAGATGTCCTTTAATCTCAGTCTTGGCTAGTCTCTGGACTCTGGTTAATGTTCGTTCTACCTCTCACAATCAAAGTGGATTGGTAGATTGCTCGAGACTAAAGAGGACAATAATCTCTTCAATATGTAGAGTCCGCCAGTATCGTTGAGCTGCGCTACAGCCTACAGAAAAGTAGATGCATCCATCAAATACGCCTCCTCCATAACAAACACACCATCCATGAAAGTTGAATCCTTGGCATAATAAAGTAATTCACTGAATAAGACTTGCTCTTTCTAACAAATAACAATTTAAAATTGAAATAGATGTTTAGTTTCCGTCATTTCAGCAGCTTTAACAAACGAACGTTTTCAGAAACAAGACTTTCCAGATGTGTAGAGGTGGAGAAACATAAAATTAAAGTACATACTATATGGATGCCATACAGCTCAGCATGTAGTATTGAGGTGGAGAAACAGAAAATTGAAGTACATCTTATACTGTGTCTCGGAAGATCATCATCGTATGTAGATCAACTCATAGATTATTGTCATGCATGCTTGCGAGATTGAGTGCGATTGAGTTCAGTAGCAGAAATATAGTATACAGTCTTGCTCCTCTAATCAGCCTTTTTCCCTTGCTTCACTTGTGGCTTTGAGTATACAATAATTTGGCTTAAGATAGCACCATTTGTCAATATCCCAATCACCGAGCCCATAACAACTTCAAAAAATCAAGGAAAAAACCAAATGATAAAAGAACTTAGAAGAACCATATTGGACAAAAGAACAATCAATATTCATGACAACACACAATTGAGTGATGGATTTTGAGAATAGGTGCGTTAAAAGGCACAAATTGAAGCCGAACTCCAACATTCTATAAATGCATGTTCCTAAACTATGCATTTTTAAGGATGGTTACATCACATCCTTGCCATTAACCATCTCTCTTTCTTCTCCCCATCCTACACCCACCAAGTCAGTTCCTTGCATAGATTAACAAACGATTCTACTACCACATGTCATTGTGTTTAGGCTTATATAGCTGAAAGAAATTAATTTATTCAATTGGTTCTGGTAAATGCCTCAAGCAAAAATGATTAGTCACTTGAGGTTGTGTAATGAGTAATGACAAGGGAAAATATTACTCCCTCTATCCCAAAATGAGTGTCCATTTTTAGTTTTTGACTAAATTTAAGGAAGTTGACTCTTAGGTCCATTTTTGTAGCACATATACAGGATTCTTCAGCATTGCAAATAAGCACTAGGACAAAATAGGTACCAAAGGTGTATTTAGTAAATTTATACAGAAATGGAAGCTCATTTTGAGACAAGAAAATGTTAAAATGGACACTAAATTTGGAATGGAGGGAACAAAATAACATGAAATGTAGGCCAAATAACAGTGACAATCACACACGTAAAGTCACACATGTAAAATCATTAAGCCTGTAATTCTGAAGTTTCAGTTAGAGTAAGTTACGTAAGTGATCATTTTCAATAAATTTGCATTTCCTAACACATTAGCAGCTTAAATCATTAAGGACCTTTGCCACAGTTTCATTTAGTTGATAAGAATGTTCAACGGAGATTAGGAAAAAAAAAAAAAGTATACTGATCAGATGAAAACAGAAGTGTTGCCATAAATAAGAAGCAAGGATACCACTTGTTGGAGCTTGTTCCTGGAGGCTGGTAAACACTCTTACTGCAAAACAAAAAGGCAAGAGCATATATAACTTCTTCTCAACCATATAAACAATCTATACCCTGAAGATGCTCAACAAAAAGTAAACTCACCCATAGAACCTCCAAAATTCATCAAAGATGTTAAAAAGCTGAGCTCCCCTGTACCTTTGTTCTGTTCACATAATAGTTCTCATCGTGAAAAAAAATTTGAAAAGCTGCTGCATATGTATAGAAACATAGAGCTCATTCTGAAATGCATATACATCTCATGTTGGAGTTTGATCATGTGTATTGAATCAATAATGTATACTATATACTGTGAAATAAGGGGGTGGATGTAGGAGCTCGATGGCAACATCCCCCCGAAAGTGGTTACAGTGACAAAAACTTGTTTGCCTTATCCAGCAGCTCCAGTGTGTTTGTGTGTGGTTATATATACATGTAACTCTTAACATTAGCACATATGAAGACACCAATGAGAACAAGGATGTGTTTTGGAGTTTCCTAGAAGTTGAAGCTGATTGTCTTGTGTTTCAACCCAAGGTCTGCTGTCCATAAAAATTACTTGCCAATATGATCTATACATGTTTTGCTATTTTCTTCAAATATTTTATGAAAACACCCCAGTACAAACAGCTGAGCAATGTGCATAAGAACTGTGCTGACCAGAAGGTTGAGAAGAATCATGGTTGCATGACATGAGGTATTCAAAGATGGATTTTGCTAATTAGTGCCCTCAACGCACTTGCAAATAATTCAAGAATAGAAAGAACAGAATCATCCCCAATGCATTGAAAACATCCCCAGACGCATTAGCGTTGTTCCCATTGTCAAATACTTATATTCTTGAATTCTTACCAAGTATCCCCAGACGCATTAGCGTTGTTCCCATTGTCAAATACTTCTATTCTTGAATTCTTACCAAGTGCCCTTGGGGCACTCATTAGCAGGAACCTACAAAGATTTTAAGAGGCAAAACAAAAGTTTCTATTTTCCTTCACAGAATTCCTGTTAAAAATTGAGTAGAACAGGTATATTATACAGTCAAGGAAGGGCCTGATAAAGCCTAAACAATTAGTAGGCAAGAATGGGTTTCGACTTTATACTTGGTTTACTAGCTAAATAAGGAAAAAGTGTGTAGGAGCCTCATCAAGTGCAAATTGCGGCTGGAATGTTGACTTATTTACACTTAAATATAATAGTATGATAAACAACCCTCATTGAATATTATCGGCTTCAAAAAGGAAAGAAAATACACGTGAAGGATAATTTATGGTAAAATGGCCATCCCATTCGAGAAGATAAGTAGATCTCTTGAGAAGTTTTATAACCTTTATTCTAAAGAACAACAGGTTGGGTGGGCAGAATGTTTTCAATCTGTGTATTTCATAATAGCAGGTACACAAAACTTAGCTAAAGAATGAGAACCGACCACAACGATCTTGCCTTATGGTTGTACTTTAATCTACTCCCTCGGTTCCACCCAAAGAGTCCATGTTTGAAAAGTCCAATAATTAAAGGGTGTATAACTAGCATAAAAATTGGTAATAATTACAATAATGCTTAAGCATAATCAATATATTAATATCAAATGTGGAGAATAAAGTTGAAATGTTATGGAGATTGTAGAGATAATTTTTAAAAATACTCTTTAAGTGAAACATCTCAAAATAGTAGTGGACTCTTCGTATGGTATGGAGGGAGTAATAATCTATATATATATATATATATATATATATAATGATAAAGGTATATTTATCCCTCCAAAATCACACTTTTGAATTTTTGACTTTTGAGTTACCATTCCACTCTTTCTCTCTCCTATCTTCTCTCTTCTTGTTGTATTTCTCTTTCTCTCTCATGTCTTCTCCATATTTTCTCTATCATCACCACCATCTCCTCTCTTTTAATTATGTTTAAACATTTTTCTCTCTTTAAACAAAAAAAATAGTAACTAAAACAAAAATAATAGTTCCGGAGTCAAGAAAACAAAAATATAAGAGGTTAGTAAAATAAAAATAATTTATGGAACAAGCAACTATAAAAATATAAGTTACAGAATCAACAAAACAAAAAAAATTTAATGCGGAGATTAGTAAAATAAAATAATTTACGGAACAAAAGTTTTTTTAAAAAATGTATAAAAAAGTAAAACAAAAATATGTTAGTAAAATAAAAATATTTGATGGAACAAAAATAATAGTTACTGAGTCAATAAAACAAAAACAATTTAAACTGAGGTTACTAAAATAATTTCGTTATTTTTTATTTTAGCTTATTTTCTTATCAAAATTTATTTATTCATAAAATATAAATATAATTTAATAAAAGTAATTATTCAAAATGAAGAACTTATTCGAAGACATTTATTCTACAAAGTTTTTGAATAGTATAAAGCTTTCATGGTTGTTGTCAGGTCATGAATTGACACTTAAAATTGGTGTTCCAATAATGCTATTGAGTTAAAATTGGTGTTCCAATAATGCTATTGAGATACATTGACCATGCTACAAGGTTGTGCAATGGAACAAGACTAATCATCATAAATCTTGGGAATCATATTATTGAAACAAATTTTTTGAAAGGAAGCAATGTTGGAGAAAAGGCTTTTATCCTTAAATTGTCATTAACTCTATCTGATGTAAGCCTGTCTTTCATGTTCCAAAGAAGACAATTACCATCACTGGTATCATATGTAATAACAATTAACAAAAGTCAAAGTCAATAATTGCATGTAGCCGTAGGTCTCTTTATTGAAAAACTAGATATTGATATGCGGTGAAAATGAAAAACCCACTAATAAGATAACAAATGTTGTGTATAAGGAATTTTTTTAGAATCTATAATGATTAATGATATACTTATGTCTAATTGTTAATAAACCGATTCTTCTTATTTTATCCTTTAAGATTTTTTTATCCTCTTTATTTTGTTTATGCACGATTTAGTTAACATGCGTTTAACGCACGGGTTAAAAAGACTAGTTATACTAAAGGGGATGCCTCAAAGTGTTAAATGTTTCATGTATGAAGTAACAATGTCACCTGGAACATTAGTTCGCTGCAGTAGGCAAATTGTGTATGGGAACTAAGAATGCCATTTGTGATCATATGGAAAATGGTGGAGTATGAGTCTTCAGAACACTTAGCTTAAAAGCTGTACGCTCAAGTAAGAAACTAAAATATTTTTTGTATAGAAATTCTGTGATTTTGGGAAACAAAGTCGGCTGAAAAAAATAATGGCCAACTGATTTTACTTTTATTTTTGGATAAAAAATAGATTTAGACAATCCAAAAACCTGTTCTCAAGATTTGAATCTACTTTGTTGTATTAGGTGGCTTCCAATAAAAACACTCTTAAAAAAATTAAAATATAACAAAATAGAAAAATTATTTGTTATAGAACCGTCGAGTTTTTTAAAAAAATTACAGGAGAAGAACCTCCTTGAGTTTAAAAAATTTAGTGTAATACAGATTCACTTTTTTCCGCCTCCCAAAGACATCAAGTTTCAAGTGTTCTCTTTCTTCTCATCTTAATAGATATTTGATTGTTCACCATTCTTATCTGATATCCATTGCTAAATGTTTTCCAGATATGAGCAAGAATCGAAAATGCAACCCTGAAGTCTGAAGAAGAGTTTGAAGATGATGAAAGTAAAATGGTTCACAACATCTAACCAAGTACTGATAATGAAGACATCTTTGAAATATCTGATGTAAACAAGGGAGATGCTACTAGGCAAGTGTTCAATGAAAATCATATGCACCATTCCAGAAAAGAATTATGCATTCTAGTTAAGCGTATTGCATTTCAACTAAGTGAACAGAAGAATCCTACCCCCATCATATTCCATACTTCCGCAATTGGCATACTGTTCCCGTAGCTATTCGACATACCATAGAGATTAACGTTAAAAAGTAACATTGGTCTCAGGTACTACCTTGAGAAAGAGCCACTATTTCTATTAGCTAGTATCATGAAACTCAGGAGGACATTCAGATCTACTATCCAGGAAACGAAGAGAAAAAAAAGAAGAAGAGAGAACCATGGCCTTATGTCTGCATGGTATGCCCCTGAGGCTTAAATAAGATTAGGAAAGAGCATATCTATTTTCATTAGGAACCTATCAACAAGAAGAGATGTTTTGCTATCTCCCATGAAAGAGATAAAAAGGAAAAGCGATCTCAAGTATTAACTTACCTTAAAATTTTCCCAAATCTGCGGGACCCTGGCAAAGAAAAATATTGCATGCTGGGATGCCTGAAACAAATAATTTGCATGAGAGAAGCTTCAACGATTCAGAAGATCCCACTAACAAAAATGGAAGTTTACTGTGCATGAACATAGTGCGGTCAGGATAGCATATGCGGCCACTTACATATAGTGCTTCAAAGAGCATTGGATCTATTTGACCAGCTAAGATGGTTGGTGCTACTGCACAATATCTGCAATGATATTATTGAGGAAATGCAGTCTAACTTAATGTACCTGAAAGAGGAAGTAGCCTTCTGAATAAACCGAAGGGTGGGTAGTCACCAGTTATATTAGAATGTCAAAAAAATAACAATGAGAAAATTCAGAAATCAAACAGGATACAGAAGTGCCCGAATCCATGTTCTTGTTCCCATGGGTTGAGAGAAATAGTATATGATAGCAACTAAAATTATAGCTGCAACAGATGCAAAAAAGAAGTTTCATATCAGAGAATACCTCATTCCAGCTTCTAAGAAACCAAGAAATGAAAAAGTAACAATACAAACTATAATAATGAAGAATAGGATTATTGGTTGCAATATTTGATCAGACATCTTGAACACCCAGATCTAGATCGATCAGGAGAAATGAAATATACACATTAGACACGTGAAATCAGTGCAGCCAGTCTAGAAATAAAAATCTGGATGGATTTCTTTATGTTTAGGTTATAAGTAACGCATGCTAATTGCATCAAGCAAGAAAAAACATTTAGGTCCCAGAATACAAGTGGGAAAAAGCAGTGAATGAAATTGATATACAAGAGATGGAAACTTTATCGTGAATCATGGAACCTGTCTGAAATATTAAGCGCCAACAGACTTCAGCCTTAGAATCTCAGCATATTCAGCTGTAATCCAGTAAAATTCAAGCAGCAACTTCTTATTGCAATCAAATTCAATCTATCTTCCACTAGACAAACTAATGTTCTTGGACTTTGGCACTCTCTCACCAGGTCTCAGATATTTATACTAGAATATTAGATAAGCAAATTGGTAAAGTTGTTTTTTTTTCTGATAAGTGCAAATTGGTGAAGTTGATTCCAATGCAGTTTCTAAATCTTTTCCCCAGTCTGTTGCCATCAACTAGTAAAGTTGATTCCTGCACAGTTTCTAAATCTTTCTTCCAGTCCATTGCCATCAACCTGTAAATAATGGCTGACCCGCATCCCCCACCCTCTTCAACCCCAATCACCAAGAAAGAAAGAAAAAAAAATTGCTAACAAGAGTGGCTGTGACACAGTAATTGAACATCATCAGTTTCTTCATTTAATTTGCATAGGAAGAGCCAGAAACAAAGGCTCAAATGCGACTAATCTAGTAAGCCTTAGCCAGAGGATTATAAGGTGGACTTAAAGCTGTAATCAAATGGAAAGAAGAAGTGGATTCCAAATTGACCTCAGAACAAGAACAGTATCCTCCCCCCCCCTTCCCTTCGAGGGCATTTAAAAGAAACAAAGACACGGCGTCACCCCAGTACTACCGCTAACAGGGGAGTAAATAAAGAAGTAAACAAATGCGCATATGATGCTAGTATGACTTACTGTACCTTGGATCAAAAGAAATGCTAATTCACCATAAGCTGAAAACGGGAGCCCCTTGTGGAGACAATAAGCCAAAGCAATTGTATAACCAATCACTTCAAGTTCAAAGGCTACAACACTAAGACCTCTAACACTTTTGTGCTGCAAAATTTTCAATATCTGCACAAAGAAAAGAAAAAGAATCAACAATATGAAGAGGGGAGTGGCGAATGAGGCTATTCTAACTGGTGATAATCCGAGGAAAAGAGAGATTATATATGTTAACAGATGCTTTTTGTGCAAGGAGAGTGAGGAAAGTGTAAATCACTTGATTCTGTATTGCCCAATTGTAGGGGAATTGTGGAATTTTATGTTCCGATTGTTCAATGTCGCATGGGTGCTTCCGGAGACCTCCAAAGACTTATTGTGGAGCTGGAGATATTTTTGGCGGAGAAAGAACAGAAATACTATTTCGAAAGTTGCTCCCTTGGGAGTGTGGTGGATGATTTGGAAGGAAAGAAACCATAGGGCTTTTGACAACGAGGAAGGGTCCATTTGAGATTTGAAGAGTGCTTTGCTCCATCTCCTGTTTGTGTGGTGTGCTGGGTCTGAGCACTCACATATCCCCTTGTTAGCCACTTTTGTAGATTTTGTGCATAACTTTCCTATATCTTAGTTAGATTTTTGGTAGAATATACTTCTTGTGTACAAAGGACGTGTCACCTGTTTTGACGCTTTGCTATCTATACATTTACCATTATCAAAAAAAGAATCAACAATATAAAGAAGGTGTCAGATTCAAGAATCCCAAGTCCAAGACCACCATTCACCCTAGTGTTACTAGTAGGTAAACGAAACACATGCCTATAACCAAATCCATTGCTATGATAAATCAGGAAGAATTGACTATATACTTTCATTATCTTTTTAGTTTCTTTCTTTTCTTCTCAAAAACAAGTTATTTCTCTATTGTGTCAGTACAAAAAATGATACAGTATTCCCCTACCAAGGGGCCACACTTACCTATCAAAAAAAAATTTGATAACAGTATAATTTTAGTGCAATTTGAAGGAAATGTATAGAAATTAAACAACAATTACTTTTGGGACAAAGAGAGTATCATAATTGTGGCGTATCGTTAGAAGGTGTTTGATTGAAAGCTAACATGGAAAACAGGAGATCATCCTACAAAATAAACAGGATAGGATAGGAACAAAAATGTCTTATTGCAGTGAAAATTATACCCAAGTGATCCAAAGCTCAAACTTTTAACATCATGCTGCTTAAATCAAGATAACAACCATTTAGGCAACGAATCAACAAATTAGGCGTGATGGGTCAAACGACTCAAACCCAATTATCCATTTCTACACACATTTAGCAACAACAAAAATCAATAAAATAAAGAAGTGAGATCAGTCTAGAAGACATGAAAATAGAATTGATTACCTACCTGAGGGACTTTAACGGTGGTTGAGGCGGCGACGATGCAGTAGCCGAGGAGCTTGGATATCAACGGAAGAAAGCAATCCTTTTCCGGAAACTTTCTGTCGCTCAGCGATTCAAATGCGCAGCTGAAATCCATTCCTAGAAATTCCATATTCACCATTTGGACGATTCCAATAGATTTACTCCACAATTACTATTTCTTGGTTTCTATATATCAATAAGAGATAGACGCAGAGAAATAACAACAGCCGAGGTACTGAATCCAAGAAGATGGATGGTTTGAACTTTGGTGTGACCTAATTTTGAAGTCCTATAATAAGAGGTATATCTAATGAAAATTCAGATAAGTTGATGGGGTTCCAATTCCAAATGTCCGTCACTTGTACATTACGCTGTCATAATTATATTCCAGAGTGTCCGAAGTAATTTTTTGAGTTTGCATACTATGTTTTAGACCATCTCCAGTAGTTTGGTACACAAATTATACCAAATCTTTAAACTAGTGTAATTTTAACACCAAATTTCTTTTTACCATCTCCAACAGTTTTACTTTAAATTTACTTTAAAAGGAATATTCTAAATATATTCATCATTATTCTATTTAAAATATATGTTTTATTTTATTTAATTTGTATTAATGTATTTTTAAAACAAATATATTATCATTGAATTAATATTATATTAAATTAAATACTATGCATTAAATTAAAAAATTGAATTAATTTTATTTAGCATTTAAACCAAAAACACAAAATAGCATTTAAACCAAAACACAAAGCTAACAATATAAATAAAAACTTAAACACAAAACTATTATAGGAAGAAAAAAAAAAAGAGGAAAGTGAAGATGAAGACCCTTCCAAGAGTGCACCAAATTTGATGCGGCTCAAAAGGGTCTTCAAATTGAAGCAAGGGATAGAGCTGCCCTTGGAAGAAAAGAAGAAGAGGATTTTGCTCTATCTTGAAGGGATGAAGCATCCTTTGGAGATGCTCTTAAGAATAAAGAGAACTAAATAACGGTGAGGCTATCTACATCTCAAATTTTGTTTTTCACATCCTATTTTATGCAATGTACAACACAGTACAACATCTTAATGCAGAAAATAAGGTGTGGAGTCAAACTTTGATGTGTGGATAGTCTCACCCTTTTAAGAAAAAGTAATAATATTGTTAAAAGATAAAACATAAAAAATAAGAACAAGATATATATTGTTGGTCCTCTCTCTAACGAATTAAACTTTTACATTAGTTGGTTACTTAACATGATATTTGGTTATTTAACAAATAATATGCATACGTACAACCGAAGTAAGCATGTCAATACATCGGATTTTGATCTGAATCTGATGTTATTTTTAGGATTTAGATTTAATTTTTCAATCTGATTACCCAATTTTGATCTGAATTTGATAATTGGAAAGCTTAACAAATCGAATTTGAATTAAGGTGTTCCGATTCATTAACAACCTGATCTTATCTGATATAATAAAATATATTAATTAATATCATAGATATAAAATTTACTTATATTGAATTTTTAGTTATTAATCATTACTACTAGTTTTTTTAACATGTGCGTTAAACGCACATCAACAAAATCGTATATAAACAAAATAAAGAGGATCGGTTTATTAACAATTACACATAAGTATATCACTAATCATTATAGATTCTAAAAAAAATGTTTTTATACACAACATTTGTTGTCTTATTAGTTGGTTTTTCATCTTCACTGCATATCAATATCTTCAAACCAAAATAATTTGTTAATCTAGAAATTACGACATATAATTGTCTATGGCTAAATATTGTTTTTTTTTTCTAAAAAAGGCATGCATGCAATTATTGACTTTGAAACTTGTTAATTGTCATTGCATATGATACCCGCAATATAAATTGTCTTATCTGAAACTTGAAAGACAATCTTACATCGGATAAGTTAATGACAATCTTTGGATAAAAACATTTTCTCTAACATTGCTTCCTTTCAAAAATTTGTTTCAACAATATGCATGATCCCCAAGATTTATAATGATTAGTCTTGTTCCATTGCACAACCATGCAGTATGGTCAATGTTTCTCAATAGCATTACTGGAACACTAATTTTAAGTGTCAATTCATGGTCTGACAACCTCGAACACTTCAAAAACTCTATATAATGAATGTCTTGGAACAAACTTAATTTTTCTCCGCCCTTCAAATAGAATGTGAACTCAAATAAGTTCTTCCTTTTGAATGATTACTTTTATTAAATTATATTTGTATTTTATGAACAAATAAATTTATGAGAAGCTAAAATCAAAATAACAAAATTATTTTTACCGTTAACAAATATTCTTGTTTTGTAAATTATTTTGATTTAAATAACTTCCATTATATATTTTTTTGTTTTATTGACTTCATAACTATTATTTTTGTCTTATTTTTAAAAATTAGTTTTACAGAAAAAAATTGTTCCGTAATTTTTTATTATTATTTTACTAACTTCAGTTTAAATTGTTTTGTTTTATTGATTCTGTAACTATTCTTTTTGTTCCATCAAATATTTTTATTTTACTAACGTATTTTTATTTTACCTAACTATTTTTAAGAATTTGTTTTAAAATTTTGTTCCGTAAATTATTTTTATAATTTTACTAACCCCAATTTAAATTTGAGCTGCCCGGCCCAATAGGCCCAAGTCATAAGTCGTGTGCCTGACACATGATCACAATTCAGTCAAGCGAGCATCCTAAAGTCAACGTTATGAGGAGAAGTTTAAATGGTTCGTGGTCGGTCATTTGCTATGGGCGACTGGGTTCTCCGTAAGATTGAAGCAACAGGCCATCGAGCAGAGTGGGGGAAGCTTTCGCCGAATTGGGAATGACCTTTTCAGATTGCTAGAATTGTTAAGGAAGACACTTATATGCTACGAACAGAGGATGGAAACGAGCTGAGACATCCATGGCATGCAGATCACTTGAAGAAGTATTATCGGTGATTGACAGTATGTAATTCATTTATCTCTTCTTTTTATTTTGCAAGTGATAATGGACTGAATAAACAGATGTGTTCAGCTTATAATGTTTAATGCAAAGCTCAATTATACTTTAGATTTGAAAGTTGGTGTTTGAGTCAGTTGCTTTTGCTATTTTTCTCGATTATTCTCTTTCGTGAGCATGAGCTATTTATGCTCGTGTAAAGGGTTGGTGTTCGAGTTAACTATTTTTATTCTCGATTATTCTCTTGTACGAGCATAAGCTATTTATGCTCGTGAAAAGAGTTGGTGTTCGAGATAATTGCTTTTCTTATGTTCTCGATTATTCTCTTTTACGAGCATAAGTTATTTATGCTCGTGAAAAGAGTTGGTGTTCGAGTTGGTTGCTTGTTCAATTATATATGATTTCTCTTCCACGAGAAAAGGTTGTCTTTGTTCGAGAAAAGGAGTTGGCGTTCAAATCAGTAATTCACAGTTGAAATGTTAGAATGCAAGCAGGCATAGCAGATTGAAAGCATTCATCAAACTAACAAAATAAAGGAGTAGCAAATATTACAGAACCAAAAAATTAAATTGTTTGAAGACCAAGGATAATATTGTTTTTGGAGATTATGGCACGCAGGCCAAAAAGTGAAACTTCATGTGTTCAGAGGAGTATTGCTGGGGGCTGCTTGGTTGACATCAGTTGTTCCTTCAGGGGTGGCCTCGAGGATGATTACATCGTCGTCACCGGCTTGGTCGGAGATACCTTCATTTCCTTCGGGTTGTACTTGAGATCTCCAAATTTGAGTCATGAGCTCATTGATGTTGGCTTCGACAACTGGAGGAGGGGTCCATGGAGATAAGCCTTTTTCTGCATCGGCTTCAGCGAGAGAGTCTAGCTCGTCCTCGGTATACGGAACAAAAGCATGACAGGGCGAGCTGAAGGGCAGAAAGGTGGGTTAGTACCCCACTCGACAAGGAGCTCTGACTTGATTTCCAACCCGCTGCACGAGAGTTGCCTCAGCACGTGGTTTATTCCCTAGAGGAGAAAGGGATAAGCTTCACTTTCCACGCAGGCAGCAAAATTTTCAGAATTTTTGTAATCCTCAATGATATTCTGTTTTTGCTCCTCGCTCGGGAGAGATTCTGCTTCCTTCAGTTTTCCTTCCAGGTCGGCAACCGTGGCCTTGACTTCTTCTAGTTGAGCTTGGGTGGCTCGAAGATCCTTCCGGACTTCAGAAATATTATTTAAAGCCGCCTCTTTAGACTTCTTTGAGAAATCAAGGTGAGCCTCCAAGTTTTTCTTCTAAGCCTCGACCTTGGAGAGCTCGGTCACTTTACTAGTGAGAGTTTCCTCGGTTGTCTTCAGCTCGGCACGACAGAGTTGACGGTCTCCTTCAGTTGGTTTTTCTCTTTCAATAATGCGGCATTCGAGTTGATGTTGTCAACAAGTCGTTCATACATCATTTCCGTTTTGGTAGCGATCTGAAGATAAAGATGTAGTTGGTATTTGTAGAATGTTAAAGGAAAGATGGATTGCGAGGAAAGTATTTACCTCAGCCAAGCACATCTCGACTTCTCCCACCAAAATCGAGCTCGCTTGGTCGGCGTTTTTCTTCCGAATCCCGCCATGTCGCAGTCTTTTCATAAGGCCAAGTCCCACAGTTGCTGGGTACCCACTGCGTTTGAAAATATTGATCTTGTCAAGATCGGGCACATCGGCGATTTCAGCGATGAGGGCCTCGGCTTTCTCCCGGTCATCGGGCATAAGGAAATTGTCCTTATGCCATGACGGTATGGAAGGGGTAGCTTCCTCGAGCACATCTTTATCTGCTCGGCGTTTACTTCTCTCCCTTGTGGGACTTTGGCTTGGAGCGGTGATGTTGATTGCAGGTTGGATGTTGAGGGGAGTCGGGTCAGTCGTTTGCATGGCAAAATTAGGGCGGTGAGTGTAGCTGGTTGACTGGGTTCTGGTTGATTGCGTTTGGTACCCCGACCAGTGGCAGCGGTCGAGATGGTTGGAAGGGCTGCAGCAGTTTGGGTAGACAAGTGTTTGTTCCTCTTGCTCGCCCCTTTCTTGGCAGCTTGGAGGAATTTGCTCACGTCAGTTAATTGCTTCATGTCTGCAAAAGTGAAAACAATAGTATAAGAAATATAGAAGATAATAAGTTTGTGAGTTCGATATAACGAACAGAGTTGAAGAATAGACCAGTAGGTGAAAAGGGGGGGTGTGCAATTGGTCCCAGTTCGTGCACACTCAACGCATTCGCTGGGGAACTTTTTTCCGTGACATTGGCCCCAATATGGATGCGGAAGTTCAGGCTCAATGACAACTCGGGGCTCGACTCCTTCCATGGGCCAATTGAGGATTTCGGCTCGTCGAAGAAGGGCTAAGTCAGAAGTGAGAGCTCGCCAATCAAGTACAAAGTCTTGACCAGCTCGGCCATCTCGTCCTTCCTTCACTCTGAGTAACGATCTGAAGGCCTTTGCTATCCTGGGTTCGCCAATTCGGTAAGCATTCTTGTCGTATTCGGGGAGTCCATAGTCGTGGAGGTAAGGGGCAAAGGGCCAGCCGATACTTGATTCAATTAGTAAGGCTTTTCCATCCCAGCCATCTACTTTATTCGGGCCGTCATTGAGAAGCTTGAAATAGTTTGGGTTTGAGCGACTGTGAGACGCCCAGATTTTTTGTCTAAAGAAAAGAGGAAGAACTTCCTAAACAAAGTCATGTTGGGTTCAAACCCGAGCAACCTACAGGCCACTGTGTATGCCATCAGAAACCTTACCGTTGTAAGGGTCAGATCGCAGGGAAGGGCATTGGTTTCGTTAAGGAATTCTACAACAAAGGGATCAAGGGGGAGGCGAAGTCCTACTAAGAAAAAATCGAAATAGAAGACCATTTTGTCCCCTTGGTAGTTATGTCCATTTTCGTTGATATTCAGATCAAAAGCTTGAACCCGGTAGTGTTTGGGATCCATTCCTAAAGAGTAAAACCATGTACTGACCTCATCTTCAGAAGTCAGTTCGTCCCATTTGATCGAAGGAGGAATGTTCGGAACTATTTGTATAGAAGAATTTTGGTTTTGTCCTGGTTGGTAGTTGCTCGAGCAGGGAAGGTTTTCTGCTCGATCATTTTCGGAAGGGTTTTGATGGTCGCTGCTCGTTCTTTGTTCTGTTGAGTGTTGGGGTTTTCGTCTACGAGGAATCAAGGAAATCTCTTTTTGCTCGTCTTCCTCGGAGCTGGAACTTGTAGATGGAGGTTTTCTTCGGGAGCACCATGGTCATAGCTCTGACCTTCAATTTTTGAATGGGTATCGTCGCTGGACATCCTACAGGAAACATGAATCGAGGAACACATGTTAAATCTTGCTCGGGTAGTCGGACAAGCATAAATCAAATAAAAACCCATGGCAAGAGCCTGTCATGAGATCGGTGAACAGGGCACCGATCATGTGTTCCTCGATTCCCTTCATTTGGTCTGGAGTGGTTGGGTGGTAGAATAGGGAGCAAGATGAATTGAAGGAATCGAAACTTAAAAATCTACGTGTTGATAGTTTACATTGTGAGTTCAGAGGGTGAATATTGAGAAAGGATGCAGAAGAACCCTAATTTAGGGTTAACGTAATAAAATTTGAGAAATAGAAATAGAATTTTGAGAAAGCACCTGTTCTTTGTTTCGTTGAGGAATGCTGGTTTCGGATCCTAGAAGACTGTTGTAGATTGAATCTTGATGCTGGTTTCGTTGATGCTTGTAGATGCGAAGATCAATTTTCTCTCAAGCTCTGAAGTTTTTGAAAACGGTAAAGTTCGAAATGAGGCGAGGTTTTCGCTTTTATGTATGGAGAAACTGTCGATTGGCGGTCACCCATCATTAGGGTTCGCGTTCCAAGGCTCAACTTTCGAGGCGACATTAATGCCTTGTTGGAAAACGGGCATGTCTCTTCAATGAGGCGGCGGCTGACGGCTTGGCTTTCTAAAAATGGTTTTCTAAAAACCTTTTGGGCAACCATCTGTTTAAACCGTTGATCGTGGGCAATTTGATTCACGCATTAAAAGGATTTAATTATGCTTTGGAAGATATTCATGGATTCTAAGTCCTTCTCCTCGCCTCGAGCATGAATACTCGGTGGACAAGGAGTAGGGGGCTACTGAGCTGCCCGACCCAATAGGCCCAAGTCATAAGTCGCGTGCCTGGCACATGATCACAATTCAGTCAAGCGAGCATCCTAAAGTCAACGTTATGAGGAGAAGTTTAAATGGTTCTTGTATATCACGAGCAGGGTCTCAACCTTCAGCGAGCAAGAAATGTCAGCGAGCTGGGGGCTTGACCAGTGAGCAGGAACATGTAACGAGCATGATGTGTTATGCTCGTGAATTTAAGAGTTGTTGCTAGTTGAGGACGGTTATGTCCGGATAATTCTCAATTTTGACCGTTGTGGTTAATGGGGCAGTTAATATGCCCGCCATCAATGCCATGAATTTTAGTGGGCAGTTATGATCGGCTATTCTCTCCGACAACTATAAAAGCCCCTCAAAATGAAGGAGGGAGAGAGGTGATTTCAGATAGCTAGCCTAAACTCTGCTGAATTTTATACTCTCTTGCATTCTTGTGCTAATTTTCACGTCGGAGAGCTTTTGCAGGGAGTGCCCCTGCCTAGTTCACAATTTATTGGTTTAATTGCAGAGTTGGGCTTTGAAGATTATAGGATACGTTGAAAGCCATGTATCAAGTTGGTCAAGTCCAGTGCGTCTACAAGATTTTGGACGCATCAAAATTATTTTTGTTTTATTGACTCCGTAACTATTATTTTTGTTCCATCAAATATTTTTATTTAACTAATGTATTTTTGTTTTACATAGCTATTTTTAAGAATTTGTTTTAAAATTTTGTTCCGTAAATTATTTTTATTCTTTTATTAACCTTAGTTTAAATTGTTTTTGTTTTTATTGACTTTGTAGCTATTATTTTTGTTCCATCAAATATTTTTATTTTACTAACGTATTTTTTACATATATATTTTTAAGAATTTGTTTTAAAATTTTGTTATGTAAATTATTTTATTTTACTAACCTCCGCATCAAATTATTTTTGTTTTATTGATTCTGTAACTTTTATTTTTTATAGTTACTTGTTCCATAAATTATTTTTATTTTACTAACTTCTTATATTTTTGTTTTTTTGACTCCGGAATTATTATTTTTGTTTTAGTTACTATTATTTATGTTTAAAGAGAGAAAAATGTTTAAACATATTTAAAAGAGAGGAGATGGTGGTGATGAGAGAGAAAATATAGAGGAGACGGAAGAGAGAAAGATAAATACAACCTGAGAAGAGAAGATAAGAGAGAGAAATAGTGAAATGGTAACTCAAAAGTTAATAATTCAAAAGTGAGATTTGGAGGGAGAAATTCACCATTGTCATTATATATATATATATATATCTACTAAATATAATTTTTTATGTGCATTATAATATCTTATTACCATTGTTATTAATGTTAGTATAAGCTGAAAACAAGATTTTATTTTATTTTATTCGACTTTTGAATAAGCAAAAATATATAAATATTAATTTTATTTAGTATTTTAATAAGGGGCAAATAAAATCATAATATAAAAATTTAAGATATGAATCGAGCTTTGAAATATCTGAAAGATAATCTGATTCAATCCAAATATGATAATTTTGTAACAAATCGAATATGTATTTGACTTATCCGACCCATTCACATACATAAACGAAGTATCTAGAAAATGATTTCAATTTTCATGATCAAATAATATTGGTAGTGTTATCTTGGTAGTTACATTTTGGTCTAACTAGTTTTACATCTTTGCCTTACAAACAAAATTATTTTTTAATTAAATAATATTTAAGTAATTTGTTGTATTATTTGTTAGCTTCCCATCTTCATTGTATATTAATATCTTCAAACCAAAACGATTTGTTATCCTAAAAACTGCAACATACAACTGTTCATAACTGAATACTGACTTATTCAAGAAGAGTTCTATTTGCGAAAGTGATTGACCTTAACTTTTGTTAATTGTTATTGCATACGATACTATAAATAAAAATTGTCTTTACCAGGAACGGAGGGAGTAAATAATAATTGTAGTTTATGGATGGAGATGTATGGGATGCAATGAAGTCAAACAAAATTCTTTTTTAATTAAATAATATTTAAGTAATTTGTTGTATTATTTGTTGGCTTCCCATCTTCATCGTATATTAATATCTTCAAGTCAGAACGATTTGTTACCTTAAAAACTGCAACATACAACTGGTCATAACTGAATGTTGACTTATTCAAGAAAAGTTCTATTTGCGAAAGTGATTGACCTTGACTTTCGTTAATTGTCATTACATATAATACTACAAATAAAAATTGTTTTTACCAACCACAGGGACGGATGGAGTAAATAATAATTGTAGTTTATGGATGGAGCTGTATGGGATGCAATGAAGTCATAGGCGTGGTTTTCAACCATAATCAAAACGGTAAAGTTGTCCTGAAAGTAAAGTGTTTCATTTACTGAGATGTTTTTTTAATGAATAATCATTTATATATAAGCATGAACTTAATTAAAAACATGTTTTATGAATGATATTAATTGTGACTCTTCCGTAATTCTATTTTTATGTATTCACACATGCACAATAGGCATAATGTGACTGTTAGTAATCATAACAGTTTATATCAATGTAGATTATCAATTTAATAGTTGGACTTTTCATTTTCTGCTTCATTTATTTCGTGTTCATTAATGTAAAAAAATGAGAGCTGACTTTTTTGAACTATTTACACAAATTAAATTTAAATAATTTTAAAAAAATTAGTCAAATTATAACATATTTTCTCATAATCAGTTAATTATGGCATCAATTGTAATCCTAGACGTTTATATTAATGTTGTTTGTCCACTTAATAATTGCTCTTTTCGTTTTATGCTACATCTTTTTTCCAAAAAATATATATTTTTTAAATATCACCATGTAAACCGACTCTTATTAATTAACAATACTTTTATAAGGTTGTTGTAAGTGGTATCTATATGAAGTTTGTATCAGATCTATAAATTGTTGCAAATTCATTGGACATGACACCACAATGATTTGTTAAAGAAAAGAAGCAATCTTCAGTCATTCTCGTTTTCTTAAAAAATATGCTACATGATATGACATACTTCTCGTTTGAAGTGTTAGACCATAAAATACTCAACTAATAGGAGTATGCCTGGCATTACTGAAGCGTATATTTTGATCTGAAATAAAGAGTACCCTCTAAAGAAAAATAACCAAAAGGGCCGGCGTAAGATTGTGAATTCCATCGGTCGGTGGTGCTGAGAATTCCAACCTTATGGGTATATACAAACATTGATTAATTGCATACAAACATGGACTGACATTGGTTGAATTTAGACCACCTCGTGTCTTTCAAATGGTTTCACCAAAGGTAAAGTTAATTAGGGGAGTTTAATTGTTTTGTTATTAATTAAATGTTTAATATAAAAATTAAGGAAAAAACAACAAAACAAAGTGTTTTAACTTTCAATTCATAGCTAGAAATGTCATATTCGAATTTCCATTTATGAAAAAAAAATTAGACGAGAAAATCGCGGTTGTTATTATATATAAATATATAGATTGTGGACTTCGATTGTCCATTATGACGCCCATTTTTTTATTGCGATGTTCAATTTTGGTGGGACTTCAATCCATTGTGATGCATAGATTTTTCACTGCGATGCCCAATTTTGGTAGGACTTCAAATTTCATTGCAACACACAACTTTTACTTTGTGATGCCCAATTTTGGGTGTGGACTCTGTGCGCGCGTTTGTTGTTCATTAAGAATATCTTTATTATTTTATCTCAAAAAGTATACTTTTAGTGGTTGAAAACAAATATCATGAACTTTTTCGGTTATAATTTTATCATAGGGGACCAGCCTTAATTTATCCCTTGTTTTTTTTTCAACCACTAAAGTTTATTATCAAAATATTATTCCTAAAATACTCAGATCGTCTCCTTCCAAAACTCCGACATATAATTTGGACTTAAAAATCATGATTATTGCGCAAGGAAATGAGCATCGACCTAATTTATCAACCCTCAACATCCATGAGGTAATTATTTTATCAATTTGTTTCTAGTTTGAATTCAAGATTTATTAGATTTCATAATTATTCTTGTTAAACAATTTTTTAACTTTTTATTTCGAGTATATGACCTTATAAACCGAGAATGCCAATTATTTCCCTGTTTAAATCTTTAAAGATAATTTTAAAAAATACAAATTGTAATAGACTTGTATTTATCATATATGAGCTAAGAGCATCAATTATTTAGAAAAAATACAATTTAAATCATATAAACCGTATTTCCTTTCCGAAAATCCTACATATGTATGAATTTCTTGTATAAACCGGTTTTTGAGGTTTATTTCAAGTATATAGCTTTGCATTACAATTATGGCCAAGTTATATGCCTTTAAAATATTTTTAATACATATTGTAAAAAAAATTAGTCTTGCATCCATCAAATCAGACAAAATAAAATGGAATATTTATTAAAAAATGGCTGAAAAATATGAAACTTATTCCATTATTCCAGGTCTGATATATTCCCTCATAAATGTTCTTAGGACAAATTGTTTCGGATTTATGCCGAGTTTGTCAAATAGGCAGATAATTAATATTTTTTTTGACAATTTTTAATTAAAAATACTTTGAACTCCATGTGTAAATTTGTATGTTACAATAGATAAAATAATTTAAAATATTGCTTATGTAAAGTATTTAATTGAAAATTCCAATTTATTTACAATATAGACAATTTCAACTACTATTCAAAAGTTATATAGTATATTTTTCCAATAATGTTTTTTCTAGATATGTATGCTAAATGTTCCGATCCAATATAATCCAAAGATCACAAATGAGTTAGTTTTCGTGCAATTCTAATAAAATAGTCATTGCAACTTTTTACTAAACTTTATAGCTAAAAAGACTTACAAAATATGCACAAACTTTTACTTTATTTATCTCTTGCTTCCATAATTTTTTTTATCATCAACAATTGTTTTTTAGTCAATATGCCTCTTTCTTAAGAGGTTGGATTACCAAGAGATCTAACACCAAATGGAAGCACCATCTAAAAGATGGAATGTCAATCATCAATGCCAAAATTGGTAAACTATTTTGGCAAAACACACAAATGAGCCACCCAAATTTTCCACTGTTTGTAATTCGGCCACCAAAAGTTTGAAATATCTATTTTGACCACTCAACTTTTGTCCAGTTGCAAGCGAGCCCATTTTTTGGATGAACGTTAGATTTAGCCGTTAAGTTATGTCAAATGTCTATTTTACCCCTATAAATATCAAAGGAAGAACAATTATATTAAGAAAGGGTTTCAACTGTAAATAATAGAACTTGAGGGGGGTTTACGTATATGGGTGTGTTCATCACTTCATATATGTTCATCTTCATCGGAGGGCATGAGGGTCTAGAGAGAGGGGGGGAAGAGAGCAGAGGGTATTATCAGTCCCGAGCTTAAAATAACTTCTCTCCGTCAACAAATGGCCAAGCTTCAGACATATATTCATCTTCTCCCAGATAGAGAGAGAGAGAGAGGAAGACACCAGAGGGCATTTTTAGTCCCGAGCTTCCTACTATGAGACATGGTGTGGATCATTTCAACGACGCAAGCAACAAGCATGTCAGAGGATTGGTGGTCGCTGATGAGCTCGCGAGCAGCATTGCAGAGAATGAGCATGACGCGCATACCACCGGCGAGAAGGGAGTAGCACATGGTGTCGTGGATCATCAATTTCGAAAGCCTCTCATACTCAACAAATCTAGAAATATATGACGAAACGAGCTTTGACGAAAGCAAAGATCTTTAAGAACTACCGAGCTTGTTGTCGAGATTTTTTAGCGTGTGTGTGAGAGAGATAGAGGAAGATAGAGAGAGAGAAGAGTAAAGCAGTTGTCAATCTGAAGCTCCGGCGGTGGCGGTTGTGGCTGAGAGAGTGAAGGGGCCAATTGGCTGACGTCAATTTTCATAAAAGGGGCTAGAGAGTGATATCGTCGATGTCGATGTTGCCGTCGGGGGACGCCATGGAACTGGGTTCTGGGTAGATTTTCGTGGTCAAATCTAGCCTCAACGAAGACATCATATGAATACTAAACGGGGAAACGTTAAAGGAGAGAAGATTGGGATTGGGATTTGAGGAAATTTTGACTTAAAATTGGATTTGATTAGATGATATGAAAATTGGATCTGAATATTTTGGGTAGTTTAAATGATATGAAAAGTGGATCCGATTAGATTGAAAGAATTGTGGGAATCAAGGAAAGAATTGTGGAAATAAATTCCATGAATTCAAGGTTGAAAATGAAACTACCATTTTCAAACTCAAATAAGAAAGTGAGAAGGGTGGTGCTGAGATATTATTTATTTTTTTGAAAAAGATGAAGATCAACATTGTTACCTAGAGGTTTATTTTATTTCGGCAAAAAACACACAATTGGCCCCTTTTTATTTTAATTATTCTTTGACCCCTTCTCTTTATACAAATTACTTTTTTATTTTATTTTTTTCAATTAGACCCCTTTGAATTTCTAATATCACACAAAAGAATTATATTTAGAAGGGTAAAATAGTTATTTGACATAACTTAACGGTTAAATCTAACGTCCATAAAAAAATGAGCTCGCTTGCAACTGGACAAAAGTTGGGTGGCCAAAATAGATATTTCAAACTTTCGGTGGCCGAATTGCAAAAAATAGGAAAGTTGGGTGGCCCATTTGTGTGTTTTTCCAATTATTTTTAATAAAATACAGTATTGTTTCTAATAGAAAGTTAATAGCTGGGAGCCTGTGATGCCATTTATTGATGCTTAATCGGTAAAAGTAACATTAAGTAATTTTTTTATTTAGTCATGATATTCGTTTGAAACAAAATAATAATTGACATGAAAGCAGATGTTGTTCTAATGGATACACTGAGCTAAATTAACAAAATAATTCAGAAAATGAGAGGGAAAAACAAACCTTTTGAAGAACTCCTATTTATTTTTTGCTTGTTACAAATAATTGTAGATTTTATAATATGTATGACACTGCTTTGATTCGTATAACTCCACGAATTAAATAATTGTTTTTTGGTTAAAACTTGTGAAGACATGTATAAACTGCGGATGCATTCTTTGGCGATATTTTGGGGCTATATATCAATTATACTCGACTACAAAAGATTTTAGAAGGAACTCAACTATTTATATTGGGTAGAATCTATGAGTTTCAAAGTTAAATGGTTGGATGTTCAATGTCAAATCACTAAATAAATGCAGTCAAATAAAAATGTTTATATTCCATATGTTCAAGTACGGTTGGTTGCATACTTGCATTGAATACAATTATTCATATTTCAATGGCATCACACCTTTTAATGAACCAGTTAAAAATTAATATGAATTGATAATTATTCAAAGTTTTGTGTTACAGTATACATTCGTATATATTCAAAAATGAATCTGAAAAGTTTTTAGATATTTTTCCAATAAAATATTATGACATTGCCAAAGCAAAACTATTACATAATCAAAACAAAAGTGTTTCTAAATTTAGAAAGTTACTTTTGACAGGAACTTTCCATAATTTGCTCATCTCTTTAAATATATATACATATATATATATACACTGTTGTATATATTTTTTTCAAGAGATGCAGTTTAACCGAGTCAAGTCTTGCTCGAGCTCGAGTTAGGCTCATCTTAGAAGAAGCCAAGTTGAGCCTTCACGAGCTTTAGGTGTATTTTTGGGAAGGTAGAAAACCTTAGCAGCTCATAAAAGCTGTGGAACCGGAGTTAAAGAGCCAAGAGAAGCCGAGTTGTTGGGTAGGTTAAATTCACTTAATTAAGCTCACCTCTCTCTCAAATAAGTGAGTTTAGAGTTTAGACGACTAGCAACGTTGGTCACCTCTCATAAAAGAATTGTGTGTATGGAGTGATCAACATACACGGTCGTCGGTCGTATAAACTATCAACAAACATGGTCGACCTTTTCAATTCTATAATCGTTGGTTAACATATTTAAGCACTTGAATGACAACCCTTAATAAATTTAAATGTAGATCGGATAATTGTCAAATTCTGTCATTTATTTGGGAATTGAATAGTAAGTCTACGAATTTAAAGAAAATAAATCTTCAGTGTTGATTAGGGGTGGAATCGGGACAGGACCCATCCCGATAGAATTCAGGATTTCAATTTCCTTGCCGATCCCGTTCCCGATAAATGTTGGGACCCAACGAACCGGGATTCCGATAAATCGGAATCCCAACAGTTCGGGAGATAATCACTCGCAGGAGAAGAGCTACACTAAGTGCAGAAACGTGATGGATAAAAAAAACCACACCATTAATTGTGAAAATAAATTTAACAAACATCATTAAGTAATTTTAGCAAACACAAGATAGACATTGTTTAACACTCACGATATTTATAAAAAAATAAAAACATAACAAATAAATTAAACTAAATAAATAATAAATAAAATAAAATAGTCGGGATTCGGGAATCTGGATTGATAGTCGGGATGGGTCTAGAATCCCGACGGGATTGATAATTATCCCGAATACCGTCCCGAAATAAGTCGGGACGGGAAAAATCTCGACAAAGTCGGGATCGGGATTTGTCTAGATCGGGAAATATCGGGACGGGATCGGGTCGGGAAAAACGAGACTTTTGCCAGCCCTAGTGTTGATTAGAGTCTGATATATAGAAATTAATAACATGGAAAAAGAAAACAGGCTTAAATAATTATTTGGTCCTTCGACTTGCATTGATTATTTTGTTTGATCCTACAATTATATAAAAAAAAAATTAGTTTGATCCTACATGTTGCGTTATGTTGTTAAATTTCCCCCGGAGCCGTTAACGTTTTAATTTTAGTCAAATATTTTTGAAAATGACCAAAATACCCTTCATCATTCAATCCAAAAAATTCAATATGAACAAATATATATATATATATACACACACACACTGCACTATATCAGAAGACTAACCACACATATAAAACCCAAAACCATTTGCACCGCGGCGAAGACTAGTCCATGCCTACTTGGATACAAACCCAATTTTGTACTTCATACTCATATTAGGATACATATTCAATTTCTTATTAAAAAAAGGGTTAATTGCAAAAAAAAACCTTGAGCTATTTTAGTTTTTTCGTTTTGAACCTTGTGTTGTTTTTTTTAATAAAAACCTCAACCAAAGTTTTTTTTCCAAAAAAACCTTCCGTTCAAAACTCGTTAGTTTTGGGACGGGAAGGGTGACTGGATGTCCGACGTGGCGCATACGTGGACTGGGCGGGAGTCTTCACGTCATTTTCCCGCCAATTTTTTTTTTATTTTAAACCCTTTCCTATTTTAAAATTTCAAAACCACTTTTTTTATCAATTTTTTTCAAATACGATTGCAAAACAAACCTTATACAATTTTTAAAACTTAGTAATGAACCATGACAGTTTATATATATATATATATATATATATATACTAATTCATCCAACAATTTTCATTTCATTATTTTTTATTTCTTACTTATAACAAAATGAATAGAGGAGTTCGCTGTCATTGTGAAAGGATGACTGTCATGCAACATCATGGACAGATAAAAATTTAGGAAGAAGTTTTTTACGTTGTGAAAGATATAAAGTAAGTTACTTATTTTCTGTGATTAACTAATTAGTTTTGCTAGAAATAAAATATGTTCTAATCAACTGATTTTTTTTGTTCTTGCAGAATGAAAGGGGGGTGCAAAATTTTTAATTTATGATGTTTAAATTAAAGAGTCCATTTTTAAAAAATAAGAGATAAAAGTGTATTTTATTACTAATGGTGTATCAATGTTTATAAAATTAAAATATACCCAAGTAACATAAAATAAAAAGCATATGTACACGCTTATTAAAAACTAAAAATATTAGTAATAAACATTAAAAATTCAAAACTGTTATTTAAACAAACAAAAAATGAAAAGAAAAAGAGGAGGGTGAAGATGAAGCAGCAACAGTGTATCTTCAAATTTGAAGACCCAGGAGGCCATCTTCAATTTGAATCAGCATTTGGAGCTGCCCTTGGAGGAGGGAAAAGTGGATTTTCCCTTCAAAATGAAGTAATAGAGCTGGTGTTGGAGATGCTCTAAGACACTAACAACCTAAAAGGCTTATTTATAATATTGATTTTTCTGCGATTAATTAAGTAATTAATTTTGCTAGAATAAAAAATTTGCACCCCCCTTCATTCTAATTCATCCAACAATTTTCATTTCATTATCTTTTATTTCTTACTTTTATTTATAGCAAAATTAATTAGTTAATTAATCACGGAAAATAAATAACTTACTTTATATCTTTCACAACCTAAAAACATTCTTCTTGGGTTTTTATTTGTCCATGATGTCCGTATGACAGCCATTCTTCCACAATGACAACGAACTCCTCTATTCATTCTGCTAAGAGTAAGAAATAGAAGATAATGAAATGAAAACGTGAATACTTAATACAACACCTATGAAATGCTTAATACATCACTTTTTTAAAAAATGGACCAAATTGCCCTTTGCCATTCTATGAGTAAATGAAATTTTTTTAGGACTAGTCCCAAACCAGTCCCAATGCCTGGAAAAAAAAAACATTTTTTTGTTAAGGGTAATATAGTATTTTTACAACAAAAGTGCTATATTAAGTATTTAACAGGTGTTGTATTAAGCATCCCCCAATGAAAATTGTTGGATGAATTAGATATATATATATATATATATATATATATATATATATATATATATATATATATATATATATATATATATATATATATATATATATTCAAACGGCCAGGGTTCATTACAAAGTTTTAAAAATTGTACAGAGTTTGTTTTGCAATCATATTTGAAAAAAATCTGATAAAAAAGAGTGGTTCTAAAATTTAAAAATAGGACAAGGTTTAAAATAAAATAAAAAATTTGGCGGGAAGATGACATGGACGCGAAGACTCCCACCCAATCCACGTAAGCGCCATGTTGACTGTCTAGTCACCCTTCCCGTCCCAAAACTAACGAGTTTTGGACGGAAGGTTTTTTTTTTTGGAAAAATAAAAAACTTTGATTGAGGCGTTTCATGCACAAAAAAAAAAAAAAACACACACACACACACAGAGACAAGGTTCAAAACGAAAAAACTAAAATAGGTAAAAAAAAAAAAATCTTCCCCATCTACTTTTATATTCACTCCCAAATTCAACCCAGTACTACCATACCCAATTTCCTCCCCGTTAGAGCCTCCGCCTCTACCTCCGTCTCAATACTTGACTCTTCCCTCTCTCCTCTTACGCCACAATTTCTCCTCCATTTCATTAAGTACCTCTGCCCCCGCCAATGAAAACATCCGCAAACACATGCTTAGAAAAGTAAATGAAAGTAGTGTTGGTTCATGTGACTGTTTCTCCTCCACTTCATAGATCTGATGATGTATTTCAATTAATTTCTCTCTCTTTACAAACTCAATCTGATGATCGCCCCTAAGGGGGTGACCAAGTGGTAGGCATGAGGCTTTACAAAGTGTGAGGTCTCAGGTTCGATCCCTTCCCATGCCCCCCTTAGGAGAAAAAAAAAGATATGAAAAAAAAACGTTTAAAAAATCTCTCTCTCTCTCTCTCTATCACCACCATTCGATAATCTGCTTGGAGGTAGTGCTAGCTGTTGGAAACTTGTTTCCAATAAAGATTGAATGAGGAAGTTGCGTAAGTAATAAGTGAGGAATCCCATAATGGGAATAAAAAAAAAGAGCTCTACTTTATAAAGAAGAGCTTTTAGGCTTAGCAATCATGCCTCAACCTCTCCCAACACCCAACTCCCAACCGTCTTAGATAAATATTGCAAGAAACTTGTTTTTTAAGTTACGAAAAAGTTCCACCCTTTCTATACAATTCCTTTCTGCCCTAAACAGAGATACAACAATAGTTCTGATTCATTGTTGATTGATCCAGGAAGTTTGCCTTTTCAATCAAGTAAGCTCCATAATCATGGGAGACTAGCAGTCTTTAATCCGTCCAGACTAATTACGGCGCATGTTTTTTGTCTTAAGGACAAAGATCACTAATCTCGTGGATCTTAAACTACACCCTTCTAATTCATTTTCTACAAGGACCTAATCTAGACTGATAACAATCTTAAGACAAAAAGTTTTCTGACATAGAGTTCCTGGAAGATCCTGAATATTGTTCCTGTCTTCTTCCCCTTTTTTTGTCTTGTTTAATTGTGTTCTGATTCAAGTAGAACTCTTTTAAACAAAATCTGTAGGTTTTGTTCCGTGCAAACAAAAACAAAACAAGGAATACTCCTTTCACATGAGGATTTAACTCTGCGAATTTCAATTTACAAAAAACAACAGTGTTGTTATGCTTTTACACAAAAACATTACTGTAACATACTGTTTTTTAATAAACATAACAGTATCTACTGTTTATTGTAGAACATATATAAGATTTGATCTTTATCTTGTTGTGCAGCATGTCTACTTCTGGAAAAGAACCTCAGACTGTTGTTGTTATCGAACAGCCTACGACTGCAACTCCTGGCCTACCGTCAGCGGTCCATGCTCATCATGGAGAACGCCCTGAAAAGTTCAACGGCACCGAGTTCAAACGTTGGCAACAAAAGATGTTGTTTTATCTGACCACACTGAACCTGTCTAAATTCCTAAAAGAGACCCTGCTTCTAAAAGCCGAGAGACAAGACAAATGGTAGCAATCGACTCATGGAAGCACTCAGATTTCTTGTGTAGAAATTATATTCTCAATGGTCTCCATGATTCTCTTTATGATGTTTGTAGTCAGTTTAAAACTGTAAAAGATTTATGGGAATCGCTTGAGAAAAAAATATAAAACTGAGGATGCTGGCCATAAAAAATTTGTGGTAGGCAGGTTCCTAGATTTTTCTATGGTTGATGCCAAACCAGTTGTCTTACAAGTCCAACAACTCTAGTTACTCATCCATGAAATTGAGGCTGAAGGAATGATAATTTATGAGCCATTTCAGGTTGTTGTTGCGATCGAGAAGCTACCTCCCGGATGGAAGGACTTCAAAAATTATCTCAAGCACAAGCGCAAGGATATGTCTCTTGAAGACTTGATCATGCGGCAGCGAATTAAGCAAGACAATCGGATTGCTCCGGTGAAGGGACGTCCAAACGACACAAGCAATACAAGTTTAAAGGAAAGTGCCTTAACTACGACAAGAAAGGCCATAAAGCTGTTGAGTGCCATGGAAAGAAACGGGTCCGACGTAAAGCTAACCTTGTCGATGACGACATCAACATGATATGCGTGGTCTCCGAGACCAACATGGTCGGTACGGGTCGTGAATGGTTCGTGGACACTGATGCCACACGTCACATATGTGGCGATGCGAAGATGTTCTTTTCTTATACCAAAGTGACGTCAAGGGAGAAGCTGTTCATGGGCAACTCATCCACCTCTGGAGTGGACGGCAAAGGGCAAGTGACACTGAAAATGACAAGTGGGAGGGAATTGGTGTTGACCAATGTTCTTCATGTACCAGATATTAGGAAGAATTTAATTTCTGGTTCATTGTTGATTAAACATGGTTTCAAGTTAGTGTTTGAGTCGAACAAATTTATTCTTAGTAAGAGTGGAGTCTTTATGGGAAAAGGTTCCCTCGATGAGGGCCTTTTCAAATATAATGTGATGGTGGTAAACACCTCGACCACAATTGATAATAATAAAGCTAATGCACCTTCTTCTTACTTGCTTGAGCATTTTGATATTTGACACTATAGACTTGGTCACGTTAACCATGACTCTATTTGAAAACTAATGCAAATGAATATAATTCCTACAATACACATTAATAAAAAAGAAAAATGTCAAATCTGTGTTGAAGCCAAACAAACAAGAACATCGTTTAAATCGGTAGAACGTGACATTAGACCATTGGATCTAGTTCATGGTGACTTATGCGATTTAAAATCCATATAGTCCTATGGTCGAAAAAAAATACTTGATCACTTTCATCGATGATAGTACTCGGCTTTATCATCTGTACCTATTAAACAGTTAAGATGAAGCCTTTGAAGCATTCAAGCTAGGAGTGTAACGGTTCGGTTTGGTTCGGTTTGAGGCCTAAATCACAAACCAAATCGACTTCTAACGGTTCCATTTTTCCCAAACCGAATCAAATCACGTGATGTTTGGAACCGAACCGAACAAAATCGAATGGTTTGGTTCGATTTGGTGGTTTAAATTAAAAAAAATAAAGAAATTTAAAATTGTTAGGCTAATTAACAACTTCACAGTTAACATCAAACATTAAAAATAATATTTTCAATCCAAATAAACAAAGATTAAACAAACATGTTTCTCACAATTCTCTTGCAAATTCCAAATCCCAAATAAATACTAATTAGCAATAAAAAATATTAACATTTCAGTCTTCCATACATAATTTTCTTGAAAGCACCGTCCGTGACTTAGCGTCCAAGCAAGCAAATAGAAATATTATTAAAAAAACTGCAAAAGAAAAAATAATTTAATGGAAAATTTTTATGTCATATACAAGGATATCTAACTATAATGTTGTTATGAATCAAATCATATTAGTTTCATCACTATTCCCTAACTAGAGGATAACTAGTAGCAGCCAAATAGCCAATGGTATACTAAAATCCAGTGCTAGTGGTCACCCAAAAATCATAAGTTATCTAAATTGTTGAAGCTTGAAATTGACTAAAGTATCTCTAAGTGTAAAGTTTAGTTCCAGTAAGACAAGGTGAGACTTTAATATAACTTGGATGAGTACAAACTTGTGAAAATAAAGCAGTGTGTAGCAAAGAAGCTGTAATTTTCATAAAACTAGAACAAAAGATAATGAAAATTATTAAAAACTCATTAGATGACAAAGGAAATAAACAGAACAAAAGAATACACACATGAGATATTGAAACAAATTTAAGTTAAGGGATATGAAAAAACACTCGCATATTTAGGGTCTTGTGTAATACCTGAAACCAAAAAAGAAAAAAAGTAGAAATAAATTAGATTAAGCAATTAACTAAAATTAAAACAACAAAAATACTTTTAGAATATGTAAAACTCTTACTTGATTCTATGTCATCCATATTTTCCTCTGTTTCGATATGAAGAGATGGAGCCCGTAACCAATCTTGAGCACAAGTCAAAGCCTCCGCCACCTTGGGACTTAATGAGCTACGAAACTGATCAAGTACACGTCCACCGGTGCTAAAAGCAGATTCTGAAGCAACGGTAGTTACAGGAATGGCCATCACATCTCGTGCCATCAAAGAAAGTACTCGAAACCTAGAACAATTCACTTCCCACCACTTCAAGATATCAAAAGTTTCACCAAGTAAATTTTTATATTCACTTCATCTAAATACATCTCCAATTCAGACTTAGAACCCCTTATGTCAACTTCGTCATGCCAAAATTGTTTTTCAAAAGAAAAATGTTCATCCTCAACCATCCCTTCACCTTGGTTATCTTCATTGTCAATTGAGCTCTCACCAACTTTACTCGAGTCAAAACTAGAATCAATTGACTCGTAATATGCATATAAACGACTCAATGTATCCTTAAGTTTTTTCTCCAACTTAGTCGCCACTTCTTTTGGATAAATTTTTCCATAACAATAAATCACATACTTAAATTTGTAGCAAGGATCCAACACTACGGCAACCAATAGCATCATGTTTATTTTATCAAGGCGTCCCCAATACTTATCAAATTTATCACCCATCTTCAAAGCCATATTTTTCAATGTGTTATCGTGACTATTCGACCAACTTCTAATGAGTTCATGAATCTTAATCACATCATGAAAATAAGAATTAGCGGTAACATAAAGAGGCCCCGACAACTTATTTGTAACTTCATAGAATGTTTTCAAGAACTTGAAAAAATCCTGGCATTTTTCCAATCATACTCCCGAGAACCTTATCTTTAAGCTCAAGATGAAAATTAGGATCCATATCCTCAAACCTTTCAAATGACTTTTGAAATTTAAGTGCAGTCTCCAACATAAGGTAAGTGTAGTTCCACCTAGTTTGGACATTTAGAACCAAATTGTTTTTGTAAGGGTTTTCATCTAATTCACAACAAGTCTTAATTTGTTCAACTCTTTGTGGAGAATCCCTAATGTACCTCACAGCTAAACAAATCCTTTCAATTGAACCTGCCTCCTCTTTCATTCCATCTCTCACAATTAAATTCAAAATATGTGCACAACACCTCATGTGAAAAAACTCACCATCTAAAACAAAAGCCTTTTTTTTTTTGGAAAGTTTTTTCTTCATGTGAGCGATCGCAGTATCATTGGAAGATGCATTAATTGTGAAGAATTTATTTATTCCCCACTCAATCATACATGACTCAATGGCATTTTCAATTGCTACACCCTTATGACTCAATGGCCTTTCCAATTGCTACACCCTTATGACTAGAAATGGTGGAAAATTCAATATCCTTTTCTGCAATTTCCAATTGTGATCAATAAAGTGTGCCGTGAGAACCATATAACTCAAATTTTGCATAGATGTCCATGTATCAATCGTGAGGCAAACTTAATGAGCATGAAAAGCCAAAGCAGATTTCAATTGAATTTTCAAATCACCATACAATCTCAAGCAATCTTTAGCAATTGTAATACGAGATACTAATTGCAATCTAGGCATACCAACACTACATAAATTTTTGAAACCTTGACACTCAATGAAACTAAAAGGGAGCTCATCAACTACAATCATTTCAGAAATAACCTTTCGACACTCAACTTGGTCAAGCTTCCAAGAAATTAATTTGCTTTCCCCTTCCTCAGTCTTGAATGATTCTAATGTTTTTTGTTTCTTATCCTTTTTATTGTGAGGGTATAACATACATCTCTCCAAGTGAGCCCATAGTGTAGAAGTAGCTATGGTATTCCCATACACCCCCTTACAATAATTGCAAACACAATGATGATATTTTTTTATCATTTGCTCCGACAAAATTTTGCTCAAAGTGTTGCCAAATTTCAGATTTATACCTTTTGGATTTCACCGGAAAAGTCATCTCTGTAGATCTGTAGGTGTAGGTGTAGGTGTAGTTGAATTAGTGATATTATGAGCTTCAGTGCCACTTGAACCTCCAACTAAATCAACAACATTGTTATCTTTTTGAGATTCTTGTGTAGCCTGAAAAAGTACAAAATTAATAAGTTAAGTGGTTATGAGTCTTATGATAGTCAACAGTCAACATATACACAAAAAGAAAAATTAGAAATCACAACTATTATAAGCCATCAAAGAACATGAAACATGATATTTGCGACTGCTTCGGCTTCGGCAACCAGTTTCTGTATAGTACATAATACGTATCTGATGTATTCTGAAGAGTTATATGGAACATGATTAATAAGAAAAACTTAAAGATTAAGATGCATTCAACTGATGGCTTCACCAATGTGAAGCTAATAAAAGCAAATTTGAACTCCGGAGGCCAAATAGACCAATTGACATGAGCTATGGTTCAACAATGGAATCCACTTCCTTAGGTCATCACCAATGATAAGCTACAAGACCCCTCCAGACCCAACCACCCACTGAAATTCTCATTAAATTATCATTTATCTATCTTTCACTCTCTAATCTGTACATTTAATAACTGGGACAAAAAGATGTAATTATTCCTACTCCTTTTTTTTTTTAATTTTGTGTGCAGACATTTTTATACTGTTCATCATAAGTTTACATGAATTAAAAATGTGTCTTTGTTTCCTGGACTCGTCTGTGAGTCAATAATTAAATTAAATCTCATTCTCTCCCTCTTAAATTAAATAAATTGTATCTAAATTCTAAAAGACATAAAAATTAATTAAATTGCTAAAAAGTCACAAAAATTAAACAACAAAATTTCTTAAAATGGTAGACATAACATATAGTAACAGATCAAGAAGGAACCAAATCAACCAAGAACCAACATCAACATATTAAGAGGGAGGGAGAAACCTATGGAGAAAGAGGGAGACGGAGTGAGAGAGAGAAGTAGACGACGAAAGCTTACCATAGTAGTAGTGGAGACTGGAGAGTGAGACGATTATGGCGATGGCAATTATGGTGAGGGAGTTTGGAGGCGTCAACTGTGCAAGCGCCGACGAGCACAGTGTGCGATGTTTTGGGGTTTGGTGACTTTGGTCCGTGGGAGAGAGAGAGAGAGATTTAGGGGATTTTTAAATTTTGGTATGTGAAGTAGGGGTGAGCAGAAGTTTTCCAGAACCGGACCGGACCAATGGGCAGGACTCAATCAAAAATGGACCGACCAATACTTTGATTGGTCCTGATCTGATTTTACGTGACAATTGGTCGGTTTTGACCAGGACCAATGTGTATTTATTATTATTTTATTATATATAATATACTAATATATATATATATATATATATATATATATATATATATATATATATATATATTGATAAGAAGATGATAAAAGGGATACAACTTACAACCTAAAGAAAATATATAATAATTTGATTCAATATTCAACCAAATTTCCTTATTTGATTAAAGAGAAAATAGGAGGGGAAGCATTGTTCTTCCCTATTAATTAATTTCCTACCTCTTTTTGTGATTCTAAATATTATTAGTTTGAAGGATTGTTACCTGTAAATTAATTAAATTAACAATAAGGAGATTGAAGAGGAAGATGACTTGCAATAAATTTCCTCACAACTTTCTTTTTCGTTTCTCTTTATTAATTTGGACGTAATGATTTTTACCTTTAGTTTATTATCACAAGAACAACGAACCTAACAAAATGTTGTATGAAAGAAGAACATGAGTTGATTATTGATCATTGTTTTTTAGAAAATCTAGTTATCCTCTTGATCAAAGATAAGCATAACGTCTTCAATTGGTTCTGGACCGGACCAATGTATTGGTTCTCAAACATATTGGGTTGGTCCTGGTTCTATATTTTTTAAGAACCGGACTATTAGTCTGGTCCTGGTTCTCTTAGTTTTTTCAAAAAAGTGGAACGAACCGGACCAAACTCACCCCTACTGTGAAGTGTGAATGTAATGTATTGTGAGTGAAGGACTCTTAAGTCTTAAGTCAGTAAGTCACCCACCGTATTCATAAAGTGAAAGTGATTTTAGATATTTTGATTTTTATATTGCATTATATAAACATGAATTAAATTATATATATAAATTTATTTATATAGTATATATAATATATAAATATATATTATAAAATCATATATTAATATTTTAATATTTTATTTATTTTGGTTTGATTCGGTTTTGAAGCAAAAACCGCAAATCGAACGATTTATAAAATTTTCAAAACCAAACCAAACCGTCCAACGTCAAAACCAAACCAAACCTACCGATTTGATTCGATTCAATTTCGAGATTCAATGATTCAGACTTACACCCCTAATTCAAGCTATATAAAAATGAAGTCGAGAATCAACTTGAGAAAAAGACAAAATTCTTAAGCCTGATCGAAGAGGCGAATATGAATTTCCCTTTAAAGACTTTTTTTGTAGAACATGAAATTCTTCACCAAGTCACTCCACCTTACACTCCACAATCCAATGGGATTGCTGAAAGGAAAAATCACACTCTTAAACAAATGATGAATACATTATTGATTAAATCTGGTCTACCCGACGAAATGTTGGGGGAGGCGGTGCTCACAGCCAATTACTTGTTAAACAAGCTATCACACAAAAAATTGGACAAAACACCCTATGAATTATAGAATGATCGCAAACCTTCCTACAAATTCATCAAAGTGTGGGGGTGTCTGGCAAAGATCGCAGTACCACCACCCAAAAAGGTAAAAATCGGTCCAAAAACCATGGATTGTATCTTAATAGGCTATGCAACCCATAGAAGTGCCTATAAGTTATTAATCCACAAATCTGAAAATCCAGATATTGAAGTAAACTCAATCATGGAAACGAGAAATACTACATTTTTTGAACATATATTTCCACTAAAAACCAATCATAATAAAAAGCGGTCATTTTATTTGAGCACAAGTAATGATGGCAATGAAGTCTCCACAGACACTGTCCCTATGGACATTGACCAACCAACTCATCATAATGATCAATATGATGAACCTAGAAAGAGTAAAAGGGCCAGAACTACGAAAACATTTGGACCAGACTTTGTAACCATGTTCCTAGTGGATAATGAACCACGAACGTTCAAATAAGCAATGTCCACTCTAGAAGCTCCCCAATGGAAAGAGGCCATTAATAGTGAAATTGCATCCATTATGCAAAACCATACTTGGGAGCCTGTTAACCTTCCCAAGGGATGCAAATGGGTTCTCAAACGGAAACTAAAACCCGACGGGTCAATCGACAAGTATAAAGCACGGCTAGTCACAAAAGGCTTCAATCAAAAAGAAGGAGTCGACTATTTTGACACTTATGCCTCTGTCACTCGAATCACTTCAATTCGCCTAATCATTGCCTTTGCAGCTTTGCACGGTCATGAAATACATCAAATGGATGCCAAAACAACTTTCCTAAATGGGGAACTCGAAGAAGAAATTTATATGAATCAACCCGAAGAATTCATCGGTCCAGGCAACGAACAAAAAGTTTTTCGGTTGGTCAAATCATTGTATGGATTAAAGCAAACACCAAAACAATGGCATAAACGTTTTGATGATGTGATACTTACAAATGGTTTCAAACCCAACGAATGTGACAAATGTGTATACGCTAAAAATACGCACAAGGGTTATGTTATTATATGCCTCTACATCGACGATATGTCAATCATTGGTATCAATAACAACATGATCAAGGAAACCAATGAAATGTTGGCCAACATATTTGAAATGAAAGATCTTGGGCTCGCCGATGTCATCCTAGATATTAAAATATCTAGAACATTCGAGGGGATCATATTATCACAATCTCATTATGTTGAGAAACTGTTGGAGAAATTCAACAATGATGATCATAGTATTGCTAAAACTCTGATAGATCTAAACTTTCATCTTAGGAAGAATTTACACGAAAGCGTGTCTCAAATCGAATACTCACGTGTAATTAGAAGTCTTATGTATCTCACAAATTGCACGCGCCCAGACATTGCTCAAACTGTGAATAGATTGAGCAGTTTTATAAGTAATCCAGGACCTAATCACTGGAAGGCAATTGTAAGAGTTCTGCAGTATCTACGATACACACAGGACTATGGGTTACACTATTCAAGGTATCTAGCGGTAATTGAAGGTTATAGTGACGCCAACTGGATATCCGATACTAACGACTCAAAATCCACAAGTGGATTTGTATTTACTCTTGGTGGTGGTACTATCGCATGGAAATCTTCCAAACAGACTTGCATTGCAAGGTCTACAATGGAATCAAAATTTATCGCTCTAGATAAAACATCGGAGGAAGTCGAATGGCTACGAAACTTTCTAGAAAATATTTCAGTCTGGCCACAACCAGTACTAGCTATATGCATCCATTGTGACAGTCAAGCCGCAATTGGAAGGGCACAAAACAATATGTATAACGGTAAATCACGACACATACGCAGGCATCACAATACCGTTAAGCAGCTTCTCTCAAACTGAGTGATCACCATCGATTATATTCGATCAAAAGACAACCTAGCGGATCCATTAACGAAATGTTTATCGAGAGAGCAAGTATGCATCTCATCAAATGGAATGGGCCTCAAGCTTATGAAATAGAGAATAATTTAGCGGAAAACCACACCTAGCTGATTGGAGATCCCATGGTCTAGATTTAAAGGGACAACCCAACTAAATTAATCTCAAGATTAACACTAAAAGAATTTACAAAAAATTATACATATTCCTATGATGAAAACCACTAGTGTTATATGTCACGGTTTAGGATAAGCCTTGCTTTTAATGATTCCTATGACTTGACTCGTCAAGCGAAGTTCTGACAGAACAACTCCTTATAGGCAAATCACCTATGTGAATGTAGGACTGGCCGATCTTATAAGAATTTAGAGGCTGGAATTCTCTAACAAACATTCACAGAACCATGTAGCGTTCAGGGCCAAAATGAACAAAACCGAAGAATCAAACTCTGTTTGAAGGCAGCTATGTGAATACTATTGTCTTAGATGACATCAAACACCAGTCAGTTCAAGGCATAACAAGTCACTGATTAGTAAGTCATCCCGATAGTATATCATAAGGAAAGGTTCAAAGCCAAAAGCCACCTCTTCCACTGCAGCTACTCTCAGTTGTATCTTTGTATTGCCTTATCAATATGCCATCAACTTACATGATATCTCATTCAATGTGGGGGATTATTGGAAACTTGTTTCCAATAAAGATTGAATGAGGAAGTTGTGTAAGTAGGAAGTAGGGAAGAATCCCACATTGGGAATAAAAAGAAAATAGCTCTACTTTATAAAGAAGAGCTTTTAGGCTTAACAATCGGCCCTTGGGCCACTACACTTTTGTGTATGAGGGAAGACCTAGCTAAGTACAGGTCTAAACACACGTGCGTGTGCGCCGCCGCCGCCTTGGCTGGTTGGTTGGTTGGTAGGTCGGTCGACTGGCCTGGACCCTTTCCTTTTGCTACCAGTTCATTTCACAGTCCAAGCAGTTTGTGTGACCCTCTTTTTTGAATCAGCTAGTTCTATCTAACGGTTACATCAGTAGCCAACAGTTGTGCCCCTTTCAGACAAGGGCAGTTACAGCGATTGTGTTCAAAATGGTTTTGTCTGTTTCGGACACGCCTCAATCACTCCCAACCCCTAACTCCCAACCGTCTTAGATAAATATTGCACGAAACTTGTTTTTTAAGTTACGAAAAAATTCTTCCCTTTCTGTACAATTCCTTTCTGCCCTAAACAGAGATATAGCAGCAGTTCTGATTCATTGCTAATTGATCCAGGAAGTCTCTTCAATCAAGTAAGCTCCATAATCCTAGGAGACTAACAGGCTTCAATTCATCCCAGACTAATTGTGACGCATGTTTTTATCTTAAGGACAGAGATCACTGATCTCGTGGATCTTAAACTACACCCTCCTAATTCATTTTCTGTCGGGACCTAATCCAAACTGATAACACTGGCAATGGGACTCGAGAAGAGGGCACCGGTACGTGACAAGAACGGAGAAGTGTACCCGATCATGGTTTAATTTTGTCCGGTCGTTGAGAGACTTGTATTTGTTTGAATAAAGGCCCAAATCGGCAAAGGAAGACGAGAAAGACCCACTTGTCACTCTATATATCCACTTTGGTTGGGCTCGTCTGTCTCTCTTTCTGGGATCTAGTGAAATGGAAGCAGCAAATCTTTCTCTCAATTAACCTCTAGCCTAGGAACAATTCATTCTCTGGACTCTTTTTGCAAGTAATAAAAATAATATGCTTCTTCTCAAAGTATTAAGTTAAGTCCAAGCTTTTCATTAATCTTTTCCTGTTTAGGAGCAGTAGCAATTGCTTGATCCAAGGATATCTGAAAAATAGGAGGAAGTGATTAGGGGGTTGGGGACGGAGAGGAGGAGAGAGAGGATGGAGTATGGTTATTGTTGCTGGAGCATGTGAGAGTAAGGACACTTTGGACTTTGCCAACCATAATTTAGGTGGTACTTCAAACTTTTCGTTGATAGATTAGATAGAAATTGAAACCTTAACGCCGCAAGGGGGATCTAACAACAAAACGTAACAAGTAGGACCAAACTAATTTTTTTAATAATTGTAGGACGAAACAAAAAAATGAATACAAGTCGAAAGACCAAATAATTATTTAAATCAAAAGAAAAATAATATATTAATAAGACATTTTACAAGCAATGTCGACAAACTTAACGATTGATCTACGGGGAACGGAGGTGAGATGTTGCATGTATGATCCACGTGAGGGAAAATGTTTACAATTTTAAACAACGTAGCAGGTCATGGATATATATGTTGCCACTTGATCTCCACCTTGAAGTTTTAATTTAGTATGGTGGTGGTGGGTAGACTGATCCAATGGATGGAGGCGGTGGGTAGATTCCCGGGAAAATGGCAGCAGGACCAGTACTTTGTTGACCTGCACATCAGGTAACTTAATTATCAGTTACGTAATAGTTTGAGCTAGCTCAGAAAAAGTTTAAAAAAGAAATGTCAAATAAAAATTGTGGGTAAAAATTGTACCTGCAGCTGGCGGGTAAGCACTAGAACCTTGAGGATGTGGTGGATATGGTTGCGAATTAGGATATCCTGCTGGTGCCGGAGGATAAGTAGCGTTAGATGGAGGATATGTTGGTGGTGCAGCATTGGGAGGGGGAGGGTATGTTGAATAAGGAGATTGGGTAGCTGAGGTAGGAGGGTAATTATTGGGTGGATAATGAGATTGTGTTCCTGTACTAGGAGGGTAGTTAGGGAATTGGGAAGGCGGTGCCGAGGTTGGAGGGTATGTTGGTTGTGGAGCCGAGGTTGGAGGGTATGTTGGTTGTGGAGCCGAGGTTGGAGGGTATGTTGGTTGTGGAGCTGAGGTTGGAGGGTAGTTTGGGAAAGGAGATGAAGTTGCCCCTGAATGTGGAGGGTATGTAGTTGGAGGTGTTGTACTAGGATGATATGTTGGGGTTGATGATGGATTTAGAGGATTTGTAGGATGAGGAAATTGCGCAACATAGGCTTGGGGTTGTTGGGTAGTGGCATAGGGGCTTGCAGAATGTGGTGGGGCAGTGTGATACGGGGCTGAGGGAGCTGGTTGTTGGGCATAGTGTGCTGCCGCTACTGGTGGTGGGACAGCTGGATAGGGGGCGGCTGCAGGTGGTGGTGCAGACGGATTGTATTGTTGAACGGTGGAAAGGGCTGCATTCGGCGTTGCATAAGGTGTTGCTGGTGGAGCATATCTTGGATCTGTTGATGAGTAGTTCATAGTTGGTACAAGTTATGTAAAAGCAATTTAGAACAAGAAAAAGAGATTGATTTGTGAAGCTAGTAAGATTACCTTGAGATGAAGAGTTGGAAATGGGTGCACCCACCATGATTATTGCAGCTTTGTCTATGATGATGATCAAGGTTAACAAGAAATAGATATAGAGCGCGAGGAGGGTGGTAATGGTAATCGGTGACTTTGAGAAAGCTTGGAGGATCGGGACAAATGGGATTGATAGTTGACTTCATATATTATATCTTTATCCTTCACACCACTCATCCCATCCTAGTCCTAACTTATCCAATTCGTAGAAATATTGTCAACTTGGCTCTCGGCATGTGGATTCAGCTAAATAGCCCTCAAGTTGGATTCAGCTGCGTAAGTCAATTAAGCATGTGTAATTTATATATATTACTATTACCCCCCTCCATTTTCGGGTAAAAGTCCATGTTTCAAAGTCAATCTTTTTAATAAATTACACTTAACAATAAAATGTCACTTTTATGTGTTAATTTTTTAAAAAATAGATTCTTTAAGTAATACATCTCAAAATAAAATAGTAGATTATTTGTGTGGAACGGAGGGAATAGTAAATATGTTTATGTTTTACCCCTTTTTCTTTCATTTAAATCGCAGTATCTTCGTCATTAAGGAGGTGGCTTCATCCTAAGTCCTAACTCCAATTTCACACGAATTACACCAAAAAATAAATAAAAATTGTAGAGGTTCGGGATCTCCCAAAGCTAATTATCTCTCTCTCTCTCTCTCTATATATCTATATTACAATACAACTTGGATTGTACATGTGCAATTGATAAATGCTAATGAGGGGTCGAGATCAATTCATTTACCGAGATCCTACGGTCCCAATTTCGTCTAGATTTCACATGTGCGAAGGGCGGTTGAACGGCGGTTGAGCAACCCCTACACACCCCTTCTCACATGTTCTCTCCACATCCTCTCTTTGAATCAATATAATTCCAACTGGTATTGTTGTCCTATTTAAGAATAATTATTTAAGAATAAAAATAATTATTTACAAAGTTAAGAAAAATACTAAAATTTTAAATTGAAAAATAGTCAATTTAAATCAATAGAAGTGATAATAATAATTTAAATTGAGTGTATAAAACATTCTCCCGATTTTTTACGTTCTTAAGAAGGGTGGATTCATCCTTTTTTGTTTAACCATTTTTTTAAAAAATGTCTAAAACACAATTTATTGAGTTTTTCTTTAGGTGGTTTGGGTTTTAAAATGAGTATTATTTTTTTTGGAAATTTTTTGGTTTAACTAAGAATATGTATAACCATTAAGACCACACTAAAAGATAAACTGTTTTTATGTTATTAAGACCACTCTAAAAGATAAACTGTTTTTATTTTATTTTTTAAAAATGAGAATAAGTAATAATATGTATAATTACTAATTTGGAATTCTTAGATTTTTACGTTCTTATAATATGTATAAAATATAAAATACATTTTCATTAAATAAAGCAGTTCTGAGCTTAAAAAAAGTTAAAAAATTAATACCCTTGGTGTGCGTGTTAAAAAAGTTTATATTTTAACGAAATATTATTAATTGTATAAGGGAAAGGCTGGTTGTCTCCTCAAAATCTAACAAGGTATCGCCTCATTTCCTTTAAAAAATCTAACAAGTATCAAGCAATGTTTGTTTTTTAAATAAAATTACAAATAAATGTTTTAATTTTTTTCTCCACTGCTGACATCCTCCCCTACTTGCGCCGTGCCATAGGCACGGGCACAAAGACTAGTATATATATATAATACAATACAGTTCAGTGTTGCACGCTTACAATTGACTTGGGATAAAAAGGGGTCAGGATTTACTGTTTTATGGTGATCCAACGGCAAGTATTTTCTTCAACTCTCACATATGCGAAGGTCGTTACCAATTCCCTTCTTCCGCTGTGTACTGGTTTGTGATTTATTTTGATTTACTGATTTCCTGATTTTTATAATTTACTGATTTTTATAATTTACTGATTTTCTGATTTAATTTATAGATTTTTAATTTAGGTTTTTCTAATTAAACAAATATTTAATTTATAGATTTACGGTTTTACAGTTTTATGGTTGCGAAAATTTGTATTTGTATTTTTTTCTTTTTAATTTTTTTTCGTATACAAATTTAAAAAAATTAAAAAAAAATCGTAAGTTTTGTAATTTGAAATATTTGTTTTTTTTCTTTTTAACTGTTATCGTAATTAACTTAATCAATTTAATTTTTGTCCTGCCCGTTTTTTTCGACCCGCAATTTCGTATACAAATTATTAATTAATCTCTCCGTTCTAGGCAAAGAGGCTTCATTTGAAAGACAATTTTTTTAAGAAAATAATATTTTTAGTAATTCATTTTCACAGTATCTGCTTCATTTATTGATAAATTTTCAAACTGGCGTCGTGCCATCGGCATGGACAAAAGTACTAGTATATATATATATATATATTGCGTAACATGTATTAGCAATTTTTAGAAAGTGTATGTAGAAGACAAGAATTGAAAGCACAATAAGTTAATTTACAAGTTTAGGTTAGATTGCAGGTTATATGTCTTCTTTAAAATATAACCGGCCAAATTTTATCTTTTTTTTTGTTGGTAAAACATATCTTTAGGTCACTGTATTTTTCCAAAAATTATAATTAGGTCACTGAGACGTCAAAATTTTCGGTACGGCTACTATACCGGAGTTATCTTGCAATTCAACCCAATTTTTTGACGAACGTTAAGTTTTGACGTTAATATTAGAAACTTTTTGTAATATTAGAAACTCAAAGGGGTAAAACTGGAAAAAAAAATTATTTACGCATATCATTTGTATAAAGTGTTGGGGGTCAAAATGTTGAAATGAACTTCATCTTCTTCATCCAACCATCTTCTTCATCAATAGATCTTCGTCATTTATCGGTTCAAGGAAAATTGATCCGCTACTTTGATTCGTATACACATGATTCATGCAAATCAAGGCAACTCAAGGGTGACTATTAATTTAGAAATCAATTGCTCTTCCTTTCTCTCTTGAATTCAATTAATTTAATCAAATCTGGGTATATTATCGTAAACTGGGTATATTGATAGATGACGATCTGGGTTTTACAATTCAATCAATAGGTATTTAATAAAAATTAACGTCCAAACTTAACGTTCATCCAAAAATTGGGTTGAATTGCAAAATAACTATGGTACATTGGCCGTACCGAAATTTTTGACGTCTCAATGGCCAAATTGTAACTTTTGAAAAAGTACAGTGGCCCAAAGGTGTGTTTTGCCTTTTATTTTTTTTGTCATTAGATTCATCAAACAAAGGACAATGCTATCCACTTGTAAATTACTCTCTCCATTTCAACCAAATAGTTCATGTTTGAAACGTCTAATAATTAAGAGATATATAACTAACATATGAATTTATTATTATTACAATAACTAGTGATACATCCGTGCGTTGCACAGTTTGTACACAGATGTAAAATCATATACTCAATTAAAATTGAATAATATATAATTAAAAACTTTAATATGAACAAAATAAATGAACTATAATAAACAGTAAAATAAAAGAAAGAAAATTACATAAATTTGAAAAAAATATTATAAATTTGGAATAATTCTTTATATACAACATTTATCGTTGAACATGTACAATTATTACGACTATCACTAACATATAATAAAATTCGAAGTAAATAAAATAACTAATACGTTGATATAAATAAAAATTAATTAATTAATTAATGATAACGAAATAGACAAATAATTGTAACTAAATATTATAAATTATATATATATATATATATATATATATATATATATATATATATATATATATATATATATATTAGTTAAATAATTTTAACGCAAAGATTAAGATTATGATATATATGCTACCTAGCAATATTACCGAAGTTCCAACATCCATTCAACACATGATTAACATTTATAGAACATTTGATTTCATTTAAAAATTCATAAGTATAAATTTGTTTTAAAGAAACAACATTTCCATTATATTAAAAAAAAGATAAAAACAAAAAAAAGGATAAAAATTTGGGACTGACTTATCCTTGATTATACTATTTGAATTATTAAAATACAAAAGATTTAGATGGCCCCGATATGCCCTTGACCCAATCATTTTTACTTTGAAAGATATAAATTACACCACAACGACAATTAGGGGTGAGCAATTTTTTTGGGACGAAATTAGGTCGGTCCCTTTTTAAAAGTTTTAAAGGTATTTTTTGGGAGAAAATAGTACGATACTCTTAATGAACCAATCATATGTGCACAAAGTATCATTTCATGCATCGATTTTGCATCACAATGCACAAATCGAATCATATTTGTACATCGGGATTTTAGGCATCATCAATTTTACATCGCAATCCACAAAATAAAATCCAATTTAAGGATCGAGAATCCAATTTGTGCATTAGAACCCTAATTGAAACCAATTTATGGATCGCAAATCCAATTTGTGTATCGCGATTCAAATTAATGCATTGTGATTAACAAATTGATGAATCACAGTGTGTTGAGTAAGTGATCTTTAGCGCGCCTCTGGCTCATTAATACCATAGATATAAATATTAAATAGTCAAATATCAAACTGTTTATAAAAAAAAGAATTGAAGTTGAAATAACTGACTCTAAACAGAACATCCAACACTAAAATGTTATGAATAACATATTATGCAACATAATTTTTATACAACTATTCAATAAAAAAAGTTATTGAGTCTAGATTTTTAATGTACCTTGGGAGAAGTCCTATAACAGAAAGTTGATATTTCACTAGATCCCCTTCCCTTTTTCAGAATATGTAGCAACATCATCCCCCAATAAAATCTAACATTGAATACCTTTAAACCATTTCACAGTTAGGTTTTTTATTTCCTTTTTATTTTTTTTAAATAAAATTTTGAGAGAAATTTGTATGATACAAATTTGAATTTCGATTATTATTAAAAAAAAAGAGTTTAATTTAACTAAGTATGGAAAATATACATATCTTATAGTTAATTAATTATATCCAAGTACATATCAATATACATCTTTACTTTAAAAAACAGTTTATAAAAATAGAAACATAGATCTATCATATTTGAGAAAAAAAATTAAGCATATGATTTTTTTTCCAATTTGTTTTTCAAAATGGATAAAAAAAATTATGATCCTAACTTTTTATGTTGGACATTTGTTTTATAAATATAATTTTGATAAAAATAGAAAAATAAACATCAAGTGCATTCGGATCTGATGAAAATGGAGAAAACCATCCTAGATCTGTATATTTTGGTAAATATTTGTAAAATAAAAGTTCAAATTAACATTGGCCTATTATCGATTAAGTTAAATAAATATTTATCTTTTGTAAACTAACTTTAATATGTTAAAGTTTTTTTTTACAAATATTAGACTTGAATTTTTAAACATGTAGGCTGGACAAATATACTAAGATTTTTATTGTTAATTTATGTTTATTATTATTATTTTTTTTGCATACATTAGACATGAATTTTTAAACATATAGGTTAGACAAATATATTAATAATTTCATTTTTTAGCTTCAAATTTGATTAAAATGGAGTAGAAAAAATCTCATATATATATATATATATATATATATATATATATATATATATATATATATATTATATATATATATATATGCTAAGGTAAGTGGCCCCTAGTCTTTTATCTCTCCCACCCCTTGGGTCGAGATATATATTTATTTCTTATAAATTTTCAATTACTTGTTCAATCTAACCTTAGCCTACGTCTGATCTATATATTTTACATATAAAATTGCTTGAATTTTTATAAGTATTCGACAGTTAAACACAAAATATTTGAATGACAATAGGAGTAGTGCATAGGCTAATACTTTATACAATAATTATATTTCTGGATTATTACCATTATCGATGCTAAGTAAATGTTAAGAGTAAATTTATTGTAGATACTCAGTTACTAATTTATCTATTTCATTTACTAATTTATATGAAATTGTCCTTAAATTTCATAATATGTCATAACTATGTATATTTATATTACTGTTGAATTGAGTAAATTATTTGAAATCTGGATGTTATATAATTTATTGATATTATTGATATATAAAATTGTTATAAAATATAGAAAATGTTTTTGTAGAATAATAAAAATACCTAAGCACCTCGAACAACAAAATGATTCTAAAAATCTTTAAATTTTATAACTATAAGAATCTAAAATTTATAAGAATGAAGAAGAATTAAATTTTTCATAAAATTACTCATATTACTCATAAATTAAGCTTCAAAACATCTAAACAAAATGATTTCTTTCAAAATATTTATTTAATTTAGTTTATACACTTCATACGGTTGCAAATAACTCTAGTTGACAATCATTTTATATAATCCTTAAAGAAACATTAATTTAATGCATGCATTCTTTTACTAATTTGTCTTTGTCTATTAACAAATTTATCTGACATCCATTTTTTATATTTTTCTTATTACATCGATGAATAACTTTTAAATAAAGTTAGTTAAAATATTTAAGATTTCATGAGGTAATGATAATATTCTATATTGAACAACACATTATTTAGTAAGCATGTTAATGTAATTCATTTTACTAAACGAAAAAAATATTATCATTATTTTGGACGTTTAAATATTTCTTTAGTAAACCATTAACTAATTCATTAGTGATTGGAAGTAACTATGTTACTTTAATTTATGGTTTTAAACTGATTTGAATAATATTGTATTATAATTATTTGTCAAGACTATTATTAATAATGGTGACAAATAATTTATATTGAATCGAATGTTTCATCATTTAATCTTATTTTGGGTTTATAAAAATAAATTATTCAATATTTGGTATTATTTTGATATTGTATTTTATCATTTCATAAATCATATTGATCTAAATTAAATGTTATACAATTTGTTTACATTAAATGTACTAAAGATATTTGTAAAGTCATTTGAATATGAAGAGTTGTTGTCAACTTCATTAATTGATTTTCATTCCAATTTCCCAATATACAAATTATAAATGTTTCTTAATTTGCAAAGTCTTTTAGGATATTTCCATTATTTGCTCATCTCCTTTTTATACATATATGAATGTGAATATAATCTTATATCAAATATGAAAGATAAAGTTGAAACGTTTTGAAGACTATAAATATAATTTTTTTTAGGATTAAATAATTTTTTGGTCCCTGAACTATCCCAATATTATGCATTTGGTCACTGTTTGTTTGGTCCTCATTGATTTTTTGTTATTTCCCCACTTATAAGTTACTTCACTAAAATGCTATTTTTTCATAATGTCCAACCATATGGAGTTAATGTTGGAAAATTAAACAATCAATTAAAGTAACTTTTTTGGTCAATTCCCCTTTACTCTCTCTTCTCAAATCAAAATTAAAATCAAAGGCGAAACCCTAATTGCTCACACCAACCTACTACTTTACCTCATCATCATCTTCCTCCTCATTTCAAATTCCCACCAAACCCTAATCTCTACCTACTCCGACCCTCCTCATGGTCATGCCCTACTACGATTTTTATTGAAATGGGTTGTTAACAAGTATGAACTTACATAAGTCTTAAGCTTTTTGTAATATTTAAGTACACTTACTTGTGTGCATATTCAAAATTTTCAAACTCATCCGACCCCCCTCCGCCTCGCCAACCCAAGTTTTTCTGTCACGACTCGCCTCGCCGTCATCTCTCGCCGACTCGCCTCGCTCTTAACCCATTCCAATACTACACAATTTCACCATGCCTCGAATCCAATCGCCGTTTAATCGGCCCGAGTCCAATCCACATGGAGTCATACCACTTCTGGATTATCGTGGCAAGTTTCAACCTCAGAAAACCAACAAGATCTGACATTTGTCTCTCTATAGGCTCGCTATGCCTTAAGGGCTTAATTAGTTTAGAATCCTCACAATCAAGTATACTTTTCTCATCAAACTCGCCGCATTTCAACCATTTTTCGTGGTTTACAAGACTACCCCGTAAGATCCTTCACTCGCACCGCTTCCGAGCCGATCCCATGATAATCAGAAATTTCGCCTTTACGAGGCCTTCCCCGCCTCCACCAAATTTTCAAACTCATCCGACCCCCTCCCTCCTCTCAGACCACATTCCAAATACCTAGATGAAGTCAGAGGCTGATTCAATTTCACTCACTCGATACTTTCCAAATCTCTCCTCCTAGGCCGCCTCAAGTCGTTCCAGCCGGCGGCCTCCTCCCACGAGATCTCTGTCACCGCTCGGGAGTTGAAATCCAACTGGATCACCGAATCCAAAAATTGATGAGCTTGAGAGAAATGGCCGAAAAGAGAGACTCGAGTTGAATTTGACTCGGAAATTTGGTTCTCCGACTTTTTTGTGAATTTGGTTAGTTAAAGAGAAATTATCGGCTTTCAATTTCACATGCCTTGTTTAATTTTTTCAATTGACACGTTAACCCTTGTAGTTTGATATTTTGAAAAAGTTAGCCAATGTTAATTTTTTTAGTAAATCTTAGT